>JAVJGI010000040.1:5062488-5125752 GCA_035590275.1 Ibycter americanus
CAGCTTTTGCTTTACCTATTAAATTGTTCTTATCTCAACCCTTGACTTTTACATTCTTTTCTGATCCTCCTCCCCATTCCCCTGGGTGAGAGGGAGTGAGCGGGTGGCTGCGTGGTGCTTGGTTGCTGGCCGGGGTTAAACCAGCACACCTGTATTCAAGGAAAATAAACTCATTTAAAAAAACCTGTTTTAACAAGGACATTATAAATGCAGGGCAACATAGACCCTCCAGAAGCTTAGCAGATCTGGAGGTAATTGCCTAGAAAGTTCGGCATGCAGACGCCTCTCTGCTGTCCCACCTGCTGAGCATCTCGCTGCCTTTCTGTCACCTCATCACTGCTCAGCTCCCAGGCCAGGAGGCAGGAGTGCAAGCGGTGCTGACTGAAGAAGGCAATCTCTCCTGCTAAGGGGCCAGGGCTGCTGCTGTCCCCTCCATTCCCTCTGGAAAACTCAGTAAAGAGAAGGAGATAGATGACAGCAGCTTGAATGAACACAGCAGTGGTGGTATGAGTGTGTTATTCAAATGATCAGGTGGGTCTGGCAGGGTTATTTTTAGCTTGAATTATTTTGTGAGTTAACTCTTTACTTCAGAACTTCACAAGCTGCAGTGATTCTGTTTCTTAAATCCCACATAACTTCAGAATGTTAGAGGTATATCTTAAATGTCTTTTGTATAATATTTTAATCTGTATCTGCTGCAATACATACATACATCTTGCGTTGGTAATTACTTTCCTTAGCATGGTGACATAGTCCTTTACCTTAGACTACACTTCAAGATTATTTAAGGGTTACTATTGATTCACAGAGCTATTAACTCTACACAGCAATAACAGATATCTGAAGTGTATTAGTCTAATTGTTCAGCAGGTGCCCTTTTGCTTCTACGTAGTGAGAACTTTGTTCCTTCCAAACTGGTCTGGACTTGGAAACCTCCAGACTGCTGGTCTCCTCAATTGTGCCATGACAGCAGTGACAAAACTTGCACTTGGCGTAGAAGTCCCTAGCTGTGAGCTGTAGCCAGGTGCCTTGTGGGAGCAATTTGACTGAATTCTCCCACCAATAATCAGATGTAGTACTGACCTTTAGGTGCAGTGCAAGCCACATCCCTTTCCTTATTTATTGGTCCATGGGGAGTGAGAAGAGAACTGTTTGCTTTAGGCAATTTTCTTTTCTTTTTGACAGATGTAAATGTCGAAGGATGACTGGGTAGCTTTGGATGCCATTTAATGTCACCATTATTTGGGTGACTAACAAAAGCTGCTGGTGCATCTATAAACATGATGCAGTAGCCCTATAGAGGCCAATAGAAATGGGGAGCCAACAGTATGAAAATGCCCTCACACTGACAAGTTTAGTCAGTGGGGCCTCCTGGTTAAAAAAATAAATAAATAAACACGTGGTGCTGTTGGTAAAGTAGCACTGGCCCTATCTTCCAAGAAGTTCAGAAACTACCTGGAAGCAACTCAAAACTTGGCCACCAATACTCTAACTCGGGAGAACCCAAGATCTGCACCCAAGATATGAGGAAGACTTTTCCATTCAAGAGATCTCTTAAGGAGACATGTGTGAGGGTATATATCTGCCTCTTGCTGGGTTGCCATGTGGTAGCTGTAGTTCTCCCTCTAGCACACTTTATAAAAGTGGTGCCCTTTTGTATTGTGAAGCCTCATAACAGCAGAAGCCCTTTGGATCAAATGCTTGATAATTGTAATTTTCTCTTAGCAGGGTTGCAAGTAAACTGCCTGTCACAAGCAGCTCTTTTAGAATGCATAATTACACCTGCCTGCCATAGCCCACATTGCCTGTATAAGACATGATGGATGATTTAAAACTGTTATTATTATTATTATTATTATTATCATCATCATCGTCATCATCACCACCATCATTATTGTCATTATACTACAAAACTGGAGATAAATATTTTGGAGTGTCTTTCTTGAGCCTGGTCTTGATGTGGCTGAGGCAGCCTACATGTGCCACTTCAAACTTTTTTACTCAATTAATTTCTGCTATCATTTAAGAAGCCTATGTAGATTTCTATCCTGAAAGCATATCTCTAAGTATAACACTGTTGGCATAATAGGAATCTCTTCCATGTCACTTGCTAACTCTTGGTTTAGATCTGTGTCCCTCCTCTCTCCTGCTTAATGTGAATTTTAAGAATCTTAATACAGTGTTTATATTTTACATTTAGTGTTTTTAAACAAAATATGAGTACCTTATAATCATTAATTATTTGTACAGCTATTTGGCGAGGAAAAAGTTAATTTTCTAAAGGAAACTCAAAATTATATGAATTTAATATCAAAGGAGTAAATGAAAAAGTCTTCATCTGTGATTTCAGGAAAATACAGTTACCTCTGAATTTTTAAAGCTCAGTTTCAGGACATAACAAGGTAAGCAAACAGTCCATAATCAGTAAAACACAGGGAGACTAGGAACTGAGAGATCCTTTCCCTCTTAGTGTTCACCAGAAAGGACAAATACTTTACCTGCAAAGCTGGGAGCCTACTTACTGATTTTTAGCATTACAAGTTTATACACTACAACAAAGGTATCTGGTAAAAAGTGCTTCTCAAAATCTCAAGATTCATAGCAGGTTATGACAAGATACTCAAAGCCAATTTTTAACTTTTTTTTTTTTTTTTTTTTTTTAAAGAAACAATCACTCAGGCAACAGTATATCTGTAGCTTAAGAAACAATTATCAGGTAAATCAAAGGTATATGTATTCACAGCTGCTTTCTTCTAATAGTTTTTCTAAGGAAATAAAGAAAAAAACCCACATAATAATTATCAATAAAATGTCACTGTTAACATAGAGTGACCATAGAGAGGAACCTGCAATAATATAACATAAAAGAGAAATCCTATGATACCGCTGACGTAATTAGAGATGACTGAAAAGATCAATGCATTTTTCCTAAGAACATCAGTTTAAATTTGAAAGCAATTTCATGTCACATTTGTAACATTTTTATGTTTGCTTTCCATGAAGCATCAAGCTTCTAGTTGGCTGAAATAGTGAATGTAACTTAAATATTTGATAAAAGCAAAACTTACTATGTAATTTGGTAGTGTTTCCAATCTATTGGGTGACTGTACACATATAAAAAATACAAACAGTGCCTCACAATTTAAAAATCAGTCCTCATGGAAAAGACCACAAAACCCCAACTTCTGGCACACGCCTCAGTAGACGAAGCCTTCTGGTGATTATGCACTGTTCTTTTCATGGTTCCAAACGTTTTATTAAACAGTTTAACCAACAGCATGTGGAGCCACAGTAAGATGCTTTTGCACATGAGGCAGTCCCATACACACATCATGCAAGACCTTTTTCTGTCCTCTGGGAATTATGCTATGGGGCTGCTACATCCTTCCTAGCTCTCTTACTTGTTTCCTTCCAACTGACAACATGTATCATGCCCAGCAGTCGCCCCCACAACTGTCAGGACTCAGGCTTATTCATCTTTATTTCACACTCCTTTTGTCTTCTCTTTCCTATAGTTTTGTTTTTATTTCAACTAGTTACAAGCTGAACCAAACTAAACTATTCATGCTAGCTAGAAATTATCCATTACAATTGATTTTCCATCAAGAAATCCAGGTTTTAAGAAACTGAGACAGATAAATACTGGAATTTCCTCAAAGGCTGAAATTTCTACATTTAATTCCCTGTTACCTAAGATTAAAAAAAAAGACAAACTGACCAGTTTTGCCAGACATCTGTAAGAATGCAGTTAATTTGCTGGAATATTATTTGTTCATGCTGTCTTCTGTTCCAATAGTTTGTCTCTCAGGTATTTTCATCTCCATTTGCAAAGAATCCAGTGCAATATCATCCTCAAACCCACATGGAATCTGTTGGAGTTAATGTAGTATAAATGTTTGTTTGTAATCAAGGAAACACTTTTGAAGGAAGCACAGAACAAATGATGTTTCAGTTCTGATTTTTGCCATGAAGTATTCACAGGGCACTCTAAAAGGGGAAATATTTCCTAATTAAAATTAAGAAAAGAGGTTTATGCTTTCACTCCAGGCAATTAAATGTAACATTTGCATGCATATAGTTCCATGGGAAACAAAACCCAGGAAGTGGCTCTTTGAGTGTCTATTAATTAAAAAATCCAACACTTCACTGGTTGTACTAGCTGGCCTTTTATACAGTCTCTGTAGGTTAATAATTGAATTAAAGTGTGCAGAAAATGATACCAATGAAGGGCTTAAAAAGAACCAATCTCTGTTCATAGTAATCATCTGATTATTTTTATTTCCATTAAGGAAGATGTGTAATTCAAAGTGCTATATGATTCCAGAATAAAAAATTTCAAATATCAAATCAACCAAGTACCCATCACGTGCACACAGTGACAGTAGGATTTGGTAGCCTGCTCTTTGTGGTGGTTTTGTTGGGTTTTTTGTTTTGTTTTGTTTTGATTTGGTTTGGTTTGTTTTTTGTGATTGCTAACCTAAAAAAATGAACCAAAGCCAGAAAAGATTATAAATATATAGGAAGTATTTACTTGGGGAAAAATTCTTCTGTAAAAGAAAACAGAAAATTGTTGAGGAAAATACTGTCATCTGCTACTCAACCTGCAGTTGTCTTTAGATAGAAAGCAAGTTCAACTAAACCCTGTGAAACAACAGAGTGTAGAGCCAACGGTCCAATAGTGTAGCTGGATCAATATAAAGAAAAAGAAACATGGGCTTCATTTCACTCCAGCACTCTTGAAGCTGACTTGCTGAAGATTTATCAGTTTTATATAGGAGCACTTGCTCTCCTCCTCTTTATTTTCTCGAAAATTGTACAAAGTGAAATATAGCAAAAAGTCTAGGGAGAAAAATACCTACAGTTTGAAGAAACTAGGCCATTCTTGCTTCTGGTTTCTGTCAATAAAAGAAAACTAATCAAAGGCTGATATGTAAGGCTATGGGTTTTTTAAGTGTGTAGTTTCAAACTATGACAAAGCTTTATGCCTTTTGTAGTACTGCACTACTCATCCACTTGGCTGCAAATTTTGAACAGGATGTTTTCTAGAATTCTACTTACTGGTTAAACTTATTAGGCAGCATTATATGTTCATTTTACACTGGTGCTGTAGAATTAACTGCACCACCTTTGGCACAAAAAAACCCCACAAAACCACAACAGTCTGTCTCATTGGGTGAAATGAGAAAGGACTAATGATGGAGTTAAAGCGAATGTACAAATGAGAAGTGTGGAGAGAAAAATGGCAGGCATAAAAGAGGCATAGGATGAGAAAGTCATGATGGAAATAGGTGGGTGCAGTGAAAAAAACTGTATGCAAGAGAAATGGCATGGCTAGAAGCAGCTAAAATACCAGAAGGTGTTTGGCTGATTGAGATGTGGAGGTGGTCAATATTTTTATTTTTTTTTAATCTAGCAAAATTCAATAAACTCTACACATCTGTTAAAGAATTCAAACCTGTTTCATATTTTCTCTCACCATATATTTAACACTAGGCATATTATCCAAATGAGTAGCAGAATGACACTTAGGGACCTATGACAGAGAACTCAATGAACTCCAGAGTTGTTTTGTGTGAGCGTTGTCTTTATACTCTAACTTGTATTTGGGGATGAAAACTCCAGAGAAATAGCTAGTTATAGGCAGAGAGCACAAAGAGCATTAGTAATTCTGGAACTCAGACATTTGATATTGTTTCTATGTCTGACCAAATTCTAGTTTAGATTTGACGGAGTCAGAGTCTTTAGCTCCCTTTCGTTTTTTTCCTTTTTCCCTTAGCTAAAAAGCAGCAAGTCCAAACTAGACCAGAAACAAGGCAATAGGTCAGATTTCTTCAAAAATTTCAGATGGATGTTATAGCTTTCAGAAGTCATATTCTTAAGCAGTGTATCCACACTAGTATGGCATTCTTGGGTTTAAACAAGCACCTGAGACCAAAATCAGATTTTACACAGAACACTAATGTTAAGCAGAGTTCCTGTAGTAAAAACTAAATAAATAACATTACACAAAATTTGCTAGCTTTTTATGAAAACATAGTTAACATAAGTTTGTTTGGGTTTTGGTTGTTGTTGTTTGGGGTTTTTTAATAATTGTAATAAAAGGCAAATACTCTGTATGTGTCAACGCAGTAAATGTTAAGGAACTCTCTACACAGCACTGTTAAATATCACTCTTACACTCTTGTTGAGTTCCATTTCAACATTACAGCTACCTATAATAGTAAATCAGTGTAGAATGAAAAACAAATCAAACTTGATTGATGTTTTTGCTATTAGACCATATGTATTTTTTTCAGATTTCCACTCTAAGAAAAAATACTAAAAGTTCTCAATAGCATTGTAACAGATTTTTGGTTTTGGAGTTCTTTAAATATTCCGCTAACATACTATGGATAAACTGCTGACACATACTGTAAAATAAAATGTATAGATACATAGAACTTGTGATAGCCTTGAAAGATTCTGAATTGTCAGAATAATTCTTCAAAGGGATTTTTTTTTAACTAAACCAAAGTACTAACTGCATCTGTGAGATTACAAGATGATGAAAAATGCCATGTTTGAAAGGACTAGCTTTCAAGTTACTGTAACCAGACTGTGAGATAAACCCTTCTGAAATAATCTTTCAGGGACTATGAAGCACATCAGTGTTTGTCTCAGAAATTAAAAATAAATACAACATCTTTAACCTCGTTTAGAATCAGTTTGGATGTGATCATCATCACATAATGGATATAAACACCTTTGCTGTCTTTACACTGCAGAAACAGGAAGTGATACTGCATGTTTGGTGTTCATCATATATGTTCATGTCCAATGGTGGCATAAACATTCCCTAGTGATCCATGCTGTAAGAATATAATGGAAAATGTACTATCTATTATCACTTGCTTCCAGGAGAATAATACCACATATCTTGACCACTGTGTCCTATACAAAGAGTAGCATACTCCAATTACACATACATGCACACATTTATTTCTTCAAGAGCATGTCCAAAGACTAGGCTTGCTTACTGCTCGTGTACCTTTTTTTGTGATTGGACTGTTCCTCTAGTTGTGATGTTATGTAAATCTTCTCCACTGTTTCTCCATTTTTACTGGGAAAAAAGTCCAACAAAAGGAGAAACCGTACACTAAAACTTACCTGCACCCTTGTTTACAAGAACTACTGTTTTCAAAGATGCCACAAAGATTCAGGTGCCCTGAGGCTGTGTAAGTTAAAGGTGGCTGAGTTGCCACCTCCTTTGAACAGCTCTACCAATCCCGCGCTAAATTATATTTACTGGACACTGATTGTTTACTATTTATAGAGAAAATGGGGGATTAGGGGACACCTACTGTTACTTCTGGTTCTTTAATTTTAATCTTGGTAACACTAAAACATAATTGGAGCCTAATTGTCAGTAATTTTTTACTGGCATTCAGGTGTTCATCCTGCCTCCTCATGTAAATGAAAGAACTGTTGTTTAGAGCAACATGCCACTTAAAAATACCCATGTCATCCAAAGACTGCAGCATTACTATTCTTTAGAATTTCCTTGCCCAGTTGGTGTGTCAGGAATAACAATTATGAGGGGGAACTATTTATTGTGTAAGTATTATTGTCTTCTGTGCTTCAAGTTCTTTTTTGACAATTCCTCAAGTTACTACATTCTATTTGTTATTTTGTCTTTCTTTTTCTTAAATTCATTCCCCTGTGAAAAACATTTTAGCAAGCTACTCTAGTTTTTCAACTTCCCCTCTGTGCCACACCCCCCCAGGTCAGGTCTTTGGTACTCACAATTCTAAGCAGCACCTACCCTACCTGAAAAATTTTGAAAGAATTTTAAGAGTTGTTAAAAAAAGGAGACTATTTATGCTATCAAACAGGGACCACATTAATTTAATTCATTAAGCCTGGCAAGGACAAAAAACACTATCAGGCTTTTGATACCATAAATGGAGCAAAGGTTTAAGTCAATTTAGACTAACAGAGCTCAGAAGTTTCACTAATTAACATCTACTGGGACAGTAAACTGTGGCTGCAAAAGAGAGACTTGCCTTTCTATGTTCAGGGAAAAAAAAGTATTTCAACATGTTTCTAGATATCATTAAACAGCACATGACATCTTGCTAGGCCTGCAGTAAAATAAGCAACAGCAATATGTTTGAAATACTTCTCTCGGTTTTCTGGGTTCATCAGTTTTAAGACATCAAAGAGCTGCACAAAATTGAAGGTGGTAACATGAAAAGAGCTGCACATTAGTATTTAATTACATTAAATTGATTAGAAAGAGGTAAGCTCTTGATTTGGAGCACATTAAAATCTGTCTGTACAGCATACAAGCTAGTTTGTGAGTGAATCTAACTTGTTAAAACATGAGAAAGACAATGATATGAAAACGAACTCAAAATTTGAAGTATATGAGCCAAGGACTACTCGGTTATTTCACTCATTCATTCAGTTTGGTAAAGAAAGGCAATTCTCAGGTCTTTGAGAAGAAAAAAAATCCATCCAGTCACACCCAGGAGAAATAAAGTATTGCTACCATGAACATGAGCTGGAGCTATTTTCCATTCTTTCCCTAGGCTCACGAAAATTGCCTCTGAAAAAATTTTCTTTTGGCTAAAATAGATACCTAAGTTGTGAATTCAACATATACGCAAATTAATGAAAATACAATTTAATGTGCAAAATATTTATTATATATGGAAATTGGTGTTTTTTACATAGACATATTCAATCAGAAATGCTGCATTGTTCAACATTTAAAATACAGCACTTCAGCTAAAAAGCATATGCAGATCTGGTCTTAGAGGAGTGGCACACTTCAGTGAACCTGGGAAAATCATTTATGCTTTGTATGCCTCAGTTTTTCAAACTATTAAATAATAGAGTAAATGCATATATGCCTTGGAGGGATATTGTGAGGTTACATATTTTAATGTCTGCACAGGGTACTTGTTTGTAAAAGAGCTAGAGCAAAACAAGTTACATGAGTGATTATTTCAGTATTTTCTCCTGAATATCAGTGCATTGCTTGGTCATTGCATTACTTTAGATTAATTAATCTAGTAATGATTTCAGAGAACTACTGCTATTTTTCAGTTTTACTATTATCCAAGAATAGTCTGCCCAATATTCAAGACAAAATAGGGTATGTATTACACTTTCTGCAATGGATTTCTAATCTCAAAGTAGCCTTGATTTGACTTGACTGATGAAGAAAAAATGTCAGTATGTTCCATTTAATTTGTGAGGCTAGTAAATGCAGTCATTTCTGTACTAGCATCTCTCCAGACAGTCCAAGAAAAAAACTTTAGGACCAGGCCTCAAAATCTCAGGGTGGAAGCGATTTGTCTAATTATTTTTATATTATGGTTTGTTATATAATGACAAGAATAATCTTTATCACTTTATTCCTTACTTGGCATAAAATGACTTTTTGGACTGATCAAACACCTCAGGCTTTGCCTTAGTGTTTAATCAGTTTCAGCAGCTGTTCATAGCTTCAAATACTACAAAGCAATAGAGTTTAATTGTTTAATTAAACTCAAACCTCAGTTGTCTTTTTAACAGGCAGGGGCCTGCCCAGCTTTTGGATACTCAAAGACAATCCTAGAGGAAGCGAATGACATTGCTCTTCTCTCAAGGATGGTTGATCTAGGAGCATTATGTAGATACTGAAAAGGAAAAGCCAAAGGCCTCTTCTGGGAAACAGTCAGGAGTCTTTTTTTTCCTATTTTTTTTAACCTGAATTATTGATTTTATATAAACACAGCTACTATACTTTTATAACAGTTTTGTTATAGGCTGAGCAGTACACGTAAGTTATTAGAAAACTTGAGGACAGATCTTTGAACAGAGTACACTGACTTGTAGAGCTTGATTTATCCTAGTCAAAGTTCTGACTCCATGGGGCTTTTTTATTTTATTTCCTGCCTCTGGTATTTGGTGTCAGCAGTTCTAACAAGCAGGCACAAATGTATTTTACCTGACACTTTGCTCTCCAGCTCCAGTGCTTTTACATACATACAGAATACTGGGTTTATGAGTGATGGTCTTGGGCTTTTTGCTGAAGCTTACCCATCAAGGTCTCCTGTGATTTCAAATGGTTAGGATACGCTGAAGTGGGGTTACAAATTTAGCTGATAGGTTTGAAGAAAAAAATATTTTTGTCCCATCATGTATTCAGCCAAATCAACCATACTGTGAAGAACTACCTTTATTTTGAGAACTGCTAATTTTTTTGAAGAACTGATTAAAAATGGAACCTCATCTCCTCTATTACTTCTGGCTCTCATTTAAGAACTCTTTTAAAAAATAAAGTAATGTATTTGCAGGAATGCCCTCCTCTATTTAATATCCAAATCTAGTGATACTATTAGTACGAGACATCAGATTTGGTTTCCAATTCTAATATTTGAAATATTTTGACCTCTATGTATTACATATTTATGATAAAACTGATTACAGCATGGAGAAAGTATCAGAACAGAAAGAAATTGCATGCAGGAAATATGACCTTAACCTAGATAAACTGCATAGAAAATTTATATAATGAATTTGTTAGCCAGCTTCTCAATTATTGTAGACCAATATAATTTTATTTATTTCAGTGAAGCATCAACAAACTCAGTAAGGTTTTATCATCAAGCGAGGATCTATCTGTCTGAAGCACTGGTGTTTTATCTGTTATCATAGTACCTAATAACATGTCACATATTTTTCCATTTAACATGTTAAGTGGCAAAGTATTACTGGGCTTTTCATCGAGACATTTGTATGTCTGAAAGTTCAGGAAGTCAGTTAATAGCATTCTCTAAAGCATGCAAATACCTTGATATCTTTAAATGTGTGGCCTTAAATTATTGAGCATGCCTACATAGTATGTCTGACACAGAGAGAAAACTGGAAATACGCACAGAACTAACAAGGTGCAAAAAGACAACACTAAATTTTGAGCATGCTTTGGTTTTGTTTCAGTATATTAAAATTTGTAGCTTTTGTGGAAAATAATTAACTTTTCTATTTTTATTTCTTGTTAAATGTCTATGCATATAAATAGTACTTAAACATGCATGCACAGGTAAATAATTGCAAATCATTCTTCACATACCAATCAATTTTGTTCTTGAGGGGCTTCTTCCTTGCAAATACGTCATGCTTTCTAAAAGACACCTGAAAATAACAAAACATTAATTTCTGATAATGAAACTACTATCCATGGACAACTACCCTTCACATAGTGTTTTTCATCCTGCTGGTGCTTCACTTTCGCAAGAAAGGTAATCAGAACACATCTGAAGTTTGAGTTCAAGTGGCCAGTAATTTGATATGAAAGCATGAAAAGCCTTCCATGAAAACACAAAAATCTAGACAAAGGGCAATCTTCTACGATTATCAGTGATCCATGTCAGGGTCTTGTGGAGCTTGCCAACAACTTATGAACAGGGAACTTCGTATAACAAAGTTTCACATGGAATTTTCAGAAATATCTTTATTTTTTATTAATACTGTTGCTGTCTTTTTCATATGCTACACTTTCATCCCATTTTGTACAAAAATTTCAATTCCTTTGAGGTGATCTCTGATATTTTAATTTCAGGATGGTATCTGAGCTCTTTTTAGCCTTAAAGGTATCAGCAATTCTAAATTATTGTTTGTAAATGTTATTAATTCTGAAAGATAGCAATATATTTGACAAATATTTCATGATTATGGAATTGTTAGTGACCACAGTTTCAGTTTGGCTACCTTAAATTTTACAGAGTAAATGTAATCATAGGCATCCATGAGTAGCAAACTACATATATATATACACACTAGAATGACTGTCTCAGTATGGAAGTATTTCTACATAGGTCTGAAATACAAAGAAAGCCTAGCTAGTACAACTTTTTTTAACAGAAGAGAATTTCAACACCTCCCACCCCCCAAATACAACAATCTGGAGCCATCTGTTCTATGACAGAAAATGACAGAGTAGAGCAGTGTTGGATACTGTATTGAATACTTAATTCCTTCATTCAAGCACAAAGTGCCACAAAACATAGGTTTGTAGACTTATATAGTCTCCTGTACTGTTTCATTGACGCTCAAGGAGTTCTGTACGTAAGTAAGAAAGAAGAAGCAATTCAAACCATATACACTGCATGGGGGAAGTCTTGTAAATGGGGTCATTCCTCCACTCAAGAAATCGGAAGTCCCTGAGAAGGCTGTTGCAGGGAAACACACAGGCTTTTGGGATGCCAAAACTGCACAATATAGGAAGTTGAAGTAAGAAAGCAAAATATATTTTATACTTCTTATTTAACAGGGCTGGTAAGAACATGACTTACATCCTGTGATAATGTAGATGTTCTGTGATCTGTTTTCAGCCTGAATTAAGATGGAGGTGAAGTTCACAACTGAAATGAGAAAAGAATCCACACAGAAACACTAAAACATCTACCAATGCACTTCATGACTACAGAATACAGTTAGGTATGCATACCTATTTAGCTAATATTATGTAAAAGTTAAAGCAACATAGGAAGGATGACATATCTTCTGTTTCAGTGTGGGGAATACACAAAACAGATGAAATCCAACTAGGAAGCATTTTTATTTTTATTTTTATTTTCCACAAAAGGGGCTTTATTAACAACTTTTGACCAGGTTTATTGGTTACTTTTTGGCATTGGGAAGCTAAGATTGAGGATCATATGTAGAGCCAGACTGCATTATGTTCTTGGCAGACCTACTGGGGTTATGATGGCAAGGAAAACAGATGGACTGCTGACAGCTGGAGTTATAATGAGGTGTAGGACTTACATGAATATTGCTATTCAATACCCAAAAGCCAATATTTTTTTTCCTTTGGTGAGATAATGGAAAATTCCTGCATTCCAAGTGCTCCAAAACCAGACAATATCAGAAGTTACAGAAAATTTTATAGAAAGATTTGCCCTTGCCCTAATTGTGTGCCTGTGACAACCTGGATCTACTTACAGACTGAGTCTTGATCTCATTCAATGTGTCTGTCTAGAGAAGAGAAAGTAAGTTCAGGAATTTGGTCTGTCCTTCTAAACTGGTTTAGAAGGAAATAGCTTGATAGGCAACACTCACATTAAAGTGGTATGAAGATCAGCTGCAGTTCCTACTGAAATCACAGAAATTCTGGGAGCTCAAAGCATCTTCAAAAATGTGGTTAGTTTTATGAACGTCTAAACTACAGACCTCCGTGACTAACTTCAAGCACTCCTTTTTGGAAATTTTTACAGAACCAGTCCCTGATTTCTTTAAATAAAACATTCAGAACCTCTTCAAGTATTTTAAGTTGTTCAAAAATAGTAGTATGGCATTAGCCAGAAGACCTTGCAAAGAACATTTTCAAAGCACTGAATAGGATTATTTTTTTTAATCCATGCAACTCCTACTGTATTTTTAACTGACTTTACACAGTTAAAGCCTTGCATGATGGTTGACTTCAAGAAATGTATGGCAAATTTCTTTCCAGAGTATAATTTACATAGACTCTTACTAGCAGAATTATTTAAACAGGCTTCCTACCACGTCTTCAGTTATACTGGTAATACCAACAAATATAATATCAAAACATTTAATAAAAGTGATAAAAAGCATGATAGGAAAATACATTGGAAGAGGTGGACAGGATCTGTCATTGCAAAACTTTCCTTTAAAGTGAACTCTTTTCTCTTTAATTTCATGGATGACTGGAACTTTCAGTCTGAAATATATCCAATGCTCCATGAAATTTACTTGTCTATAAAACGTCCACTCCTGTTAGCATGAACAAATAGATCTTCACTATACTTGGTTACATATAATTAAACAAGAAGTAATTTTGGCCTGAACAAAACCTCGTGCTTTGACCTCCAAAGGAGAAAACATACTGTCTTTTTAGGAAGGGAAAATGCAAATTTTTATGCAATGGCCTTTCTTTGTAACTTTAGTAAGTTTTCTTTTTCCTTTTTCATGATATGCTTTAGCAATAACCCAGAAAAGTAGAAGCCCTGTAGACATCTAATAAAATATACTGAGTCAGAAGCTGGATATGCTATTCTTTTCTAATATCACTGTACAAATTTAACGAAGAACTTAAGTTAATGAGGGCAATGAATCCAATAAATTTTATTATGACAGAGAATGAAATATCCTATCTAGAAACCTACTAATTTGACCTGTCAAAACATCTTTAAAACTTCTTTTGCATAGCAAGTGAGATTAGTCCTATCTTTTTGAGGCTATCACAACTACAGGAATAAGTACAGGGTTTTCATAAAACAAGTCAGCCAGACTTATTCAGAGAGCTAGAATATATTTCACCTATGCTTTGGAGGGTGGAAGAAGCAATATTTAAGTCAGAAGACTAAATCTGCTTCTTTAAGAGGGAAACCTATGCAGTCTGCCAGTCTGTCATGCCATCATGGGGTTCCCAATTCCCCTTTGATTTTTTAACTTTTCACTTAATTCCCCTGTGTATTTATTGAACACTGTAGGGAAAAAAGGTTAGGATTCCCAGGCAGTGAAAAGAAAGCTATCTCTTTCTATGAATTATACTGTCTGCTGTTCTTCATCAGGTGAAAGCGCTCAACTTTCAAGCTGCACACACATGAGCATATTACATTGGACTAACACATATTAGGGTTAGAATTAGGCTTTCTGGAGTAAGTGCCCACAGAGCTACTACTGTCACACGGTAACAAAATTAGTTCATTGACCTCTTTTGCACTGAGAATCTAAAAATGCACCCACTAGTACGTTGCATGTTCTGTTCATATTGGTGGTCAAACAAAGGTACTGTTGGATGCAGAATAGAGTAAGGTTTGAGAAAAGAACATAAGCCCTTCTTGATATGAAAACTAAAATGTTATCTATATGCCTAATTTTAGGTAGAACTTGCCCGAAGTAAAATTAATACTGTTATGCACAGGCTTAAAATGTATAGAACAAAAGTTTAAAACTGGGAAGTTCTTGGGTCACCAGGTATCTCTTTGTTGTGCATGTGTGCAAAACTCCTAGCAAAGTTCAGCTGCAGTGTTTTACATAAAATCACATTACATAGTATTGTCCAACCATCATGAATGATGACCTGAAGAAGGTAGACAGATAATGGTGATTAAACAAGCCACGATATTTTAGTTTGGGATAGGAGGCAGCATGCACAGCTTTCCACATGGACACGTGAAAAAATTTGGAGTAAACTATGCCAAGTTGTAGCCCTGGAAACACGTACCCAATTTGAAAAAAGATGAGTTGCTTTTTTTGTGGGTTTTTTGTTTTTTTTTTTACTTTTCTAAATAAAGAATGTTATTCCTTGTAATATTTTTCTTACTTTGGAAAGTGTAATTAGAAACAAATAAACTTCTAGAAAAAGAATTGTTTCTTGATTACCCAAGAAAGGTTACCCAAGGAGATCCTTGTCCTCATTAAATCGTATTCTGTATTTTCAAAGAACCTTGTCTGTGCTCTATTTGTGCCTGTAGTTTTCATCCCAGCGACTTCAGTGGTGGCACTCCTCTATTCCTTATGGTGTACATTCTTTCATGTACTCTACTAGAAGCATAGTGAGAGCAAAAGCCTAAGCAACAGCCACATAGAACAAGGAGTTATAATTAGCCCCACAAAACACAATAGGAAATAAAATGGTTTGTATTCTTGCAAATATATGCACAGAACAAATTCTAATGCCTGAAGCCAAGAGAGTTTAAAATCCATATACAATATTTAAACAGCCACCCTCTCCCTGCTGTGAAAATTCCTAATTACTGATCTGGTTAAAATACCTAACATACTATAAATATTTTCATGCAGCTGTTTTACTTCAGAAGGCAGTAACAATAAGTTAATCAATATAAAAATCACTGTGCATGTATTTTGCCCATATAGTCCTGGTTTTCTTCTTTATTTGCACTTTATATATTGGCAGTATTGTCTGACTTGACAGAACCAGGGCAGAGAGTTCCTGAGGTAAAGCTATACAGCAAATATTCACTGACATACACACATCAGAGTACGTTCATTACTATGTGCTCTTTGCAAAATAAACGATGTGTACTGTTCCATTCGTATTCTTTCCTCTTGATCTTTTCTTATATGTACTGATGATGTTTGGCAGTAAAAATTACTGAATACACCATTATTGACATTATAATCAACTTTCTGATCACTGGCTCATGTTTTTATCTTGCTGTGCTCTACTGCTTTTTTTCATTTACTTCATACTCTGAAATGAAAAACTTCACAAGAGTTACCTCTTTATACACATGAACTCTTAACCCGTCGTTTTCCAGCCCTAGGGAAAAATTCTTGTTATTAGCACACCTTTTCCTCAGAACTACAATTTCAATTAAATGGTATTTTTCTCTTCCAGCCCCTCCCTTGCATCTTACTTTAAAGCTGGGATGGAAACCTTAAATCCGGGATGATATCAAGCTAATTCAGTGGCTGGTGAACTTTTTCCTTAGGAAAGAATAAATGTGGTTTTTAATGTAACTTAGCTAGGGGCACATGTTAATGCACCTTTTTAATGTTCACATGCATTTTTTCTAATTTTAAATTGAAAGCTATAGGCCATGTGGAATGAAGGTACACTGCCATATTTACCCCCTCATTTCTATTTCAAGCTGATGGTATTTTATCCCACCGTTTAACCCATCAGTATTTACATGATTGCAGATATTAGAGAAAACTGTTTAAAATACATAAAAGAAGTATTTTCTATTATTGCCGTTCTGTCTAAAAGTAAGGTGTTGATACGCACACATTCAATTCCTTCCCTAAGACAACTATACGGAAAACCAGGTTGAAACAACTCCATAAAACCACTGCACTGAAATAACTGGTGGGGAAAACAAATGGCATTTGTACGAGAACTACCCACAAGGAACCATAAGAAACTGCCAAGAGAAACCACAAAAAAGAAAAAAATATTTTTGGATAATAAGAGTGCTTTAATTTATTGAACTCTTATCTGTAGTGATTTCCAATAATTTTCTGTCCTCTTCTGAAATTCTATAGGAAACGTGTTGTCAGCACTCTGTAGCCTTATTCCTTTCAGGACCCTTTACCTTTAGGTGTGTTATTATTTAAATTTGGATAGGCAGAAGGTGTAAAGTTATGATTACTACTGAGAAAAAACTACTGGCATATCAGAAGAAAAAGATTACTTTAGTGTGTCGACAGTTTCCAGATTTCATGTATTCTCATGGACTTTATAGGAGCAAAGCGTGCCACAAAAGGCAGAGACAGTGCTAAAGACACAGGCAGGAGCAAACTGCTCCTTCTTTGTGTCAACAGGTGCCAATGGCTGAACAAGAAGAACCTGCTCAATTCAAGAGCATTACAAATAGAATGGAGATCACCTTAAATAACTTTGGCAGGGAAAAGCCTTGCAATTTTAGAAAGAACAGGAAAAAAGTGAAACAAAACCCAAACCAATCACACAAACAAAAAAACCTCCACTCTTGAACCTACTTTGAGGGAAGCTTTCATGATTCTCAGCAATTTTAATTGGAATTTATTTGTAAGTATCTTCAGAAACTTGACCTTGGGTATCACTCCATCCCTCTCTTGCAAAACAGAAACAACAGCACATTATTTCTTCAGGTTCATTCAGATAACAAAATTGTCAAGGTGCCACAGGGGCCAGCAGCTCCCTGGGGCCAGACATCAGGAGGGTCTGGGGCTCCCTGCATCAGGCAGGGCAGGTAGCCAGGGCCCATCCCATTTATCCATTTTATCTTGAGATCACTGAATTCTGGGAGAAAAGCTCAGAATATGAGCCACTTCTTTTTCCCTCTCTCTGAAGTGTAGAGCTATTCAATAACAACAACAATTATGAACTTTAATATGAAGTCTTTGTGTTTCATTTCAGGGAGGTCCCTATGGTCTTCACAGGGCCATACTAAAGGTAAAGGGAATAGTCTGCAGTCTATTTATAAATTACATACTGATAAAGAAAGGATAGCAAGAGTATATGAAAGAATTACAGAGACGATGGAAGAGTGGTAAATATGAAAATAAATCAAGAAAAAAGGCAGCTTAGTGAAACTGTTGGCAATAAGAAAAGAACACAGAGAAAATAAAGGAAAATGTAGAGTTCTTCCATAAAAATAAGTTATCCTAACTTCACATTTATCCTAATTTTCTTTGTTGCACATAGCTTTATATTAAATACGAACGGTATTAAACTCAGTCATCCATAATGCTAAAACATTTATATAGAAAACACATTGCGGATAACTAAATAAAGTTTAGCAGAGTGGCTGGATATGAGCTTAAGTAGTTGCATTCTCTTTACCTTACAGTCTTATCTAGAAGCATCATTAAAGTTTATAAGTTCGTGTAACTTCACTGATACCGGTGGAGATATTCTGGGGAAAAAGAACTGGCCAAAAGCCATTTTGGTAGATTTCCACAACCCATAGCTAGTTAAAAAAATCGGCTCAGTACTGTGTGGCCTGGCTGAATGCTGATGCTGTGGCTCTGCTTTGTATCTATGGAAACATTTTCAAGCTTCCCAACACCTCCTACAGAGGAATCCTGGTAGATTCAGTGTGAAGTAGATTTTCCATGAAATGTGAACTAAGGATAATTCCAAAAAAAGGAAACAATTTTATCATGCAACACGCTAAGATTTTACACTTCATTGGTAAAACATACAATAAATGGTAGTCAACACCCTTCTAAAGCAAAAAAGCTGTCTAATTCAAGACCAAGATTTCAGATGCTGCTTTCATTAGATGTCTACCTGCAGAAAAAATAGAAATGCTGTTGACTCTGGACATTTATTAGATTAGTGCAGACATAAATTCATCAAACGTAGAAAGACAAGGAAATTTTAACTGATTGCTTGCTTAAAAATAGCTCCTTCTATAACTGACTAAAGCTTCCAAAGTGTAGCTATAATGTCAAGGCAGACCTAACATAGCACATTACAAATAAAATTATCCACCGTTTCATGAATATTTAACTTTTCTCATAATAACATCAGTATTAAAGTGGTCAACATTATCTAACTCTTTACACATCTATTAATCAGAAATAGATCAAATAGAATCCTTTTTGGAAGAAACTTGCCATGATGTTGGTATGAAATACTGCTGCAAAACAAAAAAAGAAATATCCACCCACTCAAGCCATAAGCTCTATGGAAGCATTGATCTCCTTTACATAAAACTAAATGCCAGAAAGAAGAATACAGAAGGTGGTATAGGGAAGCAGTTTCCAAGCAGGAATAAAGAAACACTGCTGAAGCGCACAAGGATGAAATTAGGATAGGGAGGACAAGATAGTCTTCTATGAATACACCAGCAACAGAAGACCAAGGAAAAAACATCATGCTTCTGCTAAATAGGCAGGCAGACATTGTGAAAAAAAGCACACAGGAAAGACAGATGCACAATGAATTTTTTGCCTTGCTTTTCACTGGTGAGGTGAGCTCCCAGCCCTCTCAAGTCTTTGTGTCTAGCAGCAGAGTAGAGAAAGATCAAGTTAAGGAGCACTAAAGCAAACTGGAGATATACAAGTCTCTGGGATGCATCTAAGAATGCCCAGAGAGCTAGGTGATGTCTTTACAAGGCCACTTCATTATCTTTCCAATGTTGTGGTGACAGAGTGATGGCGTATACGATGTCGAAAAGAAAACAGATGTTATGCTCATCTCTGAATGTGGCAAGAAGTACCTAGTGAATTACAGGACTGTCAGTTTCACCACAGCCCTCAAAATTTTGGAAGCTATTTCCACAATAACCATTTGGAGGCATTTCTCTCTCTCAATAACAGTGGGAATGTCAATTACTTTCTTGGATTTATAAACCTATATTTTAATGGCTAAAATTAGATAAAATTATTTATATCATGAATGTTTTCCATAAAGTCCAGTTGTATTTTCTGGAAAATTATGTGAGCAAATTCCCGTATGCCAAGACTAATAAAATATATAGCTATAGATATTTGAGCTAAGAAGTGATTCCTCCTCTGATTACAATTAAAAACTGATCCAAAATATTGTTTTTATCAAAACAATCATTGCTATAAATCTGGCTGCCCCTGTGGTTCTATCAGTTCAGCTGACAAATGACAGAAGAAACCATTCTGCTCAAATATCATGCCTTCCTGGGTGGAAAGATACAAGAGTCTTCTATTTACCTCTGGAAAATTCATACTATCCCCCATGTTTATGAAAGCAATAATCAGTGAATCTGAATCTCAATTCAGAGAACATTAGGAAATGGCTGGCAAAACCAGCAAAAAGGAAAGAAATACTATAATCAAGAACTTGCATTTTCTTTAAGTCCTTGTTGCTTCTTTCTGCTTACTTGCTTTAGGACAGGTTCTATTTCATGGCCTTTATTTAGGTCTTCTGAACACCCTTAGATATGGATGACTTTCACTACTGAGAAAGAACACTGATTTTGTAGGAATTTAAGCTGAATTTGGTCTGAAGAACTTGGAGAAAAGTGAAGTAATAAGAGCAGGTGAATACTGAGAAATAAGGTAATACTTCACAAAAAATAAATATTGGCTGATACTTATCAAAACAGACCTTTATCTAAAATAGTTTTGTTTTAAGCCATCTAAGAGATATCTTATTTAGCTGAGTACTTGTGTTTTAAGCTAAGAAGTCCTGAAGAAATTAAGAGGGATAGGCCAGAGACAGTTTCTAGTAGCTGCCTGACCAAGAATATGCATTGTTCTGGTAGACATAATCTAAAATCCCTTCCATGCTGAATCCTATCACAGAACATAGGTTTTTAAGTAGAATGTGTGGAAAAATAATATATGAATCCTACAGATTACAGCTGGCAAGGTTTTATGCAAGCTGTACATAATTGTCACTATTTCATATGTAGCAAAAGTTTGTCTATAGAAGTCTTCCCCAAATAATTCGAGAAAAAAAACTTGATTTTTGCATAAAATTACAAGAACTGAGAAACAGGTTTTCTTGTTAATTCTGAGGTTTAAATAGAAATTATTATACTTACTATGCACAAAATAATTTTATGTGCACAGAATGCTGTGCGTAGTTAACAGATTCCCTAAACTCTATGTCATATATGTAACATGTTCCCGGCAGTACAAATGAAACATTGCACAATTATGTGGTTTATTATTTTATTGACTGAGGTTTGAGATTACATTTTCTTCCCTGAAATCGATCCTAAAAAGAATCCCAATCAGTATAATGACCTCCTGGGGTTTACAGTTTAAATTCCCTTAAAATAAAACAGCATTTCTATAGGGCCTGCTAGAACAGACAGAGAATTTGATACTGAAAACATTCATTTGTGAATTTGTCTTAATTCAGAAACAATGTGTAGACACAATTCTATGAACAGTTTTTCCATAGGAACTCAAAACTGAAGTGTATATAGATGGTAATTGGATTAAAACTCAAGGTGGATAGTTATGTTACTGTTCTTGAAAACACAGGTTACTCAGCAGAGGTGTCATTAAATACCAGCACTTATCAGGTATTTTGGAGAATTGAACATTAATTCAGATTATCACTAATAAATGTGCAACAGGGAATAATCCTCATTGGGAGGGAAATCTACTTTGCCCTTTTGCTCTCTGCTTTCTCTTAACCTACGCTCACAGTGCAGGTGCTTCAGAATTCTTCTACTACAAAATGTGGCTGATTGAGAAGTGTGTGAGTTTATACCACCAATCCCTCAAATGGTTGTATGTAGCCAGATTGTTTTTCATGTGCACCTGATTTACAGAGAGGATAAGTCACAGGTGGGGAAAAAAGGCAGAGGAAAGAAAGAAAATAGTATTACTATTTTAATACATTCTATTACATTTTTGTGCTCTTGACAGCTGGAAACTCTTGTTCCTTTCCTGTATTAAGGGTTATATACTCTTTTCAACATATTACCTTGCTAGATATGCATGCCTTCTTTCCGAGGCATCTCTAATGGACAGGTGGGAAACAAAATATGGAACTTCAAAAGCAACAATTTGAGACAGACCAAAATATCCTAATAGTAATAGCAACAGGCAGAAAAATAAACATTAGGCAAGAAAATAAATTCTGGCTATTATGAGAAGTTTAAATATAATGTGAAACATTTTCAGTTAGTTGCATGTTTTCTTCAGCCTTTCTCAGAGACAAAACATTAAATTGTTTTTCATACCTTTTACAGAGAGCTGTAGCTGTAGTGCATATCCTATTTCTTGCTGCAAAATAAAAAGGAAATAGAAGAATCTATTGTTACTTCTCTAGTCTCTGTGCATTCCATCTATTTACTGCAGAGCTGAATTTTGCCTGTATCTCATCAAATGATCCATATCAAATATAATGATCTTTTAAACAGCATCAGATTGTCACTTGAATTTTGTGCATGTTTTTTTCTGATTACCTCCTCCCTGAACTTTACATATTGATAGTGCAAGCTCATCTTGTCAACGTAATTTTCAGTTTCTAGTACATCTATCTGATTGAGTAATAGTAATTGAAAAACAATTCAAATAGTATCTTAAAATATCCTTTTCATCTTTTCTCTCTCTTAGACAAGATTTTTTTATATAATATTCACAGTATATGAACCTCTGGAAAACATATGATTAACATAATAGCCAGAATTATTTAGGAATATTTTGTCCCATGAGCAGGTCCAGGGAAAGGATGGACCCAAACCTAAGTAGGGGAAATAATAGGTAGAACTGCCTGAAGAACTCATCACAGAAATGAGTTCTGACTCCATTTTCTATTGTCCTATCCTGTTCTGCAGAGTTGCCAGCTAGCTGGTCTGCTTTTGAGCACCATCTGCATTACTGTGTGCTACACAATTATAATAGAATTTACCAATGGATTTAGCCTGGCATGTTCATACCATTAATGTAACTACATCCAATCCTATTATTTGATCAGTGTCTTTGAACCATTAAAGAGAGATTTTTCTGTGTGTAAGAATGGCTATTTCATTAAACTCCATTTTACAATAAATGGATTAATTCCAGGGTTTGGAATTATGGATTCCTGTAATCATATGTTTAAAGATATTACACAGTATGGCTCCTATGACAGTAGTCATGACTCACGTTCTCTTAGAACATCAGTTTTCTGTGTTCATAGAGATTTCAGAATCAACTTTTTCTCCTGCACAGAAAAACAGCTTCTTCATCATCTTTACATTGTAGTTGGGGAGTAGAACTTTAAATTAATTAGAAACATCACTCTTCAAAACATTAAAAGGAAACTATGACTACCAGTCAGTAATAAACATTTCACATATTAAGTATTTGCTTTTACCTCTGATAGGGAACCTGAATGTCACCCATTAATAAAACTGACCTGGCTTGTTTGTCACATTGTTACATACACTGATTTTGAGCTAGGGTCAGCACATACAAACTTCAATAGCTTATTTTGGCATCAATGTATTCTGTAATAAGAAGGATTAGGTACATAGTCAGTCAAGACCCTAGATAAAAATGTTCAAGTCCTTGAAAAATAAGGAGGGGAAACAGTGAAAGAAAATGGAAAAGATATGAATGAATTGTTGCTGAAGCTGTCCACCTGAAGAGAGTTGGTTATCTAAGCCTTTGCCTTACAAGAAAGCTGGCACTACAGATGTAGAAGCTGACAGAAAACTGAGAAATAAATAACAGTTACAAATACAAATGCCAAACCTTTTTTTCCCCCTGATTTGGTTTATGGAGCTCAGCCTCTCCCTAATGTACGTAATTTTCCTGGTTTTAGTTTTCCTCAAATGTAGCTACTTCACAGGTACTCTGCTCTGAGGTAAAGGAGGAGGGTGGGTGGTGCAGGCTTCTCTCCATATCTCAGTTGAGAATGACATGTCAGTAAATAGCATAATAAAATATCTCTTTCAGTAATGAGCTAGAAATGGGAAGTAGGATAGTAAATCCCTACATTCTTTCAGGTGTAAATGCTATACAGAACATAAATGTTTACATCTATCAGAGCAGTTACAAAAGGGAATCACATGGAGGAATATGCAGTATATCTGTAGCAGTGATAGCTATTTAACCACCCGCTTTGTCAAATCCAGGGCTGTTTGGAAATCATGTTCTTGGAAGGAGCTCAGGGGATTCTTGACACTGAGACCTACTGGGCCAGGAAGAGTGGGCTAATGTTTTAGAGATGTAGGAAAAGGAATTTGTTAGAAGTATAAAAATAGTTCCTGCTTCTAGGCAGGTCAGATTATCTTACCCAGCAGTAAGTAACATCCCTTTTGCCATATTGCAATAGATGGTAGAACTCCATCTATCTACTGCACAGCCTGTTCATGATTTTTAAAGGGTATGCCTGAGCCTCAGGGGGGGGAAATTATATAAGCCTGGGATGAAGCCCCATGGGTGAGATTTAGGAGGACTGAGGGGAAAGGAACTTTGTGGGGGGTTACTAGAGGAGGGTGAAGCATCCTCTGCTGCAGTATGCCCCTGGGAAGGCTCATGAAACCAAACTGGCACAGCGACTCCAGAGAACAAGCTGAAAGCTCACCTGACACAGAGAGCAGACCCAGTGCTGAGCTTAGAGGTGGTGCAAAGATTTCCTTAGTGACCTAGAATGGACCACAGACTTAACAGTATCTCAGGAATCCAGTGAAAGTTTCTGCACTAAATAGCAAAACTGGAGAAAAGGTGAAATATCTGGAGAACAAGGAAGTCTGCCTCACACATTCATGGTGTCAGGGCACTGCATTTCTGATCATTTATCAGTTCTTTCTTATAACTAGTCCTGTCTAGACATGCCATGCCAATTTTCCCACATATTTAGTGATGGTGTTCTGCTTTTAATACTGTGATATATAAATCACTGATGCTTGTCTTTTCATTTGTCAGGGCACCATGGGGGCCGGTGTCTCCCTGGGACCAGGTGCTGGCAGCATCAGGGGCTCCCCTGATGGCAGGGCTAGTAGCCAGGGCCTGTCCCATCACCCCAGCCAAGAGCAGGGCAGCCAGGGGGGCACTGGGGTAGCCCCAGTTCTGGGCATCAGGCATCTCCCTGGGGACAGTGTTGAGCGAGAATGGGCCAGGACATGGGCTTTAGGGAGCCGGAGACTGGCCCTGCTGCAGTGTTGGTGGGGCAGGGGCTGATAGCCCTGGGAGCTGGCTTTGGGTCCTAGGCCATGGGCAGGGTGGGGGGATTCATGAGCACTGAACAGGGACAGTCAGGTCTACTGATGCCTTCAGGGCCCTGGACATTAATTTTTTATTTATTCGTGCTGAGGCTTAACTTCCTCTGTTCAAAGAATTGTCTTGCTCGAGAAATTATTTTTATGCTCTATTAAAACATATCTAAAAAACCTCCAAACTGTTTTGTGGCCACTGAATTGAATGAAAACTAAAGATTTTTTTCATTTCAAAGCTCTTCCTAACATAGTCTCAGTGCTATTGCTAACAACTTTGGATAGCAGATGCATTGTGAAATTTATAGTCAAAAAGAGAATACATTTTTTCAAAGATGGTGCATAGTTGAGGGCATTTTCCTGTCTTATTTAGGATAGCAGCTCCCACCAGGGCTTCTGGATGAGACGAGCACTCCTTTGATGACAAAGAATCTTCAGAGGAAGTAAAGGCAGTGAAATTGTTATCATCCTTCAACCACTTGCTCCTGTGAGAGCTGAGGATCTGGAAACATATCGTAACAGCATCAGAACTAAAGTGCATCTCTGAGATCTTGAGATGCTTTCTAAGGCACTATCTATAAATCCTTGTTACCTCTACAATAAAAAAATGACAAGTTTTAGAAGCTATAGAAACTGAACAGTAAAGCCCAATGGTATGAATCTATACGTAAACACCTCAGACCTCTGTAAAAGAGTTCCAGAGAGAAGAGCTTCACATCTCCAATGCACACTAAACACTGCAGGGCTTGCTGGCTTTCCCTCCCTTTCCTCTCATGCTTTCTCTTTGAAAGCTTTTGCACATTTACTTTATCATCTAGTCATTGGATGGAACATTTGGATCCAGTTTTGTTACTGCATTGCACATTACTGCATTCACACATTTCTCTAGCTCAACAAGTTTGTACTTCTGGTAAAGTGGGATTTCAGGTTTTCATGCCTTCTGAATGTCCCAATTACCAATTGTATTCCTCTGTTGTTTGAATCATTGTGTCAAACGATTTGAATTACTAGTTTTATGCTGGATATATTAATGGAGAAATAGATACATGTAAGTAGCAGAAAAGTTACTGTAGTAAAACAAAACAAAACAGCAGGAGAGAACTGAAGAGACAACCAAGCCTCTTTGAAGCTTGTCATTATGAAAGGGGTGTAAATGGGGCTCCTGTCATGGTTTAACACCAGCAAGCAACTAAGTGCCACCCAGTCACTCACTCATTCCCCCGCCACTGCCCTGATGGGATGGGGAGGAGAGTAAGGAACAGGAAACATATACAGCAAATAAGATGCTACATAACACAACTCTGAGACCAAGTGCAACAACTCTGAGAGCAAACAAATCAGCACTGTGACCAGCAGCTATTAAACCAATACAATAAATGCTTACAAGAAATCTGGTTTAAGATGCTTTGGTCAGATCTGTCATTATCTCAACTCTTTGTGCCCCGCATTGTGTGCCAAAAAGGACTGTCTTGCTTTAACCCCAGCCAGCAACTAAGTGCCACACAGCTTCTCATTCACTCTCCCCCTCCCCTGATGGAATGAAAAGGAGAATCAGGGGGGGAAAAAAAGGCAAAGCTTGTGGGTTGAGATAAGAACAGTTTAATAATTGAAATAAAGCAAAATATAATACCACTACTATTAATAATAATTGTAATGGAAAGGGAGATAACAAAAAGAGAAAGAGAAATAAAACTCAAGAGAAAAAAAAGAAAACAAAACAAGTGATGTACAATTCCATACCGTCCTCTGACTGATGCCCATCTGGTCCCCAAGCAGTGATCCCAGCCTTCCTGGCTAAGTCCCCCCATTTTATATGCTCAGCATGATGTCATATCCCTTTGGCTAGCTCGGGTCATCCGTCCTGTATGTGTCCCCTCCCTATATCTTGTGCCCCTCCAGCCTTCTTGCTGGCAGACCCTCAGAAGCTGAAAAGTCCCTGACTTAGTATAAACACTACTTAGCAACTACTAAAACCATCAGTGTGTTATCAACATTATTGTCACCCTAAATCCAAAACACAGCACTGCACCAGCTATTAGGAAGAAAATTAACTCTGTCCCAGCTGAAATGAGGACAGGCCCTTAGAAATCTATAACAGTGGGAGGAGATGTGCATTATGTTATAAGAATACAGAATTGTAGTGTTGCCTGGGGAAGAAAACAAAGAAACACACAAAAATACAAAAAACCCAAACCCAAATAATTTCTATGGTGGATGAGTTTCAGATTCAGTAGGAAATGTCTGGGAAATCAGAATCAATCTATATAAAATCAATTAGAATAATTATGTTGTAGTTAAAAATATATCAGATTAAGAGTTGCAGTAGGAAATATGTTTTATTTAATAGGTACTATCCACATCATAAGATTACTCACCATCCTGGCCTGTATCTCAGCTCTTACATGGAAGAATCACCTCAAATCACAGAAGGGCAATTTGGTCTCTGAGACCATTTTTCTCAGTCTTTCTGTTACAGTTCTCAGGAAAGGAGACCAATTAGTGCTAGTGACCAGTGCAGAGATAGCATTTATATGTCACATAAAGCTAGAAGTAGAATGAATTATCTTTTTTTGTAGGACTTCAAGATATTTTCTTTGACTCTGTCAACAATTTAAAAGTACAGAGGCAGTAAAATAAAATATAATAGGAAATAAATGTCATCCAAAATGTTTAAGATCTCGAAGTTTGGTTTGAGCAATACTTGGCACTGGCTAGGGAGAGGCTGAAGGAAAATTTGTATCTAAGAACTAATATTTTGTTTTAAAAGTTGGACATCTTATAATAAGCTTCATGGTGGCATTTCTGTTTATAAAAAAAGTCCACAGATCTTATTACAAAGAGGGATTTGTCCGTTTCAATCCGCATGAATACTGAAGAGAAATTTTTCTGAACTGTATTAACAAAAGTATCAGGCAAGCACTGAAGTGGTTTCTTCTAATGTATCTAAAAAACATATAGCAGAAAAATTAGCAATAAAATATGCACACTAAACAAAAATGGATTAGAAATAAAACTACTGACTGCTTTACAGTCAGTGAACAAATAAGTGCTGTGGGCCAAAGACCATTGGTCTTACTAGTCCTCACAGAATTGTAAATGCAGCATTTTGAAAAAGATTCCTCCATTTAATGACTTTTTCTTTTTCCCCTTTCTCTTCTGGTTTCCTCTTTTTCCTTTTTGTAAAGGAACAAAACAAAGTATAAAAGAAGTCCAAGAAGCAAATTAAAAGGAATCCTAAGCATACTTTACAGATTCATTTAACTATTCTTATCTAAAAATGGTAATTGTCTCCTGAGCAGAAATAAAAGAACAAGGAAAACAGAAGTTCCTAGTACTTCATGCAAACTTACAAGAGAACTGTGAAATAATAATGCATTATGACTGAAAAAGTATACAGATAAAATGGACTTACTGTCATCCTGCACTCTGCTGCTCAAAGCAGCCCAACACTGCTTTAACTCCATTGGCTTCACTGCTTTGCATAGCACAGCCCAAAGGTGGCCACAGGCAGTAGTTCCAGACTTAGAATTACATGTTAAGTGGTCCATGATGCAGATGTCTTAGCCTTTTGTTAATGAAAGCATTAGTTTAACTAATGAAAACTCTTGAACACAATAAAGCTTATATATACAAAGTAGAAAACAACTCAGTACAAACTCAGGGCTATACTATGATACTATTACACATAAACGTTACTTCACCGTTTAATGCAGTAAAGCATAAATGTAACCAACACAGGTCAGACACTGGAAGCAATATAACTGTATTACTGCAAGGTCTCCAACTGTTAATTTGCTCACCTTCATCTCTTGGTAGCTGCACTTTCAATAGTTGATGTTCTTGGAAGTTATGACTCAGACAAGTGCCTTGCAAACTGGCATTTAGTATATACTTATCTAAAGAAATCAGAAGCTACTTCAGTTTACTTTGGGAAATGCTTATGCATACTTTGAGAAATTCACACTGTGGATGAAAATGTCATAAAAAAGTATAAGCAATGGCACATACAGTGGGGTAGTTTACTAGTTAGTGAAAGTGCAGTGAAGAAGCAGGACCTTTCCTTGGAAATAAAAAACGTACACAGTGGCAGTTTCTGCAGAATCAATGCTGTATAAGATGTTCATAAACTGATACACTTTTCACTAATTTGCTTATACACTCAGAAGTTGTGCTTTTTAAATGGTTGGTTATTTTTTACTGAAAATGGTGTTTAGTGCTTTTATATGTAATTTAAAATATGGTGCAAAAGATGGAGAATTAATCAAGCTTTTCAGACTGTCAAAGAACCAAACTGACTTTGCTTTGGTTTAAATTTTGATTGGAGATTAGTTTGGCTTATTAGGGTTTGGAAATTTCCATCTTTCTGGGATCACCAGATGCGAACTGACTTCATATGACAGACTGCATATACCTTGGATAGCAAATGACATCATGATGTGGCATATCCAAGGTGAATGTCACCACTAGCTAGCAATAATTTGTGCTAATGTAATACCTCATGCAAAGCACCAGATACTCCTCCAACTATAAATAGTGATGCCAGACTATGGTAGGCAATTTGACTGACAAGCAAGGACGTGCGACAGCAGCAAGATGCGATAGCTCAGCAAGGGCACTGAAGAATAATTTAGGAAAGTAGTACCGTTATTACAAATCTACTAAATTATACTAGCAAGAAACTTTTTGAAACTTCACCAAGGGTAAGAATGGCTGTTCAACAACTTCTTCCTCCCCACATTATTGCAACTCATGTGAAATATAAGGTGCTTAAAACAGGGCTAAACACCTAACTTTCCATAGTTTGGCCCTCTGCAAGACCCATTTTTCTGTTCTTAGTAGCATACACAGATGGAGTTAGATACCAAAATCTCTATACAAGCCAAGGGAAGAGTGAGGTTCTGTCACAGAGCTGAAAGTGAATCCATGTAAGTAGTAGTTGATACAAAATGTTGTGTCTCAAATTTTGCTCTTCTCTGAGGTTTAATCATCTTAGTACAAGGAGACTTCTAAGAAAGTTTTCAGCAGTGTGAATGATGACAAAAATAGTTGATTAAACTCTCCCACCCCAAGAAATAAGATAGAAATCATTCCTTTCTTTCAAAATATATTCACTGTTCTAAGTAGCTCTGGAAACCTAAACCTTTTATTTTTGTTCCATTTATGAAATTATAATGACAGTTGATTCTGGCTCCAAAATGTGGCAAAAAGAATCAGTGAAGTGCTTGGAAACACAGTGAATTTCATGCACTAATCTATATGAAGGGTAGTTCTTTCTCCAGCATTTGCTCTGAAAATAAACAAACGTTTCCCTACACACCTTTTATTTATTCATATCACTCCTGAAATGTTAGAAATTAAAAGCCTACTTAACACAGAAGCTTAAAATTTCATAGTATCAACAAAAAATTCCAACATGCAACATACTGGGATTCTGAAAACTTCATTCAGAAACTGAAAATTCTGTCCATCAAATCTTTAGGGTTTATAAACAAATCAAACATTTTGTATAATTTCCAGATTTTTAGCATTTTCTCTACCACATAAAACATTAAAACACTGCTTTACCAACAAAGAAGTATACCTGAAAGATTCATGTAATCAAATGTCTGTGGTTTTAGCTCAAGACTATCATCATATAATTGCAAGAGCAGTATCAGAAATACCTATACAAATAGCCTAGGCCTAATAAGGCTAACCTGCCCAGTCTATGCATTTCAGAATAATCAAGGAGTTAAAAGAATGAAAGCATATCTTTCTGAATTTAACCTAGCAATCTTACCATTGCATTCATGTAGCTTTTTCTTTTCACTGTTACAAGAATAAGAAAACTGGTAATGTGTGCAAATGTGGAAGAAATACTGGTTTGTTGCGACAGGTCCCTGAGTCAGTCAGAGCTTCGAGGTGGATATGGCTTCATCTGTTCCTTAAAGTGAGCTCCTCAAGGGACATCAAGAGATTTTATAATTCTGTGTGTATATATATATATGTATGTTTCATTAGAATATAAACTAGAATTCTTAACCTTTTTTTTTTTTACATAGGGAAAAATCAAAGTTATGAGGCAAGACCAGAGAGGAACACAAAAGGTCCAGTTCTGTGACCTATTATCATCTTACATTTGCAGGTGGATCTGTGGAATCAAGATTGGTGGACCGTCAACTTAGCAGCTTCCTGAAGTGTGGGAATTTTGCATAAACCAGCCAAGTTTCTCTTTCTCCTCCCAGTGAAGCCTTGTTGTCTGCTCTCTATTCCTCCATGCAGCTGCTCTTTGTTCATCTGCAGAATTTCAGTCCCTTGATTTCTCTTGTTTGTGCTCTTTTTCCTGCTCCTTTTCTGCTTGAAGTATTGGAACACTTTTCTCTCCATGAAAGACTTAGCGACTGCTCAGGGAAGAAGTACTCCACAGAGACTTCCACTACCCCTGCACTCCTTTTAAATGGACATCAGCACACAAACTGAAAACAAGCCATACATACCAGCAATCACCCCTGTAATGACAGTACTTTAAAATCACCAGCTGGATTTTTAAATCCACTGTCAGGTGAAGTGAAGTCTGTAAGTGCATGGATGACAAATCTTTGCCTGTGTGAGTAATACTGTCTTACCAGAAGCAGCTTTCTGTTAGCTTTGGCTAAAAGACACCTGACTGCATTATCTCTTCAGAAGAAAGAATAAATAAATATTTTGTTCAAGTAAAAGCTTGCATTTAAACAGTAGATTGTATAATACAGCTAGTTGATTCCACAAAATTATTTAAATAGACACAATCTAAGAGTTTGTACTGCTCTATGTTGCAGTGCTGGCTGTTCCTCATATGCCCATATGTGTCAAAAAAAATCATTGTCAAAATACTTTTTGGTTAGTCAAGGAAACTCGTGTAACTGCTGTCTAATTCTTGTCTCACTTTGGATAGCAGAACCTTCAGAAAAGAAACTCAAAACAGAAGAACACACACACACACCCCCACACACACCCCAGTTCTGCTGAAATAGGCCCTTTAATGAAAGCTCTGGTTGATTTAACGATTCTGACCTCTTTTGCCAAGCACTGCCAGTCATACTGCGTTATGAAACAGATGTAATGCTACATTACATGTCAAATCTAATGCAAGATTGTGCTACATTTCAAGGATGAACAGCTGAAAGCAATGATTTATTTTTTTTCCAGTAAGCAAACTTATGGATACAGTAAGTTTGAGATTTCTTGACTTATTGAGATTTTCTGTAAGCATTTTTTTTGAGAAATAAAAGAATCCTATAATGAAAAAAAATGTCTTTTTCAAGGTTTTCATTACTGTGTGATGCTGATTTTTTCTTTTTTCCTTCTAATTACACGTACAGTCTGATACAAAGAACATAGATGCAAAAGAAAAGGACAATTTTGCCTTCCACAAAATTAATCCAGTCTTGGAACAAGCTAGTTCAAATTCTGTGGTATAAGGCTGTATCCCTCTCATGCAGTTCAGCAGCCGAAAGGATGGGAATAAAGTATATTGGTATTCTTATATATTGTGAGTATAAGCCTAAATAAGTAAATGAGTGACTACTGAGATCTGCCTATAATAGAATTCATTCCGTGCCAGTGTGGCTGGCCATGGAGAAACCTTCCTAGTTACACAAATTATTGGAAGATTCATTCAGGATAATCATTGCTGTGAGCAAACCAACAAGCATGTCAGAAAAAAGTTAGGAAACTTTAAAATAAAATACTGTGTTTCATGAATATTTAGAACATTTAAACATTCTTTTAATTAAGAGTCCAAACCAACAGTTGGCTCCTGTTGGCTGATATAATAGAGACGTTTAATTTCTTTATTCCCCTTGTTGGTCTAGATTACATTTAGAGCTGGCCTTGGTCTCCTATAGGTTTTCTGCCTTGTGTCTGTCTACCAAATACCTTGGAGACCTGCCAAATTTCAGAGCTATGTAATTTCATGCAATTTACTCCATACTCTTATCTCCTTGCCTCTCCCTCTTTCCCTTTTCCCCTCTTCCCATCCATAGCTAAACTGAAATATAATCCATTTGCATTTTCATGCCATAGTTTCTCTCTCACTCCATGACTCCACTTGACAAACCATGCCCAGGTGGCCAAGAAGGCCAACAGCATCCTGGTTTGTATCAGAAACAGTGTAACCTTCAGGACAAGGGAAGTGATTGTCCCCCTGTACTCAACACTGGTGAGGCCACACCTTGAATAGTGTGTTCAGTTTTGGGCTCCTCACGACAAGAAAGACATGGAGGTGCTGGAGTGTGTCCAGAGAAGGGCAACGAAGCTGGTGAAGGGTATGGAGCACAAGTCTTATGAGGAGCAGCTGAGGGAACTGGGGTTAAGCCTGGAGAGGAGGAGGCTGAGGGGGGACCTTATTGCTCTCTATAACTACCTGACAGGAGGTTGTAGGCAGGTGGGGGTCAGTCTCTTCTCCCAGTTAGCAAACAATAGGACAAGAGGAAACAGACTCAAGTTGTGGCAGGGACAGTTTAGATTGGATATTACGAAATTTTTTCACTGAAAGGGTTGTCAAACATTGGAACAGGCTGCCCAGGGAGGTGGTGGTGGAATCACCATGCCTGGAAGTGTTTAAAAAACTTGTAGATGTGGTGCTTAGGAACATGGTTTAGTGGTGGACTTGGCAGTCCTGGGTTAATGATCGGACTTGATGATCTTAAAGGTGTTTTCCAACCTAAATGATTCTATAATTCTATGTCTATACAGTTAGCCAGTCATCTACTGACTGGAAATGAATGCTGTACAGTAATAAAAAGATAAAATCTTTGAGGAGCGTTTCACCAAGAAGAATCTCTGCCACTACTAGCTTTAATACATTTTAGCTGATGGAGATACCAACATAAAATTTTACGGCAGACTAATGTCTTTGTGTGTGTGTACATGCAAGCACACATAATCAATAGAAGAGGAAGAGAACAATACTCTACAAAAAAAAAAAAGAACAGTTTGGGTTATTCATCATTGAGGTAATACTAATAAGGCAATATTTATTTGTTATATGTTAGAAAAGAGAAAAAAATGTCCCTTGTCATGTATTGTTACCTTCTGAATTTCTCCTACACATGCATTTAAATGCTCGGCTCAAGTTGTCACACATCTATTTGTGTGAGCTTGAGTATAGACAGTGAAATCACCATGAAGGGCCACAGTAAAGGTCCATGACAGCTTTTAGGCATCAGTAATATCTTTAAGAGTTAATTGGGAAAAAAAGGCACCCCAAAAATGAACCTATGGAAGCCTGTTACATGTCATGATATTCTTCTCTTCAACCTGTTTTACTGCCATTGTCCATTGCTTTTAATACAGAACAGCAAACATAGCTTGTGCAACGTTTGCAAAATGCTGGTGAGAATGGACTACAGACCCCAGTGCATGAGCTATCCCTGACCCAGCTCAAAAGTGCCCTGCTGGTTACGTGCTCCAAAACTGTGGTCTGCTGTTGCAGCCCTGTCACTGATATGTGACAAGCACAGCTAGCAGGTCAAGGGAAAAGTTTGTTCCATGTTCAGCTCTTCTGAGGTCATGCCTGGAGTACTGAGCCCATTTCTGGGCTCCCTCATGAAGGAATGGTGCTGATAAACTGGAGGGACTCTGGTGCAGGGCCACCAGGGTAGTGGGGTCTGGAGCAGCTGGCACAAAAGGAGAGGCTGAGGCAAGTGGGTTTGCTTAGTCTGGAGAAAAGAGGTCTAGGAGGGATTGAGTGGCTGCCTTCAACTACCTACGGAGCTGTATTGGGAAGACACAGTCTCGGAGGTACACCTTGAAAGGACAAGAGGTAACTGCTGCAAAATGAGCAAGGGAAATTCCCACTAAACAGAAGGAAAATATCTCGTAATGAGAGTTAAGCACTGAAACACCTTCCCCAGAGATGTTTTCAAATCTCTGTCCTTGGACATGTTTAAAAGTTGGTCAAGGGCCCAAGCAACCTTGTTTAAGGTTAGCCCTGCTCTGAGCAGGTAACTTCCAGGGCTCCTTTCCAACCTCACCTCCCCTGTGACTGTGTGTGTCCTCCTCCCATTCCGTTCCGTGAGAGTGGGGGACAGCCTTAAAGATTTGACTTCAGTGCATTTAACCCAGTAACTGTATTAGCAAAATGCACCCAGATGCAACATTAGCAAGTCCACCAGCTACTGAACTCTGCAGCTCCTACTAGAGAGGTTATCTAAAGCTCATTACCTGGTAGGAGGCTGTGAAAAAAGAGCTGAAGTATGACACACTAGGCTCTGAATTGCTTACTGTGAGGGTATAATGACAATTTAGGGAGCCTGTCCTGCTAATAGGTCCGTTTCAGAGAGATACTTGAACTTGATGTGAAATTTCCTTGCACCAGCTGAAGCTTACAGGTCATCTTACCTTTAGCCCTGCAGAAAGTATATTGTAGTTATACAACTGGAAATGGCAGGCACATAAATAATTGTGGTGATGGTTATGTCAGCAAGGATGTTGATCTTGTAGCTTTTTCAATAAGGCTATAAAGCAGCAAAAACTGAGCTAGAAAATAAACTAAATTACCTTTTCTAAATGCAAGGTGGATCACAGAATCCCATTACTATGTTCTAGCTGAAAATTCATGTAGCTGCACACTATTCATTTGGAAAAAAAAATATTACCAACTTTGAAGATTAAAGGAACATTAAATTTAATAGTAAGTCAGTGACAGTTGAAGCACTGGCATGTATACAGTTTTACTTGGATCAAATAATGTATTATTGGCAAGAATGGTCATTGAGTGTTTTTTTGCCTTTCATTTGCCCTCTTAATAAGCATGAATCAGCTCTACAATCAAAGCAGTAAGTAGCAAACAAACCAAAACCAAATAAAAATCCCCAAACACATAGGCAAAATCAAGTAAAACCTCTCTTTGTCGTGCTGCTGACGATGTTAGAATTGTAAGCTATCAGACTGAAAAATGGAAATTAATCTAAACTTGGGTTGCAAGAATGTATCTAAGAATGCCTCACATTCTAAAAAAAATGCCCTAAGTGACACAAAACACATTTCCATACGTGTATAAAGTAAACAAAGCTGTATAAAAAACCAAAACAGAATAAAACCCACAAAGCCCCAGGAGTGCTATCGTAGTGGATGACTGAAAATGTACACTTCAAAGAAAGGGAATATAAGTAAAGATATATGTTCTGACAACGGAACAGCAGTGACATAGGCTAAACTGTGTGCTCACTAAAGTGTGTGTTTCAAGTAACTTCCATTAATATATTCAGTAAGAACAAGAGCCACTCCAAGTTATTTGAGCTAAGAAATGTTTCCACTCGCTGTCACTAATGTCATTCCCAACACATTGCTAGAGAAAAGTCAGCCACTGCTCTCCTACAAAACCCTTGCTTCAGGTTAGAATAACTATCAAATTATCTGCCTCTCTGTACCGCAGGATGGAAGATGACTTGGGCTGGAAATAAATGAGTGTAACTGAGCATATACAAGCAAGAATTTTAAGCTAGTGTTTATGCATTTCCTATTCAGCAAGACCAGGGAATTATGTACTTAGCCTTGGGCTCTGTTTGGTCCTGTGACTGTTCATTGTCATGCCTTCCTTTTTTAGGTTAGTAGCTAGGCTGAATTTTTACAATAGTTTTGCCTTGTGACCTTAAGGCAATGTTCTGGCCTGGATGGGGCCCCTGCAACATGGGTAAATGTGCACCTAGTACTAGCAGTCCTCTCTAATTCCAGTTTGCTTGATGAACCATGAGAACCTATGGGACTAATTTTCACAGTTTTTCTTATTCCATTAGGTTTGACCGAACATTGTTACTTACAGTCTGTTAGTTCACAGCAGCTGAGTATATGAGACTATACCAAGCTTTTTAGTTCCACAGAATTTGCAATTATATATTCATCAACATTTTAACAATACACCGAATTAGAAATTTCAGATTAATTATTTTGGTATTTAAAATTAAATTAGTGCTTTTATTCCTACATTCAGTAAAATCATGGATTACTGGCAGAAACAGTGCTAGTGTTGAAATTTTAACATCCAGACATTACTGAATTTCAAGAATAAAGGCACTAATTTACACGTGCCAAGGCGTACACATACAAAGTAAAATTCTGGCTCTAATGCAGTCAGTACCAAAAAGGTGAAATTGTGCTAAAGTTTTAATAAATAGCCATCAGGATTTTCAAAGATAAAAGGAATTGAACTTGTCAATGTTATAGCTGATCTGGAGTTATAGGGATTGACACAGCAGAATGTAAATACTACAAAAAAATCTCTGTCATTTGGTAAATGACATACAGTTACAGCAGCTTTTAATCACATTTGGTCTTTATATTTTTATCCTGTCATGGCAAAACAACTACCTCATATAGGGTTAAATCTCTTAGATCTGGTGAAGTCTTAAAACCCAGTGGTAGAAGGAAAACAAGCCGCTTGATTTTTACAGCACACTCTTTGGAGTATGGAGTTTGAAAACAGGGCCCCATTATGCTGATCACTGCACAAACACAGAAGAGAAAAGAGTGATTGCTTGGAATAATTTGCAAACTAAGGAGAAAATAGAGTGTTACACAGAGGGAAAGGAGAATAAAACAGAAGTGGTTTGGAACACTAGAGTGGAAACAAATATTCTCTTATTCCATAAATTTAATTGTTGGCAGGTGGAACATACCTAATGCCCATTTTTCCAATGTTTACTTTTAATTAGAAATATTAACATGATTTTCAGAAAAAAAAAAATTGTTGTTTTACCTCTATTTTATTTGCCATGATCACTGTCAAAATCCTAAGTACCATTTTTTCAGCAATTAAAATGAGAACTAAAACTGGTAACTTTGTCTCCCACAACTTTCAGTCAAATGGGAAAAAAACTTAGGACAAGTAGATAATTTTCCTCATAATGAAACAGAGACAAGATCATTCAAAGACACAGGCTAACAAAGAGACAAAATTATTATAATTTCAGGTCACAATATTCCAAAGTAATAAAAAGGAAAATAAAACACCAGACAAAAAAGAAATCCTTAAATATCTATTAAAACAGCTGTGACCATTGGAAATTACTTTTCACTGACAGAAAACTTTCCACTTACAGTCCACTTTCTTTAGACTTAATAATGACTTTTCTTTTTTTTATAAACATATTAAACATAAATTTTGCCATTATTTGAATCTGAATCCAATGGTTTGTGGTTAGAGACCTATTAGTTTCAGACAAACTTTGCAGAAGCTGTATTTACACAGGCAGTGTTGACTGCTTTGAAGTAAAATGTATTTAATGTATTTCAAATTTAAATATCTTTCTCACTAAGTGACTTAGTTCTGCACCCTCTCAGTTAATACCAAAAAATTAATTTGGCTTTCATCTTGAAACACTAATGGCATTACTGACACAGAAACAAACCTAAATTCTTCTGTTGAGTTGGATGAGAGTCATTGGTATCTTCCATCAAAGGAAAGCCACTGGTGCTTCTAAATCCATGGAAATAAATGCATTCTCACTATGGTACTATTAATCTACTCAGGAGAGCCATCTGAGGTCCTGGGAAGTACATCTAAAGAGAAGAATGGAAACCCATCTAGTGTTTCGACAACAACATACTTGTAATACTGAAGGCTGGCCCCTGCTCTGGGTAGAACTGTTGTCATTTTGTGTATTTATAAGTGAGGGATGTTACAGTTACCTTGTATCCGTCTTTTCCATCATAATTTCAAAGGCTTTTAGTCAGCTTCAGCAAATTGTGTAGACAGTTGATATTTTGATTGAAACAACCACATACAGTCATTTGCCTTCTAGTCTGGAAAGAGTGCAGGGCAGTGACTGTTCACAGAGCAATCAGTTGTAAATCTCTCTCTGTCAAAAAATGATTAAAATCATAGCTTCTGACCTTGAAAGGCTGAAGGATCCAGATATTTCTGTCTGTTGCTGAACCCCAAAATTCCCGTTATGAAATAAACCTCTGAAATCTTAAAAGGCTTTTATATGAAACTAAATGGGAAATTTAAAGGAGTAAAATGTATGTATGTAAGGTTAATACAATTCAGGACTAGCTTATTATTTGAAACTCAAAGCAAGAGTATTAAAAACCCTTCTAGGCAAAACTAAGAAGCAGAATAAGAGTATGCAATGGATACAAAGTTTGTTTAACAAACAAACACACACAATCCTCCCTTCAAAACACTCATGACCAATTTAAGCCTGAATGCCACTAGTTCTTCAGCTACTTCTAACAAATAATGTATGTCAAAGGCTGATTATACAAGCAAAGGCACTGAATCCAGAGACTGAAAAGTAAGGTTACGTAAACTGCACATAAGTCAGTGAAAGAGTTGTAAGACTATGAAATGGCAGCAGCAGCGCAGGTTTCTGAGAAGGACAGTGTGAACAGATTAATTAATCTTTGTTATTCTCGGAGTACAACCTGCCTACGTGGTGTTATTGTGGCATTGTTGACAGACACATTTTCTTTTAGAGGGCCTACAAGTGCCACCAGCACAGTGGTTGCAGATTAGAGAATTAAAAGGTGATGAGCATCCACACTGAAGTGAGGCTACATGTCTTAAAAATACCATGTATTGTCAGGCTTCTGGGTTAGGTATTTCCAGTTGAAGCACATGGGATATGAAGCAGTGCAGCAGATAAAGCAGGGCAGGATTTCCTTTCAGTGGAGTTGTTGGAAGATCCTGGCACTGCTCAGAAAATGCGAGCCTTTTTCTAGTTTGTCAATTTACTTCAGTTCAGGTAACCATGAAACAGAAGAACCAGTATGTGTACTGATAAATATATTAACATATTGCTTACAGAAACTGTGATTTGAAATATCCTTGATAGAGGTTTACTTAAATATCTGTTTTCGGACAGACCATAAAAGGAGGATGAAGTGCAGTAGAGAAAATCAAGTAAGTGAAGCCAAAGTAGGCCTCTTGTATTTGTCGGACAGAAACCATTCTGAAGGTTTGGAACTCATTTCCAAGCTGACATGTCTGCCTACAGCTGCATACACTTCTACAGGCGATTTAAAAAAAAAAAAAATTTTTTTTGAGAAATATTAAAGTAACAGAGGAAACAATTCAGTTCTGACTACAGATGTTACAGCGAATAGCTCTTCAGTTAATTCACAGGAACATGCAGCTAATCAAAAGCTAGAAGCTCAAAACATGATTTGTGATACAATATTCCAGAAAAGAAAAAAAATAATTTTCAGCCTGAGACCATCCTTTTTTTCTCATTATTGTAGTAACCTAAACGAAATTCAGATGAAAATGTATTCTATTTATGCCAAACTGACAGTTACTGCAGGATGTGCTTTTCCAGATGTTCAAAAGCGATCAAGTGGAAGCCAATTGCACTACATGTGAAAACCCCGTTTCATCTTTTCTCTCATATGTGGTAAACTTAGCAAAAGGTTCAGAACCTGCATTCTTTTGAAGGATCTTCTTTTGTGTATATGTAACTGACAGTGATAATGTGTGGTGTCACGTGAAGGTGGGGTGGGGGGAGATTCCCTCAGCCCTGGGTGTTTGATCTGTCTGTCAGCCCCCCAGGAAAGCCGAGACCCTTGTGCCCGACCAGTCTGTCAGCATCGCATTACAGGGACCCTTCACTGAACAGTCCCGCTGGTTTGGAGGGCAATTCAACTGTCTTGTTCAGGGAAACACGCCAACAGCATCAGGGGGACCCCTCAGCAGGCCTTCCCACTTTGTTTGAATGTGTTACCTGCTGCCAGCAACTGCTAGTGCCCACAAAGGGTTAATACTAACAGTTTACAGAGTAACACTCTTTATTAATATAAAATCGTGACAATACTAAGGTTTGTGATAGAGATTGTCTGCAAAAACAAGCTTGAAATGATACACAACCAAACTACATACAACTAAATTATAATCACTGATAGCAGCTAGCGTGAATTATTTAGCATGCATAAAACAAAGTTCTTACCCAGTAGGTGTCCCTATGGGGGAGAAGACAGGTTCAGCCCATCGACTGATCCCAGAAGTTACAATGGAGTCTCCCCTAACTTCTCCCCTCATCTGTCCACTTTTTTATGCTTCATAGTACATTGAGTATTCATTCATCATACATAGGACTGGTTACAAGTTTCTCACTTCTAACACAAATTAGTACACATTCTCACATAGCACTACTGAAGTTCTCTACCAGCTACACATGCTCCTTAAGCGGGGTTTTGCCATCTTTCGGGGGGGAGGGGGTTATTTGAGCTGGAGGTTGCGATCTCCCACTACCGCAATTATCTGTTCTATTTTTGACTAATTTTCTGTTGATGTCAGTGGATAAGTGCAGCACCTTATCATCTTGTTTCCACTTGTAGCTAGAACTTTCCTCACTTGAAGGCTTCTTTCTGTGTAACTTAGATAATGGTGTTTTTTTCACTATCTGTTCTGTTTCTCATGCTCCCCAAGGCTGACTGCCTTGATTAGAAGTCCCTTCATTCATAACTTTAGAGTGAGTCAGATTGACCTAGCTTCGTGAACACTGAATCAGAGCTGGTAATACAAGAGTTTAGACAGTTCCCTCCTGTCTGGACTTATTTCAGTCCAGGAGTAGTCCATTTCCATCATATTTAAGTGGAGCTTGAGTGACTCTAATCATACATATTGTTGTTACTAACTGGTATCATGTGCCCAGTGAGGTGTAGTAGTACTTTGGAGGCAGGTAACTTTGGATGGAGGTGTGCATTAGTTATCACAATGTGATTATTTCACCTGAGGAAAGTCATTTTGCCATAATGGTTGGCTCAGCCATGGGCATCTCATGGATTCTTCATGCGACAACTGCTACGCAGCTTATCAGCTGTGTGGTGCCATCAAGTTCCCACTCCTGTAGGGAGCACAACAGAACCTGGCCTCAGTGTCTCTGCTCCACTCCATCCTCCGTCACTCCTATCAGCAGGTGCTGAGCTGGCAGGATGTGTTGCTTAGGGAACTGTGGTGATGTAGATTCTGTGCATGTCAACCATCCTGAAGGTGATAGCTGTATTTTACCCTAAAAAAGCTTTCTGTAATACTATGCTTCTGTTAGGACCCAATTTTCTCTAACTCCCCTCCTCAAGGTGATTTTCCCACATGTGGATAACAACATAACACGTTTATATACTGGTTCAGGAGTTATGTTTGAGAATTTAAAACTTTTCTTCACTGTCTGCATGCCTAAGCACTATTTCAAGTGTTGTCTTTTCTGAATAGCTTTTAACTATTAATGTTCTTATTCAACTCCCAACCATTTGTCAATAGAAAAGGCATCACAACAGAATAAATTATTGCATGCTCAATTCATAATCCCTTATACTTGAACTATTTCTAACCCTATACTAATATAACGAAGTGCTCATCTGCCATTATTTCATAACAACTTTATGATATATTTGCTTAACACAAGGTTCAAATAAATTAATTTGAAGTCTGTTCTCCAAAAACCCTATAATTAAGACCCTCTCTGTTCTGATAGATGCATTTGGTGATTAGACCTCCTGCTTCCCTCACAAAACAGAGTTCTTTATTTTGTCTTCTTCTTCCCATGCTGTTTGGAGTGGGAAGTTCTGAGACAGAAAATCCCTTCCACTTTTGCAACCTACAAACTGGAGAAAGTGGTTTGAAAATTCTCTACAGAAGAGAGATACGCTTCCCCTATACCTTTGCTGATTAAATACTGTTAAGTCTCCAGGACAAGACAACACTTAACTAGCAATTTTTTTTCTCCGTACAAGCTTCTCCGGTTTCTGTACCCATTTTCCTTCATGGAAAACGGTGGAGATCTCTATTTCTCAACCTATTAATGCATTTTCTTCATATTAGAAGTATACCTTCTGTCTTCCAGAATTTCCTGCTCAAGACTGGTTTTCTCTGAGAAAGCAGAATGGGAGATTCAGTGAGGCAGCCCCCACCTCTCAACTCTTCATCCTGGGCATGTGGTTTAATGCAGTTCTGCTTTTTATATCTCCTCTTCCATCTTTAGAGGTAAAACATTTGAATTTCACATTTGCTTCTTCCTCCCTAACCCTAGAAGTGTTTTTCTTCTAATATTTACTCACCATATAGGGCAAAAAGTGTCTTCCTTTCCCAGTAGATGCTTTGCTTTTCTGGAAAAAAAAATGTTCTTTTTTGACAAAACATTTGAGATGGTGAAGTCATATTAAGAAAAGGAAAAGGAAAGGAACAAGTATTAAACAGGTATTTAGTGGTACCGTAAAAGAATGGTTGTGTTCCTTGCTAGTGCAAGGCTCATAGTAAATTTACTTACTATTGTTATGATTCTCAGGGGTTTTTTAAAAATTATCTTCTCATTTCATCCTCATTTTATTCTCTCCATTCAGAGAGAATGTAATTCTCATTCAGGTTAATAATAATTAAAATGTTCAGCCAAGGATGAGGAAAAAACCAAATCCACACAAAAAACTCCAACACCATAGACCTTTGCTGTCTACATACCAAATGAATTAATACATCCAAACAAAACTAAGAGTCCTGTGATTCCTTTTATAAAATGAAGAGTCTAAGACAATTATTACCGGTCATTAAAATTCCCAATTAGTCTTAGCAGGCACTGTTTGCACTTGGTAACATTTGGGTTCTCTGAGTAATTAGAAAGGCTGATTACATGATCTGTCTTAAAAGTCTGGCAACTGTCTCCGTTTGAAATCCCTCAGAATCCCTCAGAGTAGGCACTTCTCTACCAAAATTTCCTGCAACCAAGCAGTAGTGAAGAGAGGTGCAATTCACAGCAGCAGCAATTTTCTTCACACAAATCACAGAAACTACAGGTACTTTCAAGACAGAATAAGCCTCCAGATCCTATATAACAGTCTCATTTAAGAAGCTGATATCTAGGGGTTTGCTCCACTTCAGCCTAAGGGGAGTCTGATCTTCTTCCTTGATCATTGGTAAGAGAACTCTTAATAACTTGGAAAAAATACAGTGAGAGGGCTGGAGGCTTTCTCCTCTGTCAGTCTGTTGTACAGTGAAGAACTGAAATTCTTGGAAGCAATGAAAGAAAAGAAAGATGTGGAATAAATCCATTTGTCCAGCTGTTACTGTATTCTCTCAGAGGATGAAGAATGAGATTTTTTTTTTTCTGTTCTCAAGATTTCTTCTAGATTATTAAATTAAGTCATTAGCTAAGAAAACATAAATAGGTATAGGCTTGCAGGGACTTGAACACAGTTGATTTTTGCAGAAGCAAGGAACGTATTTACATTCTGCTACAGAAATATAATCTTTCCAAATTTTGTTTGCCTTTCTACCTACCATTCCTTCATTACCAAAAGGGACAAATTGAATACTTACCTTCAGAAAGTGTTTCCAGGCCATCTACCCCAGCTCGTCTTTGGCGCTTCCGTGATGCCAGGATGTGATGCTTAAGGACAAGTCATGGCGCATGCCCTCTGGGGGTTCTCTCTAGTGTAGTTTACGCTAACCAGGGCTCAGGTAGTTTTATGTCCAAACCAGTGATTATATAACCATCACAATATAGAAACTTGTCTTCACCCGCTGTGTAGTTATGCTAGGTTTATAATTCACAGCTATAAATTGTAATTTCAGATTTTACACATATAAGATGCTTATATATACATATTATGTATGGTCAGATGCCTAAATGCTATGAATGATACAGACATGCTGCTATGGACCTAGTCTTTCGCATTACTCAGGGTCTCAATTCCTTATTTGTACAACTGAAAAAAATCAACAACAACAAAAAAACCAAAAAACCCAAGAAGATATAACTATTTCCATAACTCACAGAGTTGTTGTGAGGCTAAATGTCCTGAATACACATCTGTGCTCAGCAAAAACAGCAAGGGCAAGCCCCAAATGTCATTGTTTGCTTAAATAAATACTTGAACATTTGCTAACAGAAAACTAGTTGGTAAATAAAAGGGGCCTCACCCGCATAACAAAACCCTACAAAACATTTAAAGACAGTTTGTCCATGTGAAAGGGCCTACAGTCATATCTATACTTAAAACTGGGATGTAAAAAAATCTGAGCTAGTAATAAGCAAGTTCAGGTGTTGGAAATCTGGTTTACTCACATGCTATCTGTTTCTAGGTTTTGACCTAACTAGTTTAACTGTTATTTCTGTAGTGAAAAGAAAGTCCTGCTATACCAAAATCATATGATACCATTTATACTCTGTATGTTCAATATTAAAATATTCTTTTAAGATTTTTTTAAAAAAGCTAATATCTAAATGCATTTATAATGCCTTTCAAGTTGGCTAAAATACTGGAGATCAAACAAGATATTGCTAGCAATAAAACCATACACTTGTGTGGTGTTTCCAACAGTGCCAAGGTATAAGACTGGATTCCCATTTACCCCTTCAAGTCCCCTTATATCCAGTCATTTTCCAGATCTGATCTGTGTTTATGGTTATGCACAGCATGGTTTCTGTGACCAAATGTGCTCCACAGACTTTAATCTGAGACAGAGCTGTCTAGTCAAAAGGTATGAAGTGAGCTGACAGAAAACAAGGCAGACTCCAACAGAAACCCATCATGGAACAGACAGACTTCTGTGAGAAATATGCTTGCTTATTGCTGAAAATTCACCTCATTCAACAATGCAAGATTTCAGCTTTCATGAACTGATAATTTTCACCCCCAAAAAAAAATAATCCCCAAGCAACCCTCCCAAACCAAAATCACTAAAACATTTCTGAAAAAATTCAGTAATTGTAGATCTGGATGATAATGAGGCACATTTGGCTTTATTTCTCAGTTGTTCCATAGATTTCATGTGTGACCTGTAGAATATCAGTATATCTGTGTATCTTTTCCCCATGGTAATAGGAATAAAAATCCCACTCTTTTTCTTATTTTTGCCTCGTTACACAGCAAATGTTGTAGGTAAAGAATGATAAACTGTATATTCCCATAGTACATCAAATATAAGGAATACCAACCTCAGCTGAGAACTCCAGAAAGGACCGTAGTATGATCAAAGTAACTATGCTGAGAGCAAAATGTGTCCGGTATTCAGTTTTCATCAAACCTCATTAATCATTTTCTACCCAGCTTTTAGAACACACAGTTACAACAAAAACCAATCATATCAAGCAAATGGTAAACTTATTTATATATTACCTGTTTCTCTCAATGTTAAATCAAACCTATAATGGTTCTTCATATTTGGCAGGAAGAACTGAGAATGTCTTGTGCCTTGTGAATTCATGTAGTTTATATATTAGTGTGATAAAATGTTACATTAATATTAAAATAATTAAAGAGCAAAACAATACCTCAAAATACTTTATAAAAACACCTACCCTAACACAGAAATTGTTTTACATTTATACAAGACTGCACCACTGCTATTTATAAGAAATGAAAATCTTGCGGTTGCCTTCAGTTCATTGAATGTGTCTGTCCAGCACTGGCATTGCTAATAAAATGCTGAAGTCTCCTCTACAATGAAAATCATGCTCTAGTGATTTTTATCCAAGCAATATTCTTCTCTTTCTGCGAACTAAATATTTACACTCTTCATTAAAGAATTGCCAAATAGTCTGAACAGGTTATGTCTTTAGAGAATGCTGCTTCTTTCAATCTTTAATGTGGTCTAATCTTGCAACACATCCTGGGTGTAATAAGGCCTGAAAATTCAGGTCTTTGCACATTAAATAGACAGGGTGACCATAGTATTTTTTAATTTAATCCTTCTTTATGTAGGAATTAAATGTAAATCAAATTTTCATTTCCATCTCCTAATTATCATTAAAATATTCAGTTTGCATAATAATTCAAAGATTAGTAAAAGCAGAAGAGAGAAAATATGTGTTAAAATACTCAACCTATTTTTCATTCTCTGTGAACTATATAATTCCAGTCAACTGAGTGCAAGGTGTTCTAAGTTATTACATGTGACAGTGATTAGAGAAGGCTATTACAGTTAGGAGTGCCACAAAGCCAGTAATACCTGAGATAAGTTAACTCAAAGTAAAAAAAATCAAATAAAAAACCTTTAACTTCAAAATTTCTTGAGAACCGTGAGACTACAGATCTTGCTAGTGTGAAAGTACTTTGCCAGTATTATTACTACAGAATAAAGTATAAGCTGCTAAATTCAGAATCAGCTGTCTATCCTTGTATTCCTACTGCAGATAGTAAGGGTTTAAAGAGGCAGGAGGAATTACTTCCTTTGACTTCCTCCCAAATGTATTTCTTTTTTTGACAAATCTGGATTTATAACAAAATAATACAGCTATCCATAAGAATTACTTACTTTCCATAATATGGTATGTCCGAATAGGCATAAGGGAGGGAAATAAAAAAGGCTGATCATACAGCCACATTCACTGTATGAATTTTTCCTATTAGCTTCTATTGCTGACATACATGAAAGCAAAACTGTAATTTTTAAATGCTTCTATATCAAATAACATTTTTCTAGTAGAACTTACAATTTATTTATTTTTTTCTGATTCCTGCTTAAATATGATTTCCCTCCCCTCGTTAATCTAACTGAAATGTATTCTGATATGTAAACAGGAATATTTGTGCAAACAAAGCATATATGCAGCAGATAAACAGTCTGCTTTTTAGTTCATTTTCTGGGGGCTTGATCACTGCATTTTTGTGTGCATTACATTTTCAATTCCATCTTTATTTTTAAAGAAGTTTAGCTGCTTTCATGTGGACTAGCTAAGGAGTACAAAGAGGCTGCCTTAAGTGACTACCCTAGAGATGAAAAGCCTCACATCTAATTGTCTCTCTGGTGCACACTCATTGCTTTGCTATGCTTAACTTTTTGTGCAGTCACAGGGCTAGTGCTGGAAAGTGTACTCTCTCTCTCTCTCTCTCTCTCTCTCTCTCTCCCCCTCTCTCTCTCTCTGATGATGTAGCATTAGATGCTCATAGCACAGGTACCAGAGACACTCTGTTAGTTGTTCTGCAGAAGTGTTATCCTAGCAAACTGCATGTTCATGTGGAGTACCCTGGCCAGAGAGATATCTTTGTAGCTATTTTGAGCTTTTCTTTACTATTTTGCTTTACAGTTTCTACAATATATTGTTAATTTCTATATTCTTTGAAACATTAAAATATGGCAGTAGTTACCTGCACGTAATAGAGCTCTACCGTTGTCTTGAGACCCCTAGATAATTAGGAGATGGGGTCAACTCCAGAAATTAAAAAAAATCTGATTCAAGACAAAATTGCCTTTGCATAGCTAATGGAGAAACAAAGAAACTGACTAATCAATAGCTATTGGAGGGAAAACAGTAACTGTTGCAGCTATTGAGAGAGTTGTTCAGCTTGAAGACCAGAAGGCTCTGAGGAGGCCTTACTGTGGGTTTTCAATATCTAAAGGGGGCTCATTAGAAAGACAGAGAGAGACTTTTTACCCAGTCCTGTAGTGACAGGACAAAGGATAATGATTTTAAATTGAAAAATAGTATTAGACATAAGGAAGAAACTATTTACAATGAAGGTGATGAGACATTAGAATGATTTGCCCAGAGAAGTTGTTGATGTCCCATCATTGGAACTGTTCAGGTCAGGTTGAGGCTTTGAGCAACATGATCTAGTGAATGATGTCCCAGCTCACTTCAGGGCGGTTGGACTAGATGATTTTTAAAAGTTCCTTCCAACCCAAACTATTCTAGGATTCTATGAAAGAGGAGGCCAGCCCTGCCAACAACAAAACATTAAAACACAATAGACACACTCTCTATTCTCGTTTGAGTTTTGATGTGTTTTGGAAGTAGTCAAGCAATCTTAATGTAGATTTTTATATGCTCCAGCTGAATGGGCGTGAATTGGGTTAAGCATTACTGGTCCACCAGTTGGATTAATAAGTTAACAAGGAGTGTATCTGAAAAAGCAATTGAGAAAAGGATGTTGTATGTTTCCTGTTAAATATACAACATAGTTAAATTTGATGCAAGAATTTTATGACTGAATAGGGACAGGGAATCAGGGACTGCAAAGTAAAAGTTAATGTTTTGGGGTTTTTTTCAGACACAAGCAACCCATATATGAGTATGAAAGAGTATACTTTCTCACAGTGTTCTGGTATGCATGGATTTGTGCTAATTAGAGCAGAAACAGAAATTACAACTGCTAATAGTCCACTACAATGTGACTATTAATGAAATGATGTGTGTTCGTGCGATGAGTCTCTTTGCATGGTTTGAGAAAATACAAATTATATTGCCTGTATAGGAAATGTTGTGAATATTTCCTCTTCCATAGTATTAAGCAGTACCATGTCACAGTCATATTCTCTGATGTGAGTTGTACAAGAGTAATGCAGAAAAACTTTAAGCTGTTTACCCAAACTTGGGCTCCACAGGAGCTGAGCTTTGGTTGCTCACAAAGACCCAATGCATGACTGATGAATAGAGCCCTTAAGCTTCAAGGGAGAAAAGCTCGGCAGGAGCAAAACTCTTCTCACGTTCAAAGTGTTTCCAATCTGTTTCTTTTTATCCACAGCATGTTCTGTCACTCGATCACTCTGTCAGTCCAGATGGGAAGACAGACATAGCCAAACCAAGTAGACTTGCTGACTTTGGCTCCTCTTTAACCAGTAGAAATATCCACTGGAGCCAAATGAAAACTACACATTTTGGTTCCTTTGGGCATGTAGTTTCAAACATTTTCAAACCACACAACATGTAAAGTTCCAGTAGAAAATACTAACACATGGATAATCCTTTTTGCATTTTCTGTTTTCTTTCAAACTTGCTTTTGTTTGTTGACTGTTTTCAGGAAAAGACATTTGAAGCCTGCAGGCACATATTTATGCGTGGAAGAAAGATGTCAAACAAGTACTTTATTCTCCAAATTACTGAAGACATGTAGGCTAAAAAAACAACAAATCTCAATGACAGGTTTTTGTTATTTTTGTTTGTTTGTTTGTTTTGGGTTTTTTCTTTAGTTTTATTTTAAGTTTAAGGAGACTAGCTTAGTCACAAGGTTCTTTGGGGGCCTTAGTGACTATTAGAATCAAAAGAAAGTTGTATACCTGCACAACGTGCAATCAGATAAGTGTGCTGACTTTAACTAGCCCATAGTTTTACTAAGATGAAGACACCACCAGAGCTGAAAGTTTTAAAAGAGTTTTACTGTTAATTAATGGGCTTGACTAATCCGCTGATTTTGTCAGCTCATTAATTTTCAGCTTCATAATGCAGGTAAGACTACGGCTGTTGTCACAGTGTTGTTATCTTTGTAGCAGAAATATCACTGGACATCTTATTTACCTCACCTTCTTATGTCTTTCTTTAGCTCCATTAGATCTTAACAGGAGTCATGTTTCTTTTTTAGAAGATTCTAAGCACCCTTGCTTTGCATGAAAAAGTCTTTCAGTTTTAGCATTCCTGACTGATACTTCAAAAAAGCCTTAAAAATCTGAATCATGATCAAGGAAGGACTGTTCTACTTTTATAGACCTGCAGATAGGATGTACACAAAGCATTTAATTACTTATACAGCAAGGTCATCAAGAGGTTATCAAAGCAGATAATTATATTTAGAAGCAAAACATTTGAGTTCTGGTAATTGTTGACTAGGTGAAATCCATCCTCTTTCTTCAAGATTCTAGCAAAAGATTGATCAAGTTTGATTATATGAGATAGATGTCTCCTTTTTGAAAAGAGCACAACGAATATCTGACTTTCAAAAAAGCAGTTTTCCAAATTAAGAAAACAGAGATTATAAAAGAAATAGATTTCAGTCGAGGAAAATCTTGCAATTTCAAACACACACTGTTCTCTATTTGATTTAAACCAAGTCTTTTGAAAGTTTTAAATAAAATAGAGAGAAAATGTGGCAGCATAATCAGTAAACTTGAAGTCAGGACAATTGCTTAGGATCTCCTGGAACAAACACCTCATTTAGACTAGTATATTCTAACAGACACATTTAATTTAGGAATGAGATCATTAGCAACTGGTGTTGAAGACCCATTTATGTAGTGTCTGCTCCAAAGCAAAACTTCAATTGAGCTATCCAGTTTGGGTCTCTGGTTGTTTTTTTTTTCTAAAATAATAAGCAAGCTGCAAAACACTTGCAACAAAAAGAAAGTTCAAGAGGAAAAACCAAAATAAAACAAAACAAAACAAAACAAACCCACTTCAAGAGGAAAAACCAAACCAAACCAAACCAAACCCACAGATGCCCCCAATGAAACCAAACCTAGAAAATATTTTAAATATTGAGTTACTGATCCAGAGCATAATAATCCCAGGTTTATATTCCTTATGTAATATTTGGGACTGGAAACTGACTTTGAATGATCTGAAACAGAAAATGTTTAGATTTTAGTTTTGACAAATTCAGATTTTGAAAGAGACAAAAAATATTTTTTGCATAAGTTTTATACCACTGCCAAAATTCTGACTTTTTAATTTGAAAGCTATGTTGTAGGGTCTTATATATAGACTTTATTTGCTGGATTTATAGACATGTAGGAAATGGGATAGAAACTTCTTGTACCTCTCAGTTACTGGGATAAAATGGAGGTATCCTTAGTTTTTTTCAGCTACTTTGAATGTTTCATTTCCTGAAGAAAGTAACCTGTTTAGATGCCCATGTGGAAACCTGGGAAAAGTAAACAAGAATATTTTCGTACTCAGTGAACTTATCTTCTTCACAAACATGAATTAGTTGGCTTAACAAATGGTATTTTTATTAAAGGGAGAAGAAACTTTAACATGTAGATAAGCAGGGTAAGATACAATTCCTAATTTCTGATGTTTAATTATAGTAATTTTACAGTCTCTTCTCCCCTGTTGAGTCAACTGCTAGTTCAGCTGGTTGCTTCTTTCCTCTGGCTGCAATTTTAATTTACAATTTAAGAATATTAACCTTTCTGTGTAGAAAGACCTGATTTAAGTCACAGTGATGTGGCAGTGTGATTATTCCTGTTAACTGCTTCTTGCTTTATTAACCACTTCACCTTCCTTACGTTGCTTCTTGCATCACTAAGGAGCTGTATCTCATGCCACTTCTTGATCCACTAGCTATGCCAGTGCTGCTTCTTGTTTACCACTCTAGTTAAATCAAAAATCTTTGTTTTGTTAAGTTTCTGTTAATTCAGTTCCTGAAAAATAAACACAGTGCTGAAGATCAAACACAATCACCTACCATTCAAAAGATCTTTAAACAATTTAGCATTGGAGAAGACAAAGATAATTTTCCCTGATTCTGTCAGTGAAGGAGTCAGGCTTGGGAATGACTGGACAGATTCTGCAGCTCAAGACCTGGTTGGGTAGCTGGTGTCATAGACAGAGATTTGGCCTTTGTGTCCAAAGGACACTTGCTAGGATCAGAGACTGCTGGGGAGAGATGGGATCCATCTCAAAAAATGAGGCAAATACAGACAAAAGCGGGCTAGCCACCTGGTGAGGACAGCTTTATATCAGGAACTAGAGGAGAAGGATACAGTAACCCAAAGTTACATTAAGAAACCTGATAGGGCTGGGAAGTGTTGCAGAATGATGACAATAAGAGAGACCTCATGAAGGAAGAAAGAAGACAAAAGATGACCCACCTTAAATGTATGTGCACAAATGCCTGTACCCTAGGAAGTACGCAGGAGGAAGCAGAGATCTGCATGCGGTAAAGAAAAAAAAAAAAAAACACAAAAAAAAAGACATTATTGGAAGAACTGAGATCATAGAATGGTTTGGGTTGGAAGGGACTTAAAGGTCATCTAATTCAAACCCCCCTGCCATGCGCAGGGACACCTTCCACTAGACCAGGTTGCTCAAAGCCCCATCCAGCCTGGCCTTGAACACTGCAAGGGATGGGCCATCCACAGCTTCTCTGGGCAACCTGTTTCAGTGTCTCACCACCCTCATAGTAAAGAATTTCTTCCCAATAGCCAATTTAAATCTACCCTTTTTCAGTTTAAAACCATTACCCCTTGTCCTATCTCTACATGCCTTTGTAAGAAGTCCCTCGCCAGCTTTCTTGTAGGGTCCCTTCAGGTACAGGAAGGCTGCTATAAGGTCTCCCCAGAGCCTTCTCTTCTCCAGGCTGAACAACACCAGCTCCCCCAGCCTGTCTTCATAGGAGAGGTGCTCCAGCCCTCTGATCATCTTCATGGTTATCCTCTGGATTTCTGTGATTAAATTACTTGTTTTATGAACTGGTGAATATAATTTACCTCAACTTTAACAAGGCTTTTGACACCACCTCCCACAATATTCTTGTATCTAAGTTGGGACAAGCATGGTCTGAAGGGATGGACAACTAGATGGATGAAAAACAAGTTGTAGAGGTAGGCACAGAGGGCCATATACTGGAAGCTGGTAAAAGTGAGTACTGCATGAGTCTGGAGGATGTGATGGAGTACTCTCTCATCAAGCTTGGAGATCATATCAAATTCGGTGTGGCTGTGCAATCAACACACTCAACGGCAGAACTGTCATTCAGAAGGACCTACATAGGCAAGAGGAATGAGCTGACAGAAACCTCATTAAATGTAACAAGGGCAAAGCTCAGTGCTGTCTGTGGCCAGGAAGCATGGGTGCAAGGGCACAAGCTGTGACCTGCCTGGCTGGGAGCAGCTCTGCACGAAAGCACCTGGGGATTGTTCAGCCTGAAGGAGAGACCACCTCAGGGAGATCTAACAAAAGCCATCCCAGGCCACGGTGTGAGGGGATTAGCAAGAGGACGGAGTCAGGGTCTTCAGTACTGCACTCTGTGAGGACAAGAAACAATAGGCATAAACTGAAGCAAGGGAGTTTCAGACAGTGTATTACAAAAAACATTTTCACCCTGAGTAAGCCGTGAAGCATGTTGTCCAGAGAGGTTGTGCAGTCTCCACCCATGGGGATTTTCAAGACCAGACTGGACAAAGCCCTGAGTAATATTGTCTGACCACAGAGCTGACATTGCTTTGGGCAGGAGGTTGGACTAGATATCTCCTGAGGTTCCTTCCAGCCTGAATTGTCCTGCAATCTTAAACTATTACAGAATTGCTTTTGTCTTTTTCAGACTTGGACATTTGTAACCCATTGTTGAAAACTCCCACACTAAAAAAAAAAAGGGGGGGGTGATTTACCCCAAGCACATACTTGTCCTAAGAACTGTATTGTGTACTCGTACAACTACAAACTGTTCTCCTCTTTTTGATGTGATGCTGTTTTAGGAGACAACATCATAAATCAACACATGAACAATAAAAAGCATGCAGGTCTTTCCATTGGTCCTTTCCACTTTTCTGCCACAGCTATACAAGATGTCAAGAAAGCAATCCTCCTTTTGGAGCACCCTTGTGCCTGGTATTCTTGGAAAGGTAAAGGAGGAGATGAGGCTCCTGGGAACTTTGCTTTGGCTTTAGTTGTTAAGCTCATATGTATGAGATGCAAAGAATAATACATAAATCATGTATAAAGATTTAAAATAATATATAAATTTAATACTTACCACTCCTCCCCCCAATTGAATAAAGGCAAGGAACAAACTTTTATGACCTTGTAAAATATCTGAGTAAAATGTGGTAATGTTGTTAATGATTACATACACATCAATTTTAAGATTGTTTTTCATATTTAATTTCAAACCTTGTTCAGGTTTTTCTAACCCTGACAACAGGACCATGCGATTTACCTTTGTCTTTAAGTAATAAACTTTCCGATGAAAACCATGATGGATGTTGCTGGATTGGGGGTTTGGAAGAAAAACCACCTTTTTGGGAGGGTACTTTTTCCAGTATAGGTGTTTTTAATTAATGTTTTTACATCCTCATTAATTCTTGAACATGTGCAATTTTGACATTTTTAGGGAGAAGAATAAGTATCAGAACCCACAATGAAAGCAACTCTAGCTGAACAGTCCAGTGAAGACCATGAAATCACAAGAACATAAATAAGCCCCTACATTGGATCCATCATTTTTGACATATATTTGTACTTAAATGCTTATAAAACATTCATTTTGGCCTTTCAAGATTCACAAAGAGCTATCTGTAGTAACAAATACACTGGAGAACCAGTAATAGGCCCCAGTGCTGGAGAAACTGTTACATGTTTGCAGTAAAGTAGCATATAAGAAAAGAATAAAAAATTGTAAATTAATAGTACTATTGAATGGAACATACTATAGCAGGCTCATGAGTTTCCAAAAGATATCAGCAACAGATATCAGCAACTATCTCAGAATGATATAAAAAACCTACCAAAAAACAACAAACCAACAAATAAAATTAAGTATATCTGCTTGTGTGAAAGAAGGAACTGAAGAATAAGGAAACTGAAGACGGAAAAGCTTATCAACTGGGAGCTTAGGATAAAACTTCTAAAAGTTGTTAGACACTTGAATGTTCGGTTCTGATTAAATGTAGGAACTCCAGGTTCCTCAGGCATCTTTGAAAAAGAATCTCAGTCTTAATATCTGATTTCACTAATTTTTTATTTTATTTATCTAATATAAAAACAATCCCAATTAAAAGTGCACAGCTGAATATCTGACTGAAATATTTGCCTCAAGGTAGTCAATTATAACCAAACAAACTTTTTTTTTTTTTTTTTTTGTAGTTTCAGTGAGCCAAGGTTTTTCACTTCTGAAAATTAAGTTGGGTAAATTGTTTTGTCAGAGATATTTTTTCCCTCACACTTTGGTAATAAAACTAATAAAGATATCAGTGGTGAGGGAAAGCAAAAGATGAGACTGTGAAATTCTACAAAACTAAAAGAAAATAATTACATGATGAAATATATTTTTCCAGGGCACAGGATATATTTGAGCATCCCGTTTGCAAAACACTATTTTATGTTTTATTTAAGCAATTTATTTGGATTGATACTGAGTATTTTATATTCTGATATTCTATGTGGACCGTGAAGTCAATGTGCTTCTTCATTATATCTAGGTATCTGGTGGGAAGCAGTGGAGATGGTATATAAAAATTGATGATGTGGTGTGATAGAAGAGGAACAATCAGATTTTTGTGTGTGTGATGATGGGCAATCCATGTCACAGTTCCTCAAAGACTGCTTACAGCCATGATGTTAGGTAAGAACATGGTGAGTAAGGTGAAAATAGTATTTCCCCTTCATCTGTGTTCTTCTTCCATATACCTGCTCTGTAACTGTACTTTGCCCCATCACCTGTCTTAGTCATCGTGTTGGGTGATGCATCATGATATTGAGACTTTGGCATTTATCTCTAATTATGTTAGACAAGCTATTTTCTGTACAGTGATGTGGTTCCTCCTATTCATGTCAGAAATGAAGTGAAGGAGACTAATTCATCCAGCACATTGCAAGATCACAGGAAACAGTGCTAAATTATTTGCAGGCAATCTGGTTAGGGTGTTTGTGACAGATGAAAGCTAAGTCTGTCCTGAAGTTCACTCATTCAATTTAGATACTCGGTATAAATTCTAATATACGTTCTAGGCTGTAAACAGTAATTTTCTCCTACTCATTTCACAAGTCTTAGTCATATAAATTTGCAATGCAACAAAAAGCAACACACTGTACATATTTTTTTTTACTTTGCAGAACCAGTAAAGAAGCTGAAATCATAACTTAAGTTCTGAAGCATGCAGTAGAAAAAATGCAACACATTCATCTATGTGAAGTCAACTATAAAACACATTGAAATTATTTCATACAGATGACTTTGTTTCATATCACATAGCTTGCTTGCCTTAAAAAAACCCCAAAATATCCTTTTCAGCACATCTGCTTATTCAGGTTGTACGTTCCTAAACTAGTGTGATTACATTTGAATGACGTTTCCAATTTTATTGAGTGACATGGAATCTAATTAGATTCTGCCTGTAAGACAGGAGTGTCAATTATAAAAAGTAAGGCTCTGGAAAATGAGCCTAAATAAAATTTTACTGAACAGAACATGCAATTACAATCAATATCAGAGTGCTTCAATTATTACCTCTAGATTTTTATTATTTTATTTTCTCATGAAGGAATGAAGACTCAACAACTGGACTATTAACTGTGTTATTGATTACATTAGAATATCTTCTTATAATATATGTCACAAAAGAGTGGTGTCCAGTTTTAATGGTATCAAATATGAAGCATCCCTCTGGAAGGACTTAGTATTAATAGAACCTATAATACACAGGAATACAATGCACATAATATAATAGGAATATAATACACAGTAAAATTAATATGCAACATGTTCAACACTGTTGTGGGTGTCTGCTACAGACTGCTTGATGGGGAAGAAGAAGTAGACGAGACCTTCTTCACACAATTGGGAGAAGTCTCCTGTCTGTAGGTCCTGGTCCTCATGGAGGACTTTAACCACCCCGGTATATGCTAGGACAACACAACAAGGCAGTGGTAATACAGGAGGTCTCTGGAGTGCATTGATGACAACTTCCTAACACAAGTGATTAAGAAGCTGATGAGGGAAGATGCTCTGCTGGATGTGATACCAAGAAAGCAGAAACAATCAGGGATGTGAAGGCTGAGAGCTGCCTTGACTGCAGTGGCCGTGGGACAGGAGTCAGGATCCTGAGGGGAAAGAACAAGGTAAAAAGCAGGATCACAACTGTGGACTTCAGAGGAGATTTTGGCCTTTTCAGAGACCTGCTTGGAAGAATCCCATGGGACATGATCATGGGGAGAAAAGGAGTCCAGGAGAGCTGGGTGATTTTCAAGGATTAGCTCCTTTGGAGGCTCAGGAATGGTCCATCTTGACTTGCAGGAAATCAAGTAAAGGTGGCAGGAGGCCTGCATGGTTGAACAAGGAGCTGCTGACATCTCAAATATAAAGAAGTGCATTGTGGCTTAACCAAGCACCACACAGCCAGTTGCTCACTCCCCCTACACCCAGAGACTTTAGTATCGCTTTCAACCATCTCCCATAACATACTCATTGACAAATTGAAGTATCAACTAGATAAGTGAACAGTTAGGTGAATTGAAAACTAGATGAACTGTGAGGCTCAAAGGGTTGTGATGAGTGGCAAAAACTCCTTGACTGGCTGGAGAAATGGGCTGAGAGTAACCTCACTAAATTCTACAAGGCAACACGCCAAGACCTGCACTTGCGCAGAAATAATAATCCCTTGTACAGTACACACTGGGGATGGACCAGCTGGAAAGCAGCTTTTCAGAAAAGGACCTGGGAGCCCTAACGAAGAATAAGCTGACTGTATGTTCATGGTAATTTTTATATTTTTTTCTTTCTAAAAAAAAAACACCACAAAAACCCCCAGTGTGCCCTCACGGTAAAGGTGGCCAACAACATCCTGGGTTGCATTAGGAAGAGTGTTCCCATCAGACTGAGGAAGGTGATCCTTCCCCTCTAGTCAGTCCTAGTGAGGCCACATCTGGAGTGTTGGGTCCAGGTCTGGGTTCCCCAGCACAAGAGAGAGATGGACAGACTGAAATGAGTCCAGTAAAGGTCCACAAAGATGATTGAGGGAATGGACCATCTGACATACAAGGGAGGGTGAGAGAGCTGGAACTGTTTAGCCTGGAGAAAAGAAAGCTCAGGGTCACTTTGTCAATGCGTCTAAATACCTGATGAAGGGACCAAGGAAGATGAAGCCAGACTCTTCTCAGTGGTGCCCAGTGCAAGAAGCAGAGGCAATGGACACAAATCAAAACACAAGGAATTCCATTTAAACAACTCTTCTCCAACCTATTTTCCTCTAAGGTTGATAAACCACTAGAACAGGTTGCCCAGAGTGCTGTAGAGTCTCCATCCATGGAAATATTCAAAACCCAATTGGAGACAGTCCTGGGCAACCTGTTCTAGTTGACCCTATTTTGAGCAGGGGTGATTGGAAAAATGATCCCCAAAGGCTGCTTTCCAAGTTCATCTGTTCTATGATGGTATGATCAAACTTTAGAAATCAGTCTGTCTTTTTTCAGATGCTGCCTTTTTATAATAGTTTACCTTTAACAGGGAATGATATAATTTCATCTCCACAGCATGTATTTTATATTGCCAGGCCATCCTGATGCCAGGATCTTCAATCCCTAAAAACTGATAACGTATTTATACAGGAAATAGCACAGCAGATCTCTAAATCAGTATCACTAACTTAAGCCTAAGAACCTCTGCCATGTAAGATTTCTTCACTGTTAAATTCCATTGTGGATTAGCGGCATTCAATCCCAATTAGAGCATCAGGAACTGTACAGCTATGGGATGGAATGAGATAACAATTTGTGCTGAAAAAACACAGTTGTCCATTCACTTGAGTCTGAAAGGAGCAACAGTTTATGAGTCTTATATACCACCACAGAGTCTTTGAGCAAATAATATTATTTTCAGTCATCCAGCTTTTTACAGACAAATTTGCAAGTGTAGAACTGAATATAGGAGTTTCTTAGATGCATCTGGCAATGTACGTTAGAGGCTTGAAGAAATATGGTATTTTATAGGCATTAATGTTCAACAGTGTACTACAGTGATAATATTGATATACTTTTTTTAAGTCTTTCCCCATTTTTATTGAATATTGCTAAAGACATCCTATGGCAATGTCTTTGCAATGTTGCAGAATGGGAAACTGAATGCAGAATTATTTCACTCCAGATCTATACTGTTTGCTACTACAGTAGTAAGACAGCAGTTAGAAGTCATCAGTCATTAGAGTATATGGACCAAAAGAAATGTAATTATGTCAAAAATATGGATGTTTCCAAGCTAAAGTGATAGCTTGCTGTCTTCAGTTCCTGTGAATGTTGAGTCCAGATTTAAACTTCTCTGAAGCTGAACCTTATAAATCCCTAGTCCATATTTGAAAGGAATTCATATGAGTTCAGACTCCAGAAATCCAAAAACCAGTCAAAAGCAAGAGTAATTCCAATTCCCTGCCACAATAGAACTGCTTATGGAAAACAGAAGCTAATTAAGACAAGGGGTGTTTTAATTTGTACCAACTCTATGCCAGAATGACATGCAGAAGGTAAGAAAAAATTAAACACCATGAGTTTGTATTTTAAGGATATGTTCCTTTGGCACCACCTTTGTTAATGAAAACACAAAGAACATCACCAGCACCACATTACACCCAACATGAATTAAAAGAACCATCAACAAACAACTTTTTTTTCTCCACATCTAGAAAGAAAGAAGTTAATGTGATGCATGACAATTGTTAACCATGCTTCGCAATGTATTACTTTAAAAGATTTAGATGCCATGGTGATAGAACTTTCTTTAAACATCATTAAAACAGATCTACATGTAATTCCTCTTTTTTGCTCCTGATTACAAATAATGGCAGAAACAAACCTTCACTGTAACATATTTGACTTTTGTCTTTCCTGTCTGGGAAGTCTAACCTATGCCTTTATCAACTTTTAGTTCCTGAACTTACATAATACATTACCTTAGTCCTCTGTTTAGAGCCACCAGTTCCTGCCTTGTCTGTGAATTCTCAGTATAATAAGAACCTGAAATGAATTTGTATATTCTCTTTTTTCTTTTCCTTTAATTTGCTTTCACACACACAAACAAATATGCAATGCCCTTTCTGTCCTGTGTTCCATTCACTCGGCATTTGTCTCAATAGGTAGTAGTCAGTCATATATATATTCTGCAATAAGCAAGGACAATGAATAGAACACAGAGTTTCGTGGTATCTGTATATTTGTAAAGGCTTACTTCATGGACTCAGCTGGTGCAATAACAGGATTTAAATTAGGAAAGGGAGCAGAATCTACTCTCTTGAACTTAAACCCTAACAAATGAAAGTCATCTGTATATCTGTATAAAATACTCTAATAAGTAACAGCTCAAAAAGAAATCTTAAGTCTCTCTATACCACTGGCATCCCTTGCCACAAGACTCCAGTAATCCTGACAATTTGAGCCAATGACTCAAAATAAAGTAAAGCATAGTATCAGATAAACTTCATCATTTACTGACTTAGCCTTCAGATATGGTAAGTGATGGATCAGATTAAATTCCCCAAGTGCATTCTTTTGAATGCACCAAATGAGAAAATCATAGATTGGTCAAAGAGACCTTCTGCTTTTTTACTCTAATTCTTTTATTACCCCCTGTTATTCACCTGAGGCCACGTGCAATATAGTTGTTAATTGTCTACCTGCCTTCACTTGGTGTGAGAATAAAAGAAAATGTAAGCAGCAAATCCTCTGTACACTGACAATTATACTGCTATCAGGCAAGTATGCACCCAGGGAATTACCCCTCCCAGTATCTTCAGGGCTAGTCTCTCTCTCTCTCACATTGTTTCTCAATTCCATTGCTACCTTTTGGTGTGGCCTTCATTCGCTATTCCCAGCATACAGTAGAGGAAGTAAAAATCTATGGCCTTGAACATTTCTGCATAAAAATGTAGAATTTGATAATGTCTTTTCTGGCTGTTTTCCAAATGTATACATGCAGCTCAAAAAATCAACATGCTATAACAGGATAAGCAGTCTTTGTCTTGTGTTGGAACAATCTTTGGTATGACTAATAATAACACATGTAACTTCAAATATGATAATGTTTTCTGCTGCATAGTTTTCAATACTATTTATATATGAAAGTATTGTTTGTTTCCTTTCTTGTCTTTCTGGCTATTTTATTCCAGGTTTGTTTACTGAACATACATTTAGTCTTATACTGGGATAAATTATGATGTGCTAATTTCTTGCTTTTTCATTCATCAGAATAGGAAAGGACAGTGTCTAAAGGGTAACTGTCTGCATTCGCACAGGAACACCTCTCATTTCTTTGTTTACCTCATAAGAACATTTGTTATCTTCACCTCTCTGTTACTTCTTATGCCCTAAGTAACCATCCAGGGAATTATTTTCTGTGCAGGTGGTTGGTAAGGGTGGACACGGACAGACTGCCTACACACAAACAAAATTTGGGTCCAGTCAGGGTTATTGCCAAAATCATTATACAAATTGGTAGTCACTGATGCTGTGCAGGATAGACTCAATGTCAGTGCATCTGGGTCAGCATCATTTATTGTATACATGCTACTCTCTTACCAGACTTACATTACTCTTGTTACGTCTGCTAAGCTTTTGCCACATTCTAACACCCAAATACGCTTTAAAGGTCCAAAAGTACTTCATAATTACCAACTACAGGATTTTTATAGGTGGACTTAAAAGTGTATATTTTTTTGTGATTGAGTTGTAAGTGTGCTTCTGAATCACATGGACATTTCGGAGCATCATGTGGCAGTCAATCAGCAGAAGGCCCAGCATGCAGAAATACCAAGACAGACTACTAATCAAATGACAACTGACTTGGAATTAAAAGGATAATTCTCAGGAAAGTAGTTCCCATTTTTGCAGGAGTAATTTTGTGCTAAGAAAGAAAAAGAGGCCTCTCCCTGCCTCCCTCCTCCCTTACCTCTGGGATTTATGTCAAAAGATTGGACATAATTACAATTACTCATGTGTGGCTAAAGAACATAGCAGCGGATGGGGAGTGGAGGGAAAACACATCTTTTCTCTATTTATGTGCTTGTGGAGGAATAAAATAGTTTTCCAATCTCATGAGTGAAGCTGACTGAGGAATGAATTTTTCCCACTTACGAAAGAAGAGGTATATACTGGTATTTCCTTTAAAAACGTGATCCAAGAGATCTTAAAGTAAGCTTGAGTAACTCTACAGTTGTCAGCTAGAGGGCTGAGTAAATTCTTACAGGACCTGAAGCTGTTACTATAGAAATTCTGGATCATTTTGGCCCAAAGTTTTTACATTAGACTATAATCTGGGGTGAAGTGCACTCTTTTCCTTTTTGGGCTCTCTTCCTTATTTGAGTGATGTCACTATGAGATTGCTACCTGTCAGCTTTGAAATGCCATGGTGACTGGGGAAGATTTCTGGTGACTAGAAAAAGAAAAATGTCTTTTTCTATCTTTCATCTGTCTGGAAGAAGGTGAGAAGGACCAAGGAAATTGTAGTGCTGGTCAGTATCACATCAGTCCTTGTGAAGCTTGTTGATCAAAATCCTCTTTGAATTTATTTCTAAATTTATGAAGAGCAAAAGGTGACTGGGAACAGAGAGCATGGATTTAATAAGGGCAAATCATACATGGCCAACCTGATTGTTTCATATGATGGGATGACAAGGTCTGTGGATAAGAGGAGGGCAGTGGATGTAATTTACCTTGACTTCAGCAATGCTTTTGACATGATGATATAGTGAAAAAACCTAAAAACTCTGCTGCAGACAGAAACTGCATAGGTAACAGAAACATTGATACCTGAGAAAGAGCGAAGGGCAGGAGCCGACTTCCTATTGAAATGACCCCCACCCCGGAGA
>JAVJGI010000040.1:5139371-5149790 GCA_035590275.1 Ibycter americanus
GTTGTGGGCTTGCTTCTGGGGTGGTGGGTTGGCTGATGTGGATAATGTACAGCTGTGGCTTGTTCCTGCTAAGTAGCACTAAGTAGCACTGAGGAGCGAGGGGGGGAAGCCAGCCAATCAGCAGATGAAGAGGAGCCCTGGATGTAGGTGAGAGGCAAGAAGCAGGATGGACTTGCCTGAAGAGGATGAAGAAACAGCATGGATAGTAGATGAACAATTGAGACCATGTGTGAGACTGATGGTGGAGCTGAGGCATGAGAGGGCTGGTATGGAATGGTAAAAGCCTTGCTGCAGCTAGATAGTTTGGTAGTGGTGCAACATATATTAATAACTAAACTCATGACCCTTCACATGTAAAAGGCTTGCAGATTTCCAGCAGCAGTTAGACACAGGACAGGTTTGTGGTGCAGAAGTGGTTGGTGGCTCCCCTCCTGACAGCCTGGAGGCTCAGTGAGTGCACCTCTGGGCAGCTACAGCTGCTGAAGTAAGGTCATTAACAAGGTGAGTAGGTGTATAACAAACAGTCCTTATGAAGCAAAAAAAATTTTAAAAAAGTAACAACAGGCAAGCTCCAGACAATAATTAATCCAGTAGCCATCTGTTTACCCACACTGTTTCTCAACTGTCATATTGTGTGAACTGATGCAGTAACTGTGTGCACAAATGAACGACCAGACATTAAGACATGGAGGATTTGACTCTGCTTCATTTCAAAGCAATGGAATAATGCCCACTGACATGACTAGGGCAGCATCATGTGATTATACATGTTTTATTATTATTTAATTATACATGTTATACATATTTTAACAGTTTATTGACTCTTTCACATGGGGCAGAATATAAGTAATCTGTGATGGTCACTTGAGGTGACCTGCTCTCTGCTCAGTGTTTGTCAGACCACTCATGGAGTACTGAGTCCAGTTCTGGTTACCCCAGTTCAAGAAAGATGCAGAGGGACTAGACAGGGTCCAAAGGAGGACCACAAAGATGATCAGAGGGCTGGAGAACCTGCCCTGTGAGGAAAGACTGAAGGAGTTAGGTCTTTTCTCCCTGGCAAAGAGAAAGCTCAGGGGAAACCTCATCACAGTATTCCAGTACTTAAAGGGCAGCTACAAAGAGGATGGAGGCTTGCACTTCACAAGGAGCTACATGGAGAACACCAGGGACAACAGGTACAAGTTGTACCAGGAGAGGTTTCATGTCAATGTAAGAAAGCAATTTTTTACTGTGAGAAAAATAATTCACTGGAACAACCTCCTTAAGGATGTGGTAGAGACCCCATCACTTGAAGTTCTCAAGATGCGATTGGACAGGGTGATAGATAATCTCATCTAGGCTCCCTTTCCCAGGACCAGATGATCTTTTGAGGTCCCTTCCAACCTGGGCTGTTCGATGATTCTGTGATCTCTCCTCCAGGATGAACAAGGCCTGGTCCTTCAGCCTTTCCTCACAGGGCAAGTGATCTAGACCCCAGCCAGCTTGGAGACCTTCTTCTGAACTTGTTCCAGCACTTGTTCACTATCTTTCCTGTACTGGGGAGGGCTAAACATTGGACAAAGTATCCAGATGGGATCGCACGAGTGCTGAGCAGAGGGATATAATCCCTCCCCTCAGTGTGCCCCTGTGAATATTGCTCAGGGTGCCATTGGCCATCACTGTAGCCAGGGCACACTGATGGCTCATGCTCTCAGCTTGTCTGCCAAGGCGTGAAGTTTCTTCCCACAGAGCTGCTCCCAGCCAGCCAGGCTGCAGCCTGTGCCCTTGCATCAGTGCTTCCTGCCCAAAGGCAGCACTTGGTGTATGTCCTTGTTGAACTGCACATCCTGTTGGCCTGTTCCTCCAGTGTGTGTAGGTCCCTCTGAATGATAGTCCTGCCCTCAAGGGTGCACCTGTTCCTCCAAATGGATGTAATCTGCAAATGTAACAACAGTGCCAGCTCACTGACAAAGATGTTAAGCAGGAAAGGTCCCAGTAGAGACCCCTGTGGTACTCCACTTCTTGCTGATCTTTAGGTAGCGTAAAACCCAATGACAATACTCTGAGCCTAATAATCTAAACAGATATTTGTGTGTGCTGTAGACCACCAACTCGGACTATAACATCCTGATTTTCATACCAGAATATTTTAGGAAAGCACATCAAATGTCTTGCTAAAGTTGAGATAAACAACATCCACTTTTATGTCATTTTGATAACATACAAATACAGGCTTATTGTATACACTGGCTGCATGCATAAAGGAGAAACTAAAGGAGGGGACTTCAAGGACTGATAAAGGAAACATTTTGCTGCAGAGACGATTGCCTCATTGGAAGTTTGCCACAATACATAAAGTCAGCAGAATTCACAGTAACTAGGATAAAGATGAAGGTGGCAGTGGGAGATTGTTAATGACTGACACAATTCAGGACTAAAAGAATCACCGCCTCACCTCCCTTAGACGTGTGTAGTAAATTAAAAATACACTGTAACTTTAAATTTAATTGAGAGATACATAGACTAATAGAAAACTACCAATAGTATCTTTCAGGTAGAGTTTGGAAAATACATATGTATAACTAGACTGTACAAATATTATTGTTCTGAGTTTTGAGCTAGCTTTGTGCTAGTTCCCAACTTTGCCCAAGCTTGTAATAAAAGAAATACCTTGACCCTGTGTGTATTGGTTTGCATACCAGGTAAAGATCCCACTTTTTGGACAACAATTTCACATTACCCTCCAATGTTCTGCATTCAATTTATTTTTTTCAAAATGCTGCTGATACCCTTAGTGGTTGTTTGTGGTTTCATCTTTAAGAGAGTTCCTGAGAGTATAGGGAGTTTTAAAATATTCTAACTTTTTCTCTTCCATAATGATCTTCCCAAGTATAAACAGTAAATTTCAAGTCCTGATATTATGTTTCTTTAAAACCTGTTTTGGCTTGTCTAATCCTGTTGTCAAGATCACAGTTATTTATCATCTGTTGGCTCTCTGTCACATATATTACTAGAAAATATATGCAACTATAAGTTCTTTATAACAATGATACACAAACTGTTTAAAGGTTTTTAAGTACAATTATCTAGTACCGCTACAGTTGCCCATATTTTTCAGGCACCTGAACTACTTTCCATAATGACCTGGCTTGTTTGTCTGTGGTATCTTACCCAGCAATGGAAAACAATTCTAACTTTTTCCAGTCATCAATATAAACAGACTTTCTAAAATCCCCTCTTTTTCTCTAAAAAATGTTGAAATCATACTTTGTCTATTTAATCATTGCAGGCACTACTTTTTTCTGCTAAAATTTCTGCAGTAATGTTCCATCATTCCTCACTGCTTCCACATTGCTTTTTAATTTATTCTTAGAATAACATTCCTTCATGTACATTTTTCAGTTGAATATTCTCAAGAATGCCTTGTGGATCCCAACTCTGCAAGCCTGCAGTGTGACAAAGCTATATGCTTGAGCCCTAGTTGATGAACAGATGGGCAGAGAAGAGCTCATTTCTCCACCCTCTCACATGATCTCCAGAGATATTCTTGCTCTGGCTTCCTTCTGCTATTTCTCCTTCTTTGAGGATGGAAGTGTCACTCAGAGAGATACCACATACAATTGCTGTGAAGACACAGTGAGTCCCAAAAGAATCTGAGCTCAGAAGACAAAGACAGACCAGGAAGCAGACTGGTACCTATAAGCCTGCATCTGAGAACAGATTCCAACTCAAAGTGGAGGAGTTATCTTAATTTAGACTCAATTATTTTTGACAGAGATTGTATCTATGCTCCAGTAGATGTGATCTCAAAATGGATAAATTCACCTGAGCAATCTTTAGTTGAGATAATTTGGTCAACTATACATTGAAAATAGGACATCATGGACTCAATCTCCCAAATCTAGGAATCTAGGCAGGTTTCTGCAGCACAGGCTGAAATCTCAGTGCCAAAAAAAAAGTTTACCTGTTTATTAAGCAAACAGATCAAAGCTGTGTTTTTCTTTTCTGTGCTACAAGCTTATCTCCAACTGTGGTGTACTCTCCATTAACTAATCTTGTTTTAATGCTACATAGAGGTATTGATTAAAATGTATGTCAGAGTGATTTCCCTGTTAACCTCTTTACATGCAGAAGTTGCCCAGGTGGACCATGTGCAAAGTATGAGTGTGGAAGTGTGATTTACTTGTGCATTGCAATTACACATCCATTATCTCTGTATATTGCTATAATTCATGTTCTATCTGTTAATATCTCTGCAGTTTACCCTAGTGTAAATCTACCTACCAATCTAAAATCTCTACCATGGGAGACATAGATTAATAAGGGGGTTTCCCACTCTTTTCTTTTAAGCTGAGAATCGCAACATTTATACCCTTGGGACATATGTAAGACAAGGGGAGATGGCAATTTTTATATAACTATGGAGGTGTTATTCTGCAGTGTCCAACTATAAGAAGCTTTTAGTCCTGACTACCTAAAAGAAAACAAGCAGTACTACTCTAGAAGGTCTATGCAGAATTAAGCAGGTCTGTGCCTTTTTCAGTTTCTGTGTGCCTCCTCCTGCTACTGCCATGCCATTGTTCTTAGAGTGTGTGTCAATGGCAGCCATTAAATTCATTTGGAACAACACATCTCCCAGTCCTGTTGAACTGCTGAAAATTTAATCTACTTCAGCAGATCAATCAAAAGCAGCATTGGTGTTGATGTCAGTATGTGCTTGAAATCCTTCAACTGTCCTTAAGGCCCTGCCTCCCTTCCCATTGTCTGGTTTCAGGAGTTTTTTTTCTCAGCTGAGTTGATCAAGCTGCATAGTTGGCTTGGAACTTCAACTAACTACCATTATTAACCTAGCTCAATGTGACTTTCAGTCATGCTGTTAAAATTAAACTCTTCATGGTGCAACCAGTCCTTAGATGGGTTTTACAGTTTTGCAAAGGCTTTTTGCTTTTTGGATGATAAATTAATTTTGAGTTTGACTCCAGTCAAAGAGTGCTAAGGAGCCTACCTATAATAAACTATGCTTTGTGAAATAATGTCAGAACTAAGGAATTCTTAAACTCAGGGTTTTTTACCTCTTTAAAACAAATAAATCAAAGAAAGACTATTGACTGATGGGAAGTCACTTAGCAAAAAGTAAAGATGATTTGAATGGAGTAGCTTTGAAGTAGGTGGCAAAAACACAACAAGTTCCTATGGTGTGCAACCAGTTTCACCAGAGAATTTAAGGAGATTTCATTTGTTCCACATAAGTTTGCTTCAGTGCTCCCAGTTCATAAATAATAATGTAGGTGCTCTAAAAGGCAACCATTCCTATTTGTTCATTTCCTTTCTCCCACAAAGATAAAAATCCCCCAAATACCAAACCAAATTAAGCTGGAAATAAAAAAACCCCTCCACCCCACAACAGAAAAAAAATAATTACAAAACACATAGTGGAATCTGAAAGGCTTGGAATCAGAAGAAATTATAATCTCCTTTTGAGATCATATCACTGAGTATATGCATGGTATATGTAAAGAACATGTGAATAATATGTGATTTTTAAAAATATTTTTTTCTTTCATTGCAAATATCATGGTTCTATTTGATATCATTCACTGTTTGAAATGAAGTATTTAAGACAGCACTGTGCCTGAGATTTTTTCAGAGAACTTAAAGAGATAAATACCCATTTGAAATAAATTATATTTAGTAAACTGGAATGTAGTCAAAAATTAAGAAATAATCTTGTATTCGGAAGATATTTTTGTAGCATATCTTCTAACATTTCAAAGAGATTGATACATATGTATTTCATCAGGAATAGTGCCAAGATACCTTTTCTTGTCTGTTTTTGTTACCATAGTAACAATATTACTTTTGTTAACAAGAAAATTGCTGAAAACTTTTGCATAGGCTTGAATGGTCAGACTCAGACATAATTGCTGCCTTGGATCCCCCTCTCTTAAAAATGCTTTGTAGTCCCTGTTTGAAACATTATCAGCCTTTTATGTAACCTCCATTATTTTAATTTAATAGATTTTGTTCAACCACGTTTTAAATAGGCATTGCTAAAACACAGAACGTGTTGGGTTGGATTAGACTGTACTACACATACAGCACTTAACAGAAAACCTGAAAATAAACAAAAGGAAAAATTAAACCAACTATTGGTGTTTGTGTGATAGATCTCAAGTTGGCCTCAGATTTGAGGCTTGTGCACCTAGATATTCTGGTCTGATTGCTTTCCACAATGGAGCATAACAAAAGTCAGGCTTCATAATTTCTTACATAGAGAAAATTCAAAGTGGCTATGTTAAACAAGTAAAAATAGAATGGACTTACACACAGGTCTCCCCTGCCTACTGTGTTCTTACAGGTAAATCCTGGCTACTGTGTTTAGCCTTGTTATTTGGAGCAAAACTTTCACAGTTCCCCCTGCTTTCAAGGGAGTGTGCCTTTCAGTTAGTGCTGGGATGTGCCACTGTTCCCTGCTCCTCTCAGTAATCCCTCTCTTCTGCCTGATATCCTGCTTCTTTTTGTTTCTCTTAGTGCTGCTTCTTTCTGCTACATCCTGTAATGTCTAGAAACTTTCTTCATTCTGCATTCGCTCAGTTGCTCCCAAACAAAGCAAAAATATTTCCCTCTCCAGAGAGTTCCCCATGAGCCACAATTGTACTGCAAGGAATAACATGCAGCCGAACACAAACAAATCAGCCTTACGGAATTTCACACTCCTATACATCTGACCAGAGGCACACGTTTCCCCAGCTTCAATGTTACCATTTACACAAGAAGCATATCACAAACATACCTTTGCTTCAACAAGGACAAGAGTTTTCCAGGTCGATTTGCTGAAACTCTACCCATCCACTCTCACTGCCTATAAACTTTTCCTTACACCATCCTTCCTTGTATGTTATTCATGCTGCACCTGATTCAGTTCTTCAGTTTCTGAATGGAACATGTGTTTTAAGTGCTTATGGTCCTGAAAAATTGTCAGCTACTTTACTAAAGGAGTCTTCCTTAGATATCACACAGAGAATCTAAGAGTTATTTTCCAGGGCTCTTAATTCATATTAATTCATTACATCTCAAGAAGAAGCTTACCAGTTTTCTTGAAAATTCAACTTTTGCCTCAATCATATACTGAAAATATGTGTGTGGTGTGTGTGTAATAAAAATTAAACAAAGTAAACAAGGTTCCAAACAGATTGATAATTGTGACATCACAACTATTGTGAACTATCAAGTCAGGCTACAGCGTCTTCCATAAAGTCAAGCATATGAGAACAGATCCTTGTCTGTTTCACCATATTATAATTTTACTAAGATTTAGGCAGAAATTTATTATTCGTTTCAGTGAAGTATATTGCTTAAAAATTATTTAGGCAAAATTCCTACAGGTCATAGAATCATAGAATAACTTGGGTTGGAAGGGACCTTTAAAAGTAATCTAGTCTAACTCCCCCTGCAACGAGCAGGGACATCTTCAGCTAGATCAGGTGGCTCAGAAACCCATCCAACCTGATCTTGATGCCCATTGAAGTTTTGGTTCAGTTAAGACTTACTAAAAGGAGTGAATTGTGCATTTAAATTATTTAGTCTGAACAATCTCCAGTATAAGGTGCTAGGTAAACTAAGACTGTCATCTGGGGGGAAAAAGAAAAAAAGGAAAAACTTCCCAGTGTTAGATGACAGTTTGTAAAATTAGTACCAGCTCAGTGCTTGATTCAGTCCTGTCCCATCAATCTATGGAACAAGTTACGTTGAAATCAGGAGGATTTCAACTGATTATTATTAAACATTTTCTTTGACTTTATTGTTTTTATTTATGTTTTGCTACCTTTTTTTTTCTGTTTGAATTTTATGTGATGTTATTGATCCTTATAAATACTGAACTGTAGTGAAAGAGATTTTACTTTAAACCAAAAAAAATTTCTAGAAATTAGAATCAGCCTTTGCTATGCATTTGGAAGGGGTTACTTGCATTTAAAAGACAACTTAAGAGGGCTTAGGTGTGGATTTTAATATAAAATAAAAAGAATTGTCCTTGTATGAATTATAGCAAAAGGAAGCAGTGACCTTAATGTGAACAACAAAAAAGGCTTCATCTCAGTCATTGTTTTTAAAAGAAATCCTTAGGTACAATTGCTAAATCACCATTATTTGTTACAAGGAAGAAAAAAAAAAAAGCCTCTTACCAAGCAAGATATTACTTTGGAAATACAGTGGGAGAGTAAGGTCTGTTTATGCAGGATAGTTAGGCATATTGTGAAGAACCCAGCTACAGTTAAATGTGGAAAGGTTTTATTTCAGGTAGCCCACAGGAAGCAATAATGTTCTTTTCTTAGGGAGGAGTGGGAGGACTGTGACAGAAAGAGAATCAGAGAGGAAGTGAGCTTTTATTACTGAGGATATGGCTAAAGCATGTATTGTGTTCTTTAGGCTACAAGGCAAGCCAAAGATTTTATTTATACTGTGCTGGCTTTTCTTTGCTGCCTTTCCAAGTCCATATTCTAATTCGTGGTATGTGTGACATGAGCTACCCCATTTTCAAGTGGGTAGTACTAATGTGCTGTAAATCAGTGCTGTAGCCCATTTAATGATGCTTTGAGACACTTCAGGAGGAATGTGGCTGTGTCTAGGTGTGTTACAACAGGAACAACAAGAGGAGTCTCAGCAAAAAAGAGAGACAAAGAACTTTTATCATGGCACATGAGTGTGGACTGATTACATCTCAGCTAATGCAATTTCATTGTTCTAAAAAATAAGAAAAGCAGATTAAAGTAAAATGAAAAATTTCACAAAATTATTTTCACAGAGTAAAAACATCTCAGTATTAAAAAAAAATCCAAACATTTTTAATGCTGATAAATTTCATAGCTATATATTAAAGACAAAACATTATTTAAAATTTCACTTTAGTGAATTGTTATATATAAAAGTGTAATGGTTTAACACTCTAAGTAACCCATTTTATTTTTTCTTGAAGACTATCTGACAGGTGCTAACAACAGAGAAAGGCAGGATTTGATTTCTCTGAACATTCTGAAGAAGCTTAATTTTGAATAATACATAAAAGACTACTTTGTGGACACTTTCAGTAAAGTAAAACAGTGAGTATGCTCACACATCTAAATGGGCTACATGAGGTATATATGCATGTCATTTTTTCTGTTAGATGTAGAGGAAGATAATATTAGATGAAACGGTATCAGGTTGGAAGTGCTGATATTAACTATGAGTGCAAATGTAAACACATGAAAAAGTATCACACGGCTAACTCAGTGTGAACTCTCTGAACCACTGGCACAACAGTGAAATAATGAAAACAATTGCTTGAGATAACAACAGCATCCATCACCACTATATCTCAATACCATTTCTTTGTTACAGTCTATGCACACATAAAAACCCATGACATGCTGAAATATGAATACTTCCCTTTCTGGGTAGCTGAGCTCAGGTGAGCAGCTCAGCTCAGACAGGCTGAACTAGCAAGAAAAACAATTACACTTGAAATCCATAGTCCATACATGGTACAATGCACATTTTTGTAGCCCGTTACCTTGATTTGTTAGTCTTTATAAGGAGTTGTGGCTGGTTTCCAGTTTAATACTGTCCTTGTACAGTGATTTGCTTTTAGTACATTAATTTTAGAGCATTTTTCCTAAATTCAGTTTCTGTATTACAAATCTAAAGTCTTTTAAAGAACACTTCTATGCCATGATGTTTGGGTTTTTTTAATCGTATAAGGATAAGAAATCTAGTTGTTCACCTGCAATTTTTTTCTCATGAAATAGCTAGGTCAGTTGTAAATCTTTCCTATATTTTCTAAGCAGTTGATAAAATAGCATTGACTAGCTTATCAGTATCTATTTTATTTTCTGTCTAAATTGGAAATTCTTTGCTGAAATTAAACACCTCTTATGGTTTTATAGGGCAAGTCTACTACCTTTACAGAGAAATAACTCACACTTTGAGATCAATGGGACTACTCGTGTGAGTAATTGCATCCCAGCTGGGAGTAAAGCTGCAGCATTTATTTCTTACACTGTATTAGAAGTCATAAATAGAGCTTTTGCTCTCCACAAAGTTTGTTTCATTGGAGAAGTCAAAGGCTGCAGTGTAAACAGGAATTAGGCATTTCATTGCTGTGAAATCAAAACTATTCTCAGAGCAGGGACAGGCCATATAATAAAACGTAAGAACATATAATAAAACATAAGAACATGCTTCCTTTATGTATTGTGATTTCTTCTACTGTTGAACCCTAAAACAAAATCAGAGAGATATTTTTTGCTGTTGTACTATTCCGTAATATTGTTGATTTGTTAAAATTTTTTCTGTTCATTAAAATCAGTATATAGGTTTCTTCCTGTATACATTGTAAAACTTCAGAATGTGAAGTTTGATGAATAGCAGTCTAATACTAGCAATGTTTTGAATGGAAATTTG
>JAVJGI010000040.1:5163324-5177117 GCA_035590275.1 Ibycter americanus
CTTTCTCTTCCAGGCTCCTCAGTGCTATTTAGCTACTTAGCAGGAACAAGCCACAGCTGTACATTATCCACATCAGCTAACCCACCGCCCCAGAAGCAAGCCCACAACTGTATATAATCAATGTTAATTAACCCTCTACACATTACATCCTCTTGAGGGATATCACTCATGACTGGTTTACACTTGGATATTGAGCCATTGACTGTAATTCTTTGGACACAGCCATCCAGGCAATATCTTATCCGTCTAACAGTAAAACCATCAAACCTGTATATCTCCAATTTAGTGGGGAGAATGTTGCGGGGGATCATATCAAAGGCCTTACAGAAGTTCAGGTAGATAACATCTGTAGGTCCTTGTCCACACCCAGTCCATGGTAGAAGGCAGCTAGATTAGTGAGACAGGATTTGCCTTTGATGAAGTCATGTTGGCTGTCTCTAATCCATATGGCTGTCTCTGTCTTCCATATATTTTGACATGTCTTTCAGGAGGATCTGTTCTATGATCTTAATGGGCATGGAGAGGAGGCTTACTGGTCAGTAGCTCTCAGGGTCCATTCTAGCTTCTTAAAAATGGGTGTGATGTTTCCTTTTTTTCCAGTCACTGAGGACATCACTCAACTGCTATGACTTTTCAAATAAGGTGGAGAGTGGCTTGGCAACTGCATCAGCCAACTCCCTCAGGATGCTGGAGTGCATCTCATCAGGTCCCATGCACGTACTTATATTTGGGTTTGTCAGGTGGTCTTGAACCTGACCTTATCCTATGATGGGACTTTGCTGCTTCAGTCCCTGCCCTGAGGTTTAAGGGCTTGAAAGATGTGGGAAGAGAGATTACTTTTCAAAATCAAGGCAAAAATGTTGCTGAGTACCTCTGCCTTCTCCACGTTGGTTGTCACCGGGTGTCCCATCTTATTTATCAGGAAGGATGCATTTTCTTTAATCTTCCTTTTCTGGCCAATGTAGCTGTAAAAGCCCTTATTATTCTCTGCATCTCTTCCCAAAATCAGTTTCAACTGTTCCTTAGCTGTCCTGATCCTGTCCCTACACATCTGGACAGCATCCCTATATTCTGCCCATGTTGTACGTCTCTGGTTCCTCTGCCTGTGCATTTCCTTCTTACGCTTTAGTTTGACCAGAATGTCCTTACTGAGCCACACTGGTCTCCTGTCTTCCTTGCCTGATTTCTTACAGAAGGGCATCAATAGATCTTGTGCTCTGAGAATAATGTCCTTAAAGAGCTGCCAGCTCTTTAGTCTTTCACACTTCTCAGAAAAGGAAAACCGTTTTCTTTATCTTCTGGTGTCAGATCCTTGGCAAGGAGCTGGCTTACTAAAATTGTCATATATCCACTTAGATTGCAGACTCAAGGGCACTAGCCAGAAGCTTCATGATTCTGTTTACAAGATGAGCAGGAAGCTAGGTAAAATTACTGCTACCTAAAAATCTCCAGAAACTGAAATAAGTCCATTTTGTATAAGATATTTTGGGTAAGAGAACAAAATTCCTGGATTTATTTTTATCATGTTTTCCAAAAGCCACAGTAAACTGGGCATTTTTGAAAAGGAGGGATACCACCAAAAATAAGTCACTGTCAGTCAGGTGGGCTTTTGTGTTCTGTGACAGCTGATATAACTTTCCGATCCTTTTTCAGATCAAAAAAAGTGCAAGTGTGATTCACCTAGGAAGGAGAGTTCTTTAAAAAGAAGAGATGAAATGCATCTCAAATTTTATCATTTCAACACTCCTGATGGGTATAACTCTTAAAATGAAGAAACAAAACTCCTTTATTTTTAAATAAGAATGAATTTTGGGCTGCAATTTTTACATTTTCTGAAATTCTTTCTACCCACAGTAGTTAAACATTTTAAAACAGGGGAAATGCTTTTTAAAAGATATTTCATGTTTTTTTCTGCACATTTGAAAGTATGACTATAATAATTTCCACTATAAAAATATCACTTGCTAGAGTATGACTTAAAGTTTTCTGAGATCCTTCCAATGACCACAGATGAAGCCTCTAGACTATCCACTTTATGCTCACTGGAAAGGTCCTGTAAATATCAGCTATTACGTAGGAGATCCTTTGTAAGATATTTAAGGATTTGAAATACCGATGGACTACTACTTGTACAATTTGCTTCCCAAAACCTAAAATAGGTTTGCAGGAGTTTGGAGATAAAATTCAACCTCGCCAACTGCCTTGCAGGGAGGAGTTGCTATAGTCATTCAATATATTAGTTGGCTACCAGGACTGGTAAAATTTCTTTAAATGTCATAGTGCAGGGGAGTGCAGAAAACTGCAGACAGTAGCTGTCACCTGTCTGTGGTTCATGTCAGGTAGAACAGAATATCAGGTGAAAACAAGCTTTTCTCAACATCTTAATGTGTTAGAGTACTCTTTCAAAAGAAGAAACAAGTCTTTGGACTGCCTTGTAAGACTTCCGCACCGGGTTGCTTTCTCTAAGCTTACATGCAAGCTAAAACTTAAGAGGCTGATATAGAAGTCCTGATCAAATTTCCTTCTGTTCCCTGGAGGAGATGTAGGATTTCATATAACCACACCCTACAGCTTTGATGGAGGGAGGATCTTACATAGGCTGTTAATGCATAGGTTAATTTTACCTCCACTGAGCAAGTGTGGCTTAAAAGTTATTCTTCCCCTTAAGCTGGTGACAAAGCAATCATGCTGACATGAAAAAGGAAACAGAAAGGCAACAGAAACAACCTGGAGTGATGAGAGGGTAGTGGCCTGAAGGGAATTAGCAGTTGAGAAGTGACACCATTTGATTTGATGCTTCCAAAAAAACTCAGAGAAAAATGAAAAGGATCATGAAAAGAAATGTACAAAATAAGAATCAAAAAGTGTAGCTTGGCATAAGTTTGAGTCACAGAAAGAATGCAAAATTTGTAAGAATATAGCCTGTTGGTGAATTAGGTTGCCATCTCCACAGATAGCATAGGATACTGCAGTGGGTAGACTACTGTTCCATGTCCTGTTCTAGAACACACACTGGTTTAACACAGCTACTGTGGTATGTAGATATGTAATTGTTCTAGAATACAGACACTAGCTAATGATCTATTAGTGGGACATAGAGACCTGAAGTGGATTCTTTCGCTAACAACCATTTCAATTTCTGTATCCAGTTACTAAATTAAATCTAGACTGAAGAATAACTGTATGAAAGTTTTTCTCCGTTTTTCCCTGGTAATAAGGAAGTTTTTGTTCTTTATGAAAAATCCTGCCCATTAGTTGTTGAAGTACACATATTTGGAACTAAAATATTACTTACAGATATGTATTTAGTTGTGCATCCTATCCAAGTCTCCAATGTGAGTCTGAAATTACATGGTTTCACTGAATTATTTGCATGCACAGATTCACTGAGTAATTCAGGTTGAAAGAGATCTCAGGACATCTCTTGCCCAATTTCCTGCTCAAAGTAGGGTCAGCTGTGGGGTCAGGCAAGATTGCTCAGAGCTGTTATCGAGTTGTGTTTCTGTCTCCAAGAATGGAGACCGCACAGCTGCTCTGGGTAGCCTGCTTCATTGCCTGGCTGTATACAGGGTGAAAGGCTTTTTCTTACATCCTTTGAACACCTCCTTCTTCAATTTATGACAGCTGTCTGTTGTTTTCTCACTGTGTACTTGAATAAAGACCCTGTTTAATTCTTCTTACTCTGAAAGCCAAATGCGTCTCCAGTGCCTCTCTGCACTCACTGCTAGATTCAAAAATATGTACTCAGACCATGAGATACTGAGAGCAACCTACTTTATGAAGAGTTTGAGAGAGCAAAACAGCTCATGGACCTTTGTCTTTTTTGATCATTTTAATTTTATCCTGATAAGAACATACTTGACGATTAAACATTGGTTGTTTCAAATAATAAATTCCATAGGGCAATATCATATTTTCTTTTCACAACTTTCTTTGCGTCTGCCCTTCTCTGCCCTACAATGAACAGCAGCCTGTTTAATGGTAAGGCACAATGACACCTCCACTCATTCTCTGTTTTGAGTCACTTGCTTTTGCCACTATCTAAAGAGACAGGGAATTCAGAGTTAGGATTGTGACTTAGGTGAGACACTGTGGAGATACAGGATACTAAAGAGCAGTGGTTTGTGGTCTATGTCTACTCACCAGGAAGCTTGCAAGAATACTTTGCATTTTCAATCCCATATATGAAGTTAAACACTAGTTGTCTTTAACTCTGTTGTCTTGTTTGACACATGGAGGTAATGTCATCAATTCAACTACTTGGCTTTTGAGTACATAACCAACTGCTGTTCTACAAAAGATTGCAGATATGGGATACATTCCTGTCTGTTCAGAGCTCTGAAAAAACCCAGTATCATGAGAAGATCTTGAAGAAGTAAGTGAGGGCAAGAGTCTAGAAATACAATTTTAGAAGCAGACTCCATCTTATCTCACTGATGAAGCCCAGAATATATTTAAAAGGCAGGTTATCTCTTCTGTGAGTACATGACTTGCATGGGTAGGACTTACTTTTGTCATATATAAATCTGCTTTTATTTATAATATGATCTCTTTACATCAATTCACTTTGGGTGTGCTCGGAGTGAAAACTGATAAAATTTATTCCTTCAGAAATTGAAACACAATAATATATTGCTTTTGCATTATTTAACATTATTTAACTAATTATTTAATAGAGTAATTAATTACTCAGTTGAGTAATTCATGTTGGAAAGGACCTCAGGACATCTCCTGTCCAATTTCCTGCTCAAAGTAGGGCCAGCTGTGGGGTCAGACAAGGTTGTTCAGAGCTTTTGTTCAGTTGGGTGCTCAAAGTATGGTAAGGGCACCTTACTGTAAAGAAAAACCTAAATTATTTGTCCAAAAATTGAAATAAAATAATATATTGCTTTTGCATTATTTAACTTATAATATCACAGTTTGAAACAAGGAGAATTCAAAAATATATTCTCTTTTATCAAATCATAAAAAATTTGCTATTTATTGTATTTTTCCCCTATCAACTATGCACTTCTTTATTAATTTGTGATCAACAATCTATACTAAATGAAAACCTGCAAACCTCTGTTTACATGCCACATACATTTCCAGAAGAAAAAAATAATAGTTTATTGATGTTGTATAACCTGGGCATATGCAATGACAAATGCCAAAAACACAAGTAGTAAAATGTTAATAAGATTATTTAGCATATTAGTACATAATGATTACACAGTGAAAAATTTCCTTACCTCCAGTAGAATAAAGATACTAGAATTAAGGTAATAAGAAGAAATAATAACATTTTACAAGCTAAAATTGTTTGATAAGTATATTATCAAACAAGTTATCTCAGACTTCAGAGGTTTTTGTTTTGTGGCATTAATGGTCTTAAATTGTACTGAACAAAACCTCAGAATTAAGTTTTTAAGAACTCATGTCAAAAGTATATTCCTAACTCATTCCCTTGACCTTTTTCTGCAACTGTTTTCATACTTTTCCACTGCTAATATTAAAACACAAGAAACAAAGCCTAACAATATAAAAGAATCAATAAATACAATGGAGACACTTGCAGAATTCTGTTTCCAATGTTAAAAAGAATACATTTTGTACATGTAAGAACTGTAAAAAAAATAGAATAGGTCTCTACAAGTATAAATCCCTACTCAACATCTGACAAGCATTTCCAAGTCTATAAACCAAGAGTTGCTAAGGTATTTCAACTCCTTGAGTAGTTCGCAATTCTCATTCAATAGTAGATCACTGTTCAAGTTGGGGATGTTCTTTTAAATGTACACTGTCAAAACTGAGCCATGATGTACAATTGGCATATCTTCTGTCAGGTTCTGAGACTTTTCCCCAAGCAGAATGATGCTTTCTTTGCAACTTGTTGACTTCAGTGAGACTCTTTGGTAAGTTGGCTTCTACATAACAGAAGTAGTCCCCTACAGTATGGCCCAGTTCTACTAATATTTAATGGACAGAATTTAAATGTATGTAATTTCAGTCCTTTCAGCAATGCATGTGCTTACTTCCTTTTGAAGGATGTGCAGATTGCTTTGCTTAATGAGGATTTATGATAACCCTTTTGGACTATTGGTCCATGCCTTAGTTTTCCACAGAAAATTCCTTATCACCAAAGTTGTTTCATTCTAGAATTGCTGTTGTAAACCCACATGAGGAATGAATTGTCATTTCTCAAAAATAGCTACTGTGCATTAGCATCTATTGTTTCAAAGCATCTATTGTTTCAAAGAAAATTAGAGGCGGATCTGAAGCCAATGGATATCTTTGTATAGCATCTGTGCATTTTTGTTTGAGAACTGACAACTAGCTAGCTAATTCTATACCTAATAGAACCCAATACTATTCTGTAATCAGTAACTGCTCAAAATGAGCCATTATGTTCTATCATGTGAGAAATTTGTGTACTTAAAGGACAGTTTCCAAGGCAGCTTTCGCACAAAAGTCATTAGCCAGCAAGTCCCCAGCCATGGATTTCCATGATAGAATGTAATAGTTCTCAAGAAGCTGCTATGGTCTATTGGGCCAATAATCTGCATGTTAAGTAGGGCCTAAAAATGTATTTCTCTGACAGATTGGAGTTGTTATGGCTTACTGGGTCAATAATGTATTTTGTAAATACTCCCTAAATAGGCATTTACATAATTTGTATATTTAAAAGTCTGTAATTGAGTAGCTACACAACAGACCATAATGACTCCTTTAGAATTATTTAGATCTATTTTTGTGATGCGTAAAAAAGTAAATTCTAATATTAAGGAATGCAATTGATACGAAAATATTGAAAAACTGAATTCACTAAAGATTTGTGTTTTTCAACTTCCCTTTTTGCTATGTTCTCTTTGATTTACTGCACTGTAATAGCACAGTATGTTAATTAATAATCATTCTCTGCTTTTTTATTGGATGGAAAACACAGTGTTTGTTAGGTCAAAGGCCAAAGCAACACCTGAAGAAACTACTTTTGTCCAACAGACCAATTTTACTTATTACTATGGTTATCATTCAGCTTTATTATTAAATACTTAATCAACAGTACTCTTTAAAATAGTTCCAGGAATAAGCAGAGGGGCAGTTATGTCTGAATAGATCTCACCTAACTTTTGCCTTATTAAGAGTTTGGCTTCTAATCCATGTTATCATATAAAATAACTCTACAGTCAGAGAAGTGAGTACAAGCATTCACACTATCTGTTTTGGTTTGCCCCTTTAAAGGGAATGAATAGTTCTCAAAGCATACACAGCTTTCATTGTCAGTGACTAGAAGGAACACAACTGGTACCTTAGAATAAAGACCTACTCTTTAGCTGGCTACAGCTAGATGAGATTAATCCTGTCCTTACAGAAATGCATTAGGCAAACCACTGTCCTAGTCTTTTATGCTTTGGCTCAAGAAACAAAGCTAGGCAACTGACGCAGGGAATTTGAAGACATCTTTATACACTATTACTTCCAAAATCCTTACAGTCATAATGCAGGTACCATGAAAATTCTGACATACTACTTTCTTTCTATACATTCATCAAAATCCTTACGTAATTGGCCATATTTTCTGCAACATTTTAAAAGTATTTTTACTACTTAGCTTGGTTGCATACAGGAAAAAATGTATCTTTAACATTAAATTGTATTCAATGATTTAAACAGTCTCAAAAGTAATTGTTATCTCAAGTTGTCATATTCTTCCTTCAAGCATTTCCAAACCGTTCAGTAAGAACACTCAGGATGTGAACTCATAGGTTAGTGACATGTCATGTAAGCTTTTTTGATTTGATAACTTCTGCAACAAAGATTTTCAATTCAAATTCAACTGAAGTATAAAATGCAAAATGCACAGTCATTGTAAATCAGCTAAGCAGTTCAGCATTAGATTTGTAGCTGATGTATGAGCAATGCAGCTTCAATATAAGTATTCATGGTATTAACAGTGCCCATGAAAGATAAACTCATTCTCCATAAAGAAGGTCAGCACAGGCTTTATTTAAGCCTTCAATATAAGATTAAGCAAATCTTAAGATACAAAACTTGTGTTGGGTTTCTGTACAGAGAACTTCACCTTCAGAACTGGGTGGAAAAGGAACCCACAAAGGAACATGGTTGAATCTAGGTTGTTTAAAATTACCAGTGATTGTTTGTGTAATAGGGTTTTTTCCATGTTTTATCCAGAGTAATTTTCTCCATATCACTGACGTACATTGGGACAAACTCCTACCATCTCTGATTCCTGTGTTTCAGTGTGTAAAAAGGATGAATGCATTTTAGTAATTTCGACTGTGCAGAATGCAAAAGTAATTACCGGTTCATATTCCTGTATTTGTTGTCCATTTTACACAGCAAAATCAGTACATCATCAAACTACCATCAATTAACAATCACAGTTATGTAATGAAAAATTGCATTAGGACATGCCTGTGCCATTGAAGAAACAAAGTTCAGAGCAGTATTTTCAAGATTTTAGCTAATTCTGTTTCTATATTAGCAGAAAGGAACCAGAGCATGTTTCACACAACTGTCCAATTAGAACTTCCCTAGAGTGATAATCAGTAATGAAATATAAAGCGAGGTTAATGCTGAGCTTGGCAGAACTGTCACTGATGATAATACGTAAGGGCAGCTCTATCACTCTTGAGGAGGAATGTGATTTTTGGTTCCTTTAGATTTTCTGTGGGTAAGTACACTGACGTGCCTATAATTTCCATTGACTATCTTAAATAGCATACTTATATACTTGAAAACCTTGGCAAATAAGGTTTAAACTCAGACTAACAAATAGTGATGTTCAGGGTATGCTAAATAAGAGGTAGCTGACTGCAAATCGATCCAGTTAAGAGAAGCTGCATTTGCAGATAATGCAAAAACGCATGATTCCATACTGCTTGTAGTGTTTCCCAGTATACCAGCTGACCTGTGATGAAGTACTACTTCTGTTCAGCCTGGCCAAACAGTAGAACTGTGTGGAATGTTTTCCATCTTAAATGAAAATGCTGGCTGTCAAATAAAATTAAATAAAAGGAATTCTGACATTCCATCATTTTTGCTTTGATCAAATTAAATGCAAGTTTCAGTTTCTTTTTGAGAAAGGTGAACAGACTCTCAGCAATCTATCCTTTAGGGGACATATTTAGTCACTTCTGCACTTGTGCAAATGGAAGTTTTAAGCAGTGTGCACATTTCTATATCCCAGCCATCAACACGTTTTCTCTCTTACGCTTTCTTTTACTGAAACAATCTTCTCTAGATGTCTCTAGCATCTGCAGTATTGCACTATTGAGATGACTTGCCATTTCTCTTGCTTTTTCTCCTACCTTCTACCAACTACCACTTTCACTGATTGCACTTTTTTCCATGTTGAGGTAGCTGGATCTTCTGTTATGACATTAATTGTTATAATAATGATGAAAACATCTTAGTCCTTCCATCAAATGAATCACCTTCTCTCCCCTGAAACTAAGTTGCTTAAAATACACAGATCAAAGACATACAACTGAATTAAAAAACATTTCTGAACTTGGAAAGGTCTGTGCAAGTCTGGTATGTGGAAGACTAATACATGCTTTATATCAAAGTTAAAAAGTGTTAATCTCCTGTCACCTGAATGGCAGCAAGAGATGAAACCAAATTATGGGGTAAATTTAATCTCAATGGGTAAAGAATTTATGTATAAACCCTCTTCTGGTTAAAATACTCCATAGAATATCCCTCTGCAGCTCTCTTAAGTAGCATTCTTGATCCTACCAAAGACAATGGGTGAAACTCACACCGACTTCAAAGAGATCTGCCTGGAAGTTTGCCTGCTTTATTTTGCGGCATTACTGTTACTTCTTTTGCAGTAAATCTCCCCTATATTCTAAAAGAGAAAGACAGAGAAAATAAACCAGTCTTACTTTTCTTAGAATAACGGTATAGAATGGCCGAAGAGTACTTGCAGGAGCTTTGTTCCTTTTATGTACAAGCTGTATTTGCATGAGTGAGATTCTTTAGAGGATGGAACATGAAAAGACAAGTGACATTACTAAATATACATATATTCATGCTAGCAATGCAAAGAAAAGTAATCAGAACTCCAGGACTAGTATGCTGCCTGAAACATCTAAAGATGAGGAATAATTCTGTTAACTCCTTCAACAAAAAGACTCCTTTGGCAACTCTCACATGTGAGTATAACTTCTGTCAGCTCTGTATTCCCCATAGTCCCACACAGATTCCCCAAATATTCCTATGCTATTGTTCAGCACCTGATGCTGTAAAATCATTTATATTAAATGACAGACTGCATAATCAAAATTCTTCCAACACATCAATCCTTGGGGCTTTTTAGAGGTGTGCTTAAGGTAATAAAACATCCATTACTTGCAGATAATTGTACCAAACACAATATTCTTTTACTCACCAAGAACTGCTGTCGGGTGTCTGAAGTCTCAGCCTCTATCTAGCAGTCACACAACTGTTTTATGTTACTCCTCAAAGGCTTGTAATTTTCCATAAGCAATAATGCTTCCTTTGGTGCCTTACATTATGTGCCATCAATCTTGGCAATTCATGTGCAGTTAGCCAAAACCCAGATGAATAACTTACTGTCTTTCAGGGGAACAGTGGATGGGGATAAGGGGTTGGGGATGGAAAGAATTGTGAATGGAAATAATCAAGTGGACAATTACTTAGATTCCTGTATATCTTATTTAAGCTTACTGCTAGCTTACAGGTCAGAGTTGGAAGTCGTTCTCATGGCTTGAGTCCCTATCTTTTTGCCACACAGTTTGATGTATCTGTGCTCTTTTACTTTTACCATTCTCCACAATTTTCTTAAACTAGATGACAGTCTTTTTGTCTGGCAGCAGGGGCTAAAATGCTCTGTAATATCACACTGGATATCAAGTTTATGTTGGATCTAACTCTACTGAAGTCAGTGATATGACATAGGTATGACTTTTGGCTCCTTATCAGTGTCTAATCCTAAAAAGTATATACAGCTACATCCTTCATTTTGATCATTCTGGGATGGAAAACTGTCCTGATTTCAGCTGGGATAGAGTTAATTTTCTTCTTAGTAGCTGGTGCAGTGCTGTGTTTTGGATTTGATGTGAGAGCAACACTGATAGCACACTGATGGCTTTGATTGTTGCTGGGTAATGTTTATACTAAGTCAAAGACTTTTTAGTTTCTCAGGCCCTGCCAGCGAGAGGGCTGGAGGGGCACAAGAAACCGGGAGGGGACACAGCCAGGACAGGTGAGCTGAACTAGCCAAAAATGTATTCCATACCATGCAATGTCATGTTCAGTATATAAACTGGGGAGGTTGGCCAGGGCTGTGGATTGTTGCTTGGGGACTGGCTGGGCATCGGTCAGCAGGGGGTGAGCAGTTGTATTGTGCATCACATATTTTCTTTTCTTCCTTCCCTTTGGATTTCATTCCTCTCCCCTTCTTCATCCTTTTCATTATAACTGTTACTATTATTATTATTCTTTTGCTTTTATTTTATCTCAATTATACATTCCTTTCCAATTCCCCTTCCCACCCCTCAGGGTGAGGGGGGAGTGAGTGGGCGGCTGCATGGAACTTAATTACTGGCTGGAGTTAAACCACGACAAAACTTTTGTCCCACAAGGCTCAAGTATCACAGTGGCACAATTTTTAATAGTTGTTTTCAATAAATTTTAAAATGCCAGTCAACTGAATACTTCACCTGTGTGTTATTCTTCCAGACCTTATTTTTTCAGATACATAATTCAGAACATAATGCGTGACAGCTCACTATCGACAAATAATGTGAGCTTCTGACTTTCCACTGTTTTGTTCAGAATGTCTTACTCCTTGCTCAGATGTGTTTGCAGAGGAAAGGAATTGCAAACTTAGAAATATCAAATACAGGACTTTACTTTGGAACAATACTTCAGTTTCTTATTCTGTGGAAGGAGCTTCTTCACTGTTATTAAGATAGCCTTTTCTACACGGTAACTAAATGGCGGCAGGGAGAAATTCCATGTTTGTTGTTCCTTATTCTTTCCCTTGTAAGTACAGTCTATGAGTTACAGAAAAGCCATTCAACTTCCAGGCCTGAAAAGTCATGTAAATTCAGCAAGAAATGAAAAAAAAAGTTGTATCTTTTATTCATAGTGCCTCCTTTTATGCCTTGTCCTTGGCCAAGAAGTCATGATCTAAAAAAAAATAATAAAAAAATTACTAACCAGAAAAAGAACGTTCAGGACACTGTTGCTTTTAGGAAGTAGAAATATGGTTCTAAGACTTCAGTACTGATGTACACTCTACTCTCAAGCATTTGTGATTATTTATTTTATTCTGAAATTAGTGAGTTTAATGGTGCTCTTTCAAATGACTATAACAAACTTCCTATTTCCTCACAACTTTAGCTTACATGCATGACTTTTATTTGCTTGCCTTCAGTAATATTTGTGTCCTTTCTAAATTTATATGAGTGTCTTTAAATTACAATTTACTAAAGCAATGAATTATTTTTTAATGGACTGTTTTTTCTGATCAAAAAAATGGAGAACAAACCTGCCAAATGAGAAGAGATCATAGTAGTGATGGATAAAAAAAAATGCATTTTCAAGGTAATTCTTCTAATTCTTAGACTGATTTAGGGTGAAGTTTTTCAAAGCTTTTTAGGTATGTAGGAATACAAACAGATACTTTAGAACACCCCAAGTAGTTCCTAGCATCTTTTGAATTTAATATGAATTGTACATTTCTGTTTTGAAAAACTACCAGCTTTCTATCTGCGTCTTTACACACCTAAATTCACATGAAATCTGGGAAATAACAGTCCAGTCATCCTCAGGGTACTCAGCCCCTTGAGCTGGAAGACAGGGACAAGGAGTAAAATGAAGTCCCCAAAGTCCAGGAGGAAACAGTGTCTTGCTGTTCCACCTAGACACACATAAAGCTATGGAGCAGGATAAGATCTGCCCAAGGGTACAGAGGGAGCTGGCGGAGCTGCTCACCAAGCCACTCTCCATCATTTATCAGCAGTCCTGGCTAACTGGGGAGGTCCCAGAAGACTGGAGGTTAACCATGTGATGCCCGTCTAGAGGAAGGGCCAGAAGCAGGATCCAATAAATCACACACCTGCCAGCCTGACCTTGGTGCCAGGGAAGGTTATGGCACAGATCACCCTGAATGACATCACATGGCACGTGCAGAACAACAAGGGGATCAGGCTCCATCAGCATGGATTTACAAAAGGCAGGCCCTGCTTGGCGCTCCTGGTCTCCTTCTATGACATAGTGACCTGCCTAATGGATGAGGCTGTGGATGTTGTCTACCTGGACCTTAGTAAAGCCTTTGACACTGTCTCCCACAGCATTCTTCTGGAGAAACTGGCTACGCATGGTTTGGATGAGTCAGCTCTGCACTGTGTGAAATGGCTAGATAGCTGAACCCAAAAGAATGGTGGTGAATGGAGTTACATCCAGTTTGTGGCCAGTCACAAGTGCTGTTCCTCAGGGATCAGTACTGGGGCCAGTTCTGTTCAATATCTTTATCAATGATCTGGATGAGAGGATCAAGTGCACCCTCAGTAACACCAGGTTGGGCAAGAGTGTCTATCTGCTTAAGGGTAGGAAGGTTCTACAGAGGGATCTGGGCAGGCTGGATCAATGGGCCAATTGTATGAGATTCAACAAGGCTGAGTGCGGAGTCCTGCACTTGGGTCACAACAATGCCATGCAATGCTACAGGCTTGGGGAAGAGTGGCTGGAAAAATGCCTGGCAGAAAAGGAACTCCGAGTGCTGCTTGACAGCCAGCTGAACATGAGCCAGTAGTGTG
>JAVJGI010000040.1:5177217-5204641 GCA_035590275.1 Ibycter americanus
GTGGCTGGAAAAATGCCTGGCAGAAAAGGAACTCCGAGTGCTGCTTGACAGCCAGCTGAACATGAGCCAGTAGTGTGCCCAAGTGTCCAAGAAGGCCAACAGCATCCTGGCTTGTATCCAAAACAGTGTGGCCAGCAGGACAAGGGAAGTGCTTTTCCCCCTGTACTCAACACTGGTGAGGCCACACCTTGAATATTGTATTCAGTTTTGAGCCCCTCACTTCAAGAAAGATGTGGAGGTGCTGGAGTGTGTCCAGAGAAGGGCAAGGAAGCTGGTGAAGAGTCTGGAGTACAAGTCATGAGGAGCGGCTGAGGGAACTGGAGTTGTTTAGCCTGGAGAAAAGGAGGCTGAGGGGAGACCTTATCCCTCTCTACAACTACCTGAAAGGCAGTTGTAGGCAGGTGCAGGTAGGTCTTTTCTCCTAAGTAACAAGTGATAGGACAAGAGGAGATGGACTCAAGTTGTGGCACGGGCAGTTTAGACTGGATATTAGGAAAATTTCTTTACTGAAAGGGTTGTCAAACATTGGAACGGGCTGCCCAGGGAGGTGGTGGAACGATCGTCCCTGGAGGTATTTAAGAAACACATTGATGCAGTGCTTAGTGACATGGTTTAGTTTAGTGATGGACTTGGCAGTCCTAGGTTAACAGTGGGACTTGATGACCTTAAAGGTCTTTTCTAACCTAAATTATTCTATGACTCTATGATTGTTTTGTAGTCACACACTCCTAACAATTCAGAGCCACAGCTGCAGCCCAAGCAGACGTATATGGGCTGGCTTCATACCAGCTTTTCAGTGTAATCTGAGTTTCAGGTTGTTGTGCATACCTGTATTTGGAGTGCTTTAAAACTAGTACATCTATACTACCCAAAAGCTGAATCACACATCTGAATTGCTAACGTGATTTTTAAAACCTTTTTGGATGTACTTAAAGAGCTTCACTGACAAAAGATGTTTTCCAGATAATAGCCCACTTGTTTCTGGCTTGTGTTGAGAACTCATGGCAAATATGATCCAAAATATCTCTTATTATACTTATGTCCTTGTTAAGTTTGTATTTCATTTCAGCAAGCACAGACTTTTGGCTATTTACACTGAGGTCAGCTATCAAGAAATCAAGAGAAACGTGCAGTCTTCTTGAACAATGAAATAATTTTTATTGTATTTATGCACACAATTATTTTCCAAAGGAGCTGATAGAGAATACTATTAAATAAGAATGAATCTTCTTCTGATATTTCTGGGTTTTATTATGAAACTATTTCATTATACACATCTAATAAATGACTGACATGGTTATTAGCCAACCAATGAGAAATTAAGACAGGTACTGAGATACCAAGCTATGTTTAATTTCCTCAATAATATCTAGGTTAATTTTAATACTACCACACTTAGTTTATCAAGTTCTTATGGAACCTCTGCTCCCCTAAGGAATGAGATATAAGACACAGCCTTTTTACTGCTCAGTTTTCACTGAAGTGCAATCAATCAGAAGGTACTTTCTGAAAGAGAGGAGCAGTTTATCTTGACCTCTAAGTGACTAAAGAAATCCCTATGCACTATCAGAGGTTGTCACAAAACTGACATTGACAAAGAGTGCAGCACCAGCTCCAGAATGTGCTATCTCTTCAACTGTATTTATTTGCATCTATTTTATTGTTTTGCATACATTGCAATATGCATGTATGGTGAAATTTATGTTGAAAAACATGCTTTTCTATACACATAATGAATTCCCAGCAAAAAGCCACATTCTGTACATCTGTATTCCTTTCACTTTAGCCTTTTCGTTTGATCTTGGCCCTCAAGGCAATAATGAAATGGTAATGTCAGGCCATGTATTGTTCAGCTTACTCAATCTAACATTTCATGCTTTCGGCTGCAACAGTTCCTTCAAGCAACAGTGAAAGATCATGCTGGAAGAGTATACCACCTAAAGGACAGCAGAAAGAGGTTTTTTGTGAAGGAACTAACCATCGATGTTTTACAGCCCTGTACTCAATGGTGGCTTTTGAGAGGCAGGTTTTTTATGAAAAAAGGACAGAAAAAAATTATCATTATTTCAAGTTTATTTTGTCACTTTTCACTTTTCCAGACTCTTTTCATTCCCTCATCACTTTCCAGAAATGTAAACAATTCAGATATGCTACTTTACTGTCCCCTTCTGTTACTTATACTTACACAGACGGAGCACTGTTCAAAATGATGCTTTAATATAGGAATCCTTAGAGAGACCTCAGTAGTTCTGACGCCTTCTTTTTCTCCTTTTCTGTTTCTCTCTGTTCTTCTCTTGAAAGGGAAACCTTCTTCACATCACTTTACAGTACTGTGTATAGCTTACAAACCTTGTTGGGAAGCACTTTATTGTTTTTATTTCACTGATTTTATGAATCTTTGGTACTTTTTAATAAAATTTTCCATTGAACCAGGAAGGAAAAAACTCTCAAAGCTTTCACTGATGATTGTTACAAGTGAGTTACAAGTTGCAAGAGTGTTACAAGAGAGTAACACCTATAAGAACAGCCTTACCAGCTTTTGTGTGTATATTTGGTGATAGTAATGTAGTTTATGCCCAGTTATGATTTTCTGGGCTATATTTTACATTTTTCCTTCATCCACTTCGGTGGTTTTTCTCTAATTCACCTATTAACACACACACACACACTTTAGAAGGAGTTTTAATAACAAAAGGAACATCTTAAAATTTTTGTGGAAATGTAGTGACTGCTAGATATGGATTTTAATAAAGACTGTACTCTAAAAGGAGTGAAATTTCTCCTGATTGAGAAAGACCTGCACAACAAGTAGTGCAAGGATTAAACTTCATTTACATCTAGACTTTACAAAATCACATCCATCTGCTAAAAAACCCCCACAACTTTGTTCTTGTTTTTAATCCACCACAGTGACCTTTCATGGTGTTGCATTGCTAGAAGTTGACTTTATAATGAATGGCAAATGAGTTGGTCACTTCAGTGTTATATACTGTAGGTTTATATAACATTAAGTTTTAGTGGTACAAGTTATGAACAATATCACAGACAACCCACAGAGAAATATCTTCAGGAAATTACCTCTTCGGCCTCACCACAAACACTTACTCACCTTTACTACTAGAATTCATACTTCAAAAATTCAGGATGTGCATTAGCACATACCAAATTTTAAAATAACCATCACCTTTTTACAGATTCCCTTTAGTGTTCAACTCTTGAAAGTGTTTATTTTTTTAATACCATAAAAAGTGCTAAGTCTTTATAACCAACTCTCACCAGCTAGCTCTGTGCTAGCTAGCAATACATCATAGAAACGGTGTTGTTCTGATAATGTATTACACTAATATATCATCAGTGTGACAATGCTCTATGATGGATGAGTAATACGTCTTCCAGACAAAGATGTCAAATACAGACTTGCTTGAAAAAGGAACAACTCCCCTCCCTGTGTATTCTTCTAAGTTTATTATCTTAAAACTTTATAAAATGCTTTTAGAATTGTACTCAAATTACTCATTTGGGCAGCCAACACATTCCCACATAGACAGGAAGGTTTGTCACACCTCTGAGATCTGTTGATTCGACAGAGCTTTTCTTCACTTCTAGTGTGAGAGATGATAGAAAGTAACTCCCTTTACATGCAACATATGGTGTTGCATAAGGCAATAAATGTCGCCCCATAGAAGCTCATTACTAGATTAGAAAACACACTCACTGTTTAGACAGCCTGTAATTTATAATTCTAAGGTAATGCAGCTTTTTTCTTTCTTCTTCTTCTTCTTCCTCTTCTTTGTCTTCTTCTTCTTCTTCTTTGTGCAGTTTTCCATTTCCAACTAATTCTAGCAACTCAGTTTTCTCTTCTTTATGATAAATAGGATTGAAACAGTGCTTTGATTTGAGAAACTAGACATTGAAGTAATTCTACTTTTGGCTTGTCTCTTCTGTTAAATTTCATTGGGAGAGTCAGGATTTAACCAAGATCATTTTTTCTTCCATAACTTGTATAATGTAATTCCTGTACATTTAATTTCTAGACTACCATAACTGCATGTCTCTCGAAAGTTTTATCTCTTGCTCTTTTTTAACTTTGGTAGAGAATGAGAGGTCTGTAGAAAATGAAGATGTACAAGTACACCAGGAAATATGCTGCTCTTAGATTTTAAGCAGACAACCTGACTGATAGCAACCTTACTTCTGCTAAAAAATGGTGACATCTAGACTTCAGAACTGTTGTTTTTCCCATAGGCTGTAGTATCAATAAAGCAAACCTTTCTGAGAGACCCAGACTTTCCCTTCTCATTCGCCCATTGTCAGTGAGAAAAACTGTGAGTTGCATCAGCTATTAAATAAAACTATATTTAAAAATCTTCTGAGGGGTGGATGGATTTTTAATTAGATATAGTTCTCGGTGAGTCTTCAGGACACTGGAATTCAATTGCTAGTTCTATTATAGATTGCTGCCTTTGAAATCTTACTTAAATCACTTTTTAATAAGGGCCTCAGATAGTACAATGATGGTCATGATAGAAAAAGGTACAGAAATGCACGAATATCTAAAAAAGAAGACAAACAGATTGTCAAAGTGCCTTCTTTGAGAATCTGGCTAATATGGGACCAAGAGACACAAAGTTAGGAGACTAATACTCTATATAGTCAATAAGAGGCAACAGCCAACAGAGAACATACAAGAATACCTAAATTACTTGCATTTCCTATCTTAACAACATGTTATGAATTTCTTCCTCACTATCATAATTTCTCCTTAATTTTTCAGAATTGCAGCCATTATTGCTATCAATATTAGGTAGACCTATAAGATCCACCATATATGAAGAAAATGTTACTGTAATATGAAAAAGAAAATAACAATGGCTGTAGAAACTAGAAATAAGTTTTTTTGTGTTGTGTCCCTGCAATACCTGTTATTTGAATGTCAGACTACCCTCTCTTTATATTCTTATACTACAGGAATGAATCCTAATTATTTGGTCTGCCTTCTCTTTCAGCATATTGAAAATCAAAGGGAATTGTGTTATATAAAACATCTGGTTCAACAAATCATACTGGAAACAAAGGAATAAATAAAAGGGAGCTGGAAAAAACATTATTTTCCATGTTTCCATAATAATGTCCAGTGAGCTACTTATTGTAGAAATCTATTTTAACAAATCAGTCCTTATTTCAGATTATAAATATAGAAACTAAAGTAATTAATTGGCTTTAGAGAGACAATGTATCTTTATTAATGCTTAGTTTCTCAGAAGAATAGACTTTTAGCAGAGTCTAAATGAAAAGTTACACCATATGAATAGGAAACAGTCGTTGCTAATTTTCTTAACTGAAAAACCATTTCATCTATAATTCTATTCTCTTACTTTATCCAATGATATTATATATTAGACTTATTAAATTTGTATAATAGCAGCAAGCATAAATTATGTAAGAGAAACCATATTTCATTTAGTTTAGCATTATTATTAAATTTAGAATCTCTTTAGGAGAAGTGAGATCAGATGTAAAAACTCTCCAAGGAAAGCGACACATCATTTGAGAAATGCTTCTTAGAGATTGTCATGCATAAGGACAATTAATTTGTTCTTTTAAAATGATCTCAGATGTTAAATCTTATCTTTTACTTCATATCAAAGCACCAAAAGTTGGCATCACATTTCACAGATTATAAGATCTAGATATTTAGTGCCGATACAAAGCTTTAATTATGCTGTATTTATATATTGTTGATCAACTCCTAAGATGTGTCCTCCAAGAAATGTCAAACAACTTCTACTTTCAGTAGGAGTTAATGAAATTGTTCTTTGCTCAGCAGTTTCAGGGCCAGACCAATAGCGCTAGAATTCTATTTTTTACATAAGTCTATTAAGAGATTTGGTATTCAAATTTAGTTGAAATATACATTTTAAAAAATGGATTCTCATCTGAGTGATTTAGGCCTGCTTAGGCATCCTATTTCAATTTGCAAAATAGTGAAACTAAAGGTGGTTATGAAATTCCCTATATTTACCAGAGACCTCTCCTACAAAGTTCAATTCTTCTGGAGTCCACGCCCAAAGATAAAAAAAGAGACAAACTAAAACAAAACCCAACATATACATATATTTTAATGGTCTGGGTTTTTCAAAATTTACATTTATATTTTAGATTGTAATAATTTCAAGAATGAGTGAAGACTGGGATATGGGTGAAGCGATTTTGTTCCAAACCAATCCCAGAACTTCCTACTATGTCTTTCTCAGTTTCAAAGAAGTTCTGTATAAAAAATGAAGATGTCTTTTAAAATTATTCCACCATGGAATTTCACCATTTTGCATTAGCCAGCTTGTTCTTCACTATATGTGTGCAATTGCCAAGGCTACTCTAAAAACATATATGTACAATTTTTACCAATCCATAGTTTAAAATGAAAAGGCAGAAAAGTCCCATTTTTTTCTACATCTCAGGAAAGTTTTTAACGTTGAAGTCTTTTCTGCTAATTGGAATTCTAAAGAAGCTTGATCGATTACATTTAGAATAATGCGGATTTGTTGTCATAAATGCTTCTAAAAATAGAAAGACTAGCTGCCCGTAAAGTCGAGGATAGTTTTAACACTACTACTTTCACAAATAAATAACACTAAAACAACCTGAGACAAATGAAAGGACTATGTACTTGTGAAAAGCAGTAGATTGTTTTATCTTAAGTTTTAAAAACAGGCAATTCTCCCACTCTTTTAAATCTCTTTTCCACCCATGAGAACTCTCCTTTTATTTTAATGGGAGTAAATCCCCATCATTTTCCCTTTGGAGTGTTTAGATTCCTATTTTAGTAACTGTATGAGTAGAAGTTCCTTATGCAGGATGACTTTAATCACACACAGTATAAATAAAGCACTGCTATACCCTAATTTAAAGCAGGTGGCTTATAAAAAGAATATTCACTATGGGAAATAACATTAAAGAGAATAATTACATATAACATGTAAATAAATAAACCTTTGTGTGAAATATTACACAAGATTATAGATCTCCTATTAAAAAAGTTGCAATTATGTAAGATAAAAATAGAGATCAAAACTACCAACAAAAATAAACAAAAGACAAAGTTTTGGAATTCCCCAAGAACAGAGAATTGTAAGTAACAGTTAGAGGTAATTTAAAGGCCATAGGTCAGAATATACAAAGGCAGGTTCATCTAGTAACTCAAATTATGAGGCAGGTCCATCTTTGCCTTGCTACCTGAGCAAGAGCTTAGGTGCCCATTTTTTCATCCTAATATCATGTAGATAACTACAAAGATTAGAATGTATGATTATAGGGTAACAGTTGGGTGGTAATCTGTGGGTGAAACTGTCATTAATCTAGTGATTTCACTTCTGGAGAACTAAAACAAACTATTTTCTGGGGCTGCTGATTATTGTAAATATAGACAAAGAGCATATCAGGATTATATAATAGAAGGTAGATCACACTGTTACTTGTGGAGCTGCTTTATGCTCTTGTTTCTGAATTCACTTCTGTATATGTATAGTACATGTTTCCAGAGGTCCCTGGAGAACCAGACCACAGGGTAAATTAAAGAGGTTTAAGCAAGATGGTGCTATTACCTGCTGTTTGTACATTGGCTAGACAGCTGTAACAAGCCTGTGGTACCTGCTTGTTCTAGTGTCTTGCTGCCACCTGTTATGAAGAGAAGCTTCTCCTGGCATAGATTAGGCCAAAATCTTCAGGTCCAGAGAACAGCCAACTTTTCCCAATAGAAAGCATTCCATATATGGTTTTAGAAATGGTATAGGGAGTGCAAAAATGTGTGAGAGTCTGCATGTGTATATCATCACTGGTTTCTATGTATAAAAACATGGCCTTCAGTGACACAATCTAAATGGTGCAATGAAAGAGAAACAAATCTCTTACTACTTCTCAAAATACGGAATGCTGTTTTTCTTAATAGCCTTGATATTTTTAAAGAAAATATCTGAGAGTGGAATCACTGATAAAAGGCTGATTAATTAATCACAAAACTTTTGGAATGTTATGCAGTTTGAACAAACTTTGAAAGTTTTGGTAGGCAGGAATCTTGTATACTTCACAAGATATATAAGGGTACTGTCTTCACCTACATGCTTGCTTGGTATTTCTTTTCAGAACAGCTAAATGCAAAGACCTCCCTCCCCCTTGAGTAAGACTTGTAGGATGTACTCAGCAAAGTCTTGGTTGTTTACTGGAAAAAGGCAGGGAAACCGTACCAAAGGACAAAGCAATTGTCCTTTGAAAATTGTGAGATCTTAATGGATGAGGAACACTGATTACATGAGCCCTCAGTGACAGGAAATGCAAAAAATAGATGGTTACATATACAAAGAAATAGCAAGGAGTATTAGAAGAATGCAAAGAGATGGCATTTATCTCTGCTCATCTCACTGGTCAAACAACATTTGGATAATCTGAACAGTTTCACCATCTATAGTTTTCTAAAATTAAGTTGGGGGTGGAGAGGGGGAGGAACCCAGTGGGATTGCAGAAAAAAAGAGCCATGGATTGTAACTGACTGATGGAGAAAATGATCCCTGCTGAGGAGTACTTGGAGACCTTGATTTGTTTATTTTGTTGAAAAGAAGATTAATTTTGATCACTGTACATAAATATTTTTATGAGAACAAAAATACAGAGTGCTATGAAGTTCTACTACTACCAGAGAAAGGAATTAAAAGTATTAACTTCTGGAAGCTGAAATCAAATAAACTCAGCTGTAAAGAAGATCTTTCTTTTCCTTTTGATGGATCAGCCTTTAGAATAAATGTGTCATTTCATGACCTGTAAAGGTTAGGCATACAAAATTTAACCTTGTAAATAGGTTTATTGCCTTCTAGCTGAAAAGAAGAACATTAAGGAATTTGGTTTTGTAACTTGTGTACTACTAGCATTTCAATTTGTATATATTCACTTTTTTTTGCAACTTGTCCAGCCTACCTGTACTTCAGTTCCAGCTTTGCTCCACAACTTCTCTTCTCTCTCCTGGGGCCAGTCAACAGTTGAGTTTTACCTTGTTCATGAGTTAGCATCCTGATTTATCTCCATTCTCTGGCTTGTCCATTCTTCTTTGAAGACCTTTTTCTTTAAGAGACCCATGATCCTTCAAAGGAGCTATACCTTTTCCACACTGAACACTGTTACACTGTAAAACCTAAAACAAGCTTTGGCCCTATAAACATTTCCATTCATGTGTTTACACAATAATTTTGAAGGAAATAAAATTACTGAAGTACCAAAAAGCTCCAAGTGCAAGACCATAAAAATACATACTTTGATGTGACAATTTCTTGTCACACAAGCAAGAACAACAAGCTTACATATTTTGGTTTAAAAAAAGTATTTTTCAAAAATGAGCTGTCAACAGCATGAAGAACTGTGAATTTGTCTTTTTTGTATATCTGTGAGGGTTTTTTTCACATGCACAGCTATCATCAGTTTCTCTGATTTGTATTACAGTTATGACATCCCCTACTGCATTGCTTTTTGATAGCAATCCACAATAATAATCCTGAGGCCCAATAGCATATTTTCATATGTTCAAAAAATCAGCATTTGATTTCAAGCCGAATCTCCTATTAAAAGTCTAGACAAAGTAACAGTTAACCAAATAGGCCTCTCATTTCCATAGGAACATGTCTACCTGAGCAGGTGAAGATTGATTTAAACTCTTCTACCCAGATTCCTAGCAGGTCAGGAAAAAACATCAGCCATAGCCTGGGGGCTGTATAGCTCCATTACTGAGGCACTTTGCCTATGCAAATTTTCAGAGTCAGGCACAGAGCTACTAACACAAGTGTCTGGCTTTCAGGCAGACAACTGGGGGTATGGGCACAGGATTTTGGGAGGAGGAGAAGAGCAATGAACAAAACCTCTGCCAAAATTAATGAACACAGGCATGAGAAAAATAACACCAAACAAACAAACAAAAACCACCTAAAAATTCAGTGTTACAAACTGATGTCCCTTGATATTTTGATACAGGCAGCCACCATTAAGAAGGCAAGAAATGAGTAATAGGGTTGTGATAATGAATCAGTCCTTTTCTCTTGCTCTCTTCAGCTTTTCCACATATGCCGCAAGGAAGATAAAACGTAATGCAGTTAAGATATTGTAAAATAAAATGAAAAGTCAGTCTAAGCAGTCTATTATGGAAATGGTCACAGAGTTATCACAACAAGGCGGTGGGTGGGAAATGTATTGAAAAAGCTTTGGTTTTCAAAAGCAAAGAGATGCACTTCTGTGGATCTGCATTCTAAAAGTTATCACTACAAATATTCACGGATATACCAACTTACACAGCATCTCTTACACTTTATCACCAAAAGCTTCATTCCTCTCATACCAGCTTTACAGAAGTGAGAAAATATTACAGCTTACTATTAATGGGTCCTATCACAAAGTACTACCTATTGGGTTATAATAATTATCATCATATAACACTCTTTTTAGTTTACATTGTATTGAATTCCTCATTTTTTATCACTACAAAATAATTATAAGAAAGATCTTCAACACTTACACAACTCGCGATTATTTCTATAATTTTATGTGGCTTTCTCATGATCTTTTTTTCAGATTGTACCTGAAATAAGAAAGATTATCCTGTGAATATACAAGACTTTGTGGACAGATTACATCTGCAGAATACAGGACAGAGGCTCAGTTTCTGAGCATGAGTTTATTACTTTTGTTCCATAATATTAGATTATATCACACAGATAAATCCAACATAAATCCTTGTTAGTATTATTGTATAAAATAACTAATAGATACCCTTGACATCATTCTCTGATAAGACTAGATAATAATGTTCTATTGAAAAATACATAGAAAGATTTGTGATATACTTTAATGTCTTCACATCACTGCTTGTAAACGTCTTAATCTTCAAAATTATAGCTAAATTAAACAATTTGATGCAGTTTACAGAGTAACAGCATTTATGGCTATAATCTACATGAAGGAATTCTTTAGCAGATTCTTGGTTTCCCCCTCCTGCATAGCTCTGTACTTTACTTTAAAAACCATGTATCTTATGAAAAGAAAATACAAACACATTTATCATTACCTGCCTTTTAGGTTATACAACAAAGCTATGCAGATTTTCTGCTACATACAGTAATCCCCTAAATTAGAAACAGAATGTTCCTCCCACACCAATTCCTGAACAAATGCAGTAGTAAAATTGCTTGGTATAATGCTGCGATAAGTCAGCTGTCGTCAGGCAAAATGTACTCGGTTGGAATTTCTTTATTGGACAAAAGGTCACAACTCAGACATACTAACACAGCAGATCTGTTAAGCCTGACACGCCAAACGAGTCACTGAACTTAACTCATTACCTTGCATCTCTTTTCCCTTGTGAATCACCTCTAAACATGCCTCTGTTACCGGATCCCTGATGTAGGCTCACCTCCTCAGGTGTGACCCTACACACATCGCAGAACTAGGCATGTCCCAAAGGACATCTGGGTGAAAGTAATAGAAGTCTGAGAAAACCTATGTCTCTTCCCCATGTCTTCACTTCACATATGCCCTCCCATTCCATCCCTCTAACAAGGGATCCATCCACTCCAGCCACCATGGAAAAACATAGCAAGGAGACATACAAACAAACTGTCCCCTCCTGCCAAAACAGACACTCAAATGATTGAAAATAGTGCCAGATAGAAGTACTGGATGGTAGAAAATTACCCACAAGGTGAAATGTTCACCATTTAATAGCATACACCATAAAAAAGCCACTACCACCAGCTGTACCATATTTCCAACATTCTAGACTTCTAATGACTGCATTGGCAATTAGGAAGATTAATGCAGAGAAGGCAAAATTCATTGTAAAGCAGAACGCAGGACATGGATTTAGACTACATTCTTGCAGCTTCTTGTTTGACATCACAGAATTTCTCAGTTGCCCCAGCATGCTGTTATGACCTTTCTCCAGATAAACAGACCAGAGTCCCACCATCAGCAGATACAAGAATCCTGAATTCTTCTTGCACCAGTATGCTAACTGGTACAATTTATCTGAAACTAGTGCAAAAGGTAAGAAACCAGCCTCTCCTTGAGCTCAAAATATTTGGAAGTGTTGCATAAAGACACCTGTGTTGGAGTGGACATAACAATAACTATCAGTGTAAGTCACTGTGCAGACCTTGCCTTTTGTTTTCTCTCTCTGTGGTGTTTAAACAAAAGGTAGACAGAAAAGGATTGTCATTATGAATTTTTCTTTTGTACTTGAGAAAATAGTGCAGAATTTGGAGGCAGGAAGGGAGGTGATAGCAAGGAAGAGAGGAGGACAGGGAGGGAAATTACAGCATTTATTTATGACTTTGCAAAATAACTCAAACCTGATATTCTGACTTAAATATCAGTATCCCAAGTTCAGCCTTTTTATGTATATCATCATGATTACTGTTTGGAGGACAAAAGCTGGTATTATTCATTCAGTAGATTAGAAATTAGAAAATTTTACTGGAGAAAGCTTTGCCTTTTTTTCCCATCAGATAAAACAGAGAACTTGGCACATTTTGTAAGGCTTGTCTCTTCTGTACCACAATACAGCTGAAGTAATATTGCTCTCTCCAAATAAAAACTACTCTATACATTTAATATATTTCTGGTTGATCTTGGGCAAAAGGTTATCATGTGCTTCTGGCTGGCAAGCTAAACTCTTGTTTTCACTTCACTAGAATCTTGTTCAGAGGACATGGTTCAATTGAACTGAACAAAGGTTATGATCATACATACTGTGTGCACAGTTCTTGATAGTTACACAGAGGTGATCTGAAACTATTTCTTCTGCAACTTTGACCTTAATATTGTGCAACAGCATTCTGAATTTCTATAAATCTCAAAAATTCATTATCACTCACACAAGACCTTCACATGGACTTTACTTTGAATAACTCAGTGTCTTTTAATATTAGTTCATGTTTTTAATTAAGATATGCACAATATACGACATTTAACCAAATGTCTTTCAGGAGGCTTTGATGATAACACAAAATGATGCAATGGAAAGTCTTTGCTTTTAATAACTCCAAAATTATATTATTCTGGGGTATATTTCTAAGGCCTTATTCATTTTGTGGGGGAGGGGAGGAAAAGGGTCTTACAGTATTGTTAATTAAGATGAAGATTCTCATTAACTGAAGCAAATGTTAAATGGCCCAAGGGAGTGCATAAATAATAGGCTCACTAATAAACTCTAGTATATTGAAGTTGAGGAAAATAACTTTAACAATGCTTTTGCAGATTTACTAATTACAATAGCTTCCAGCAGTGCCAGATCAACCTGTGAAGAACTTAAAATACCATTTGTTCTGTTTCCAGAAGTGCTTCAGAATAATTAAACTGTTTTGAATCAAAATTGCTCAATCTACTTATTAAAATAAAAATAGGCAAAATAGTTGTTACAATATTGTGGACTCCTGGTGGCTATATATTCCATAATTGAAATAGCTCTTTCCTAAAAGGCCAGTACTTCTGGAGATGAAATACATTAATACAGTTATATTTTATTCTAATTAACTGTAGTGGTTAGTAAGTGCTTTATTGTTGCAGGAAGATGATTTTGCTGTTATGAAAGTTATCATGTGGGAAACAGTGGTATTCATCAGTAGTTCTAGTATTTTCAGAATGACAGCTCTTTAAAATCAGTGTTATGCTTGGATCTCCTTCACACAGGAGACTAAAGGATGGTATGTATTTTAAAGCTTTTTTTTTTTTTTTGAATGTAAAAATATATCACTATTGTGGGTTAACCCCAGCAGACAACTGAGCCCCATCCAGCTGCTTGCTTACTCCCCCTGCAATAAGAAGGGGGAAAGAACTGGAAGAGTAAAAGTGGGAAAACTTATGGGCTGAGATAAAGTTTAATAAGGCAAGAAAATACTGTACATGCAAGCAAAGCAAAATAAGGAATTCATTCACTACTGACCATCAGCAGGCAGGTGTTTTGTCACCTCCAGGGAAACAGAGCTTCCTCACATATAACGGTTGCTTGAGAAGTCAGTTGTCATAACTTTAAATGTTTCCCCTTCCTTCTTCTTTACCCCAGCTTGTATGGCTGAGCAGGTCAGTTGGGATCAGCTGTCCCAGCTGTGTCCCCTCCCAGCTTCTTGTGCACCCCAGCCTACTCACTGGTAGGGCAGCACGAGGAGCATAAAAGGCCTTGACACTGTGTAAGCATTGCTCAGCTGTCACAGCACAGGCAGGTCAGTAGGCTGTAACAAGGCTTTTACTCTCAGCCAGCTTCTACTGTCCGTGCTGTGACTCTTTCCTCCAGAGGCCAGACCACAGTGCTCCTCCTCCACCCAGCCCCTCCTCATTCAGGCACCCCTCTTCTCTCAGTTTCTCCTGGGGCCTCTCCTCATCTCTCCTGCATCCCTGGGCTCTTCTTCATCCAGTCTCCTCTCTTCACCCAGTGCTCCTCCTCTTCTGGGCTCCTCAGTGCTATTTAGCTACTTAACCCGAACAAGCCACAGCTGTATGTTATCCACATCAGCCAGCCCACCACCTCAGAAGCAAGCCCACAACTGTATATTATCAATGTTGATTAGCCCTTTACACTCAGCAATAATTAAAACATCCCTGTGTTATCAACTCTGTTTAGGGCACAAATCCAAAACAGCACCATATGAGCTGCTATGGAGAAAATTAACTCCACGCCAGGCAAAACCGGTACAGCTATGAACAATCATTTAGTGTGGAAAGGTTGAAGAAGCTCGGACAGGCTCAAGAACACAGAAAATAGTAGAATCACAGTATAAATTTGCTTGAAAGATATCTATGGAGATTATCTGGTTTAAAACTTTTCTCAAAGCAAAGTCAGCTTGAAGTTAGATCAAGTTGCTCTGAGCTTTATCCAGGTGAGTTTTGAAAGCATCCACAGACAAGAGTGTTCAGAGTCTCTTACCAACTTGGTTCACTGTTTACCACTCTTATTATGAACACTTTTTCATCATATCCAGATGGATTTTCCTTTTTCACAACTTATGACTATTGCCACTTGTGTATTGGCTTTGACTCTGAGAAGAATCTTTTCTATAACTCACCATTATAGAGTTAAACCCAACAATTAGATTGCCCCTATCCTGATCATCTCCAGGCTAAAACAAGGCACAGCTCTCAGTCTCACCTCATGTATCATGTTTCCCAGGCCCCTAACCACCTTAGTGCCACTCTTGGACTCTGCAGTTTGCCAGTCTCCCTCTGGTTCTGGCAGAGTACCAGAGGTCCACTTGCATTTCTTTCCTTCCTTCTGCCTTCCTGTCTTCCTTACTACCTTGTAACTATGCATTAATTGTATCTTTATATGTTGTTGAGAGTACAGGAACAAGCTTCTCCTCTTCATATGAGGCTTACTTTCAGGGCAATGGGGTAATAAAGGGAGAGAAATTCCTTCTTTACTTACTTTCCTTACGCTGTTTTGAAACACAGTCATCCATAACCATCAGCCAGTTATCCTGTCTTTTTCAGCCTCCCATTACTGCATTAATAATCTGGTTGTGTCTACCCATGTGCCCTCCCAAAAGCTTTAAAAACATGTTGCCTTCAAGTTTTCAGATATCTACTTAGAGAACAAGCAAAGGAGAACAAAAAGAATAGAGACATTTTTATTTGTTTTTTTCTATATGAATAGAGCCATCTTGAATGCTGTCTTCCACAAACAAGTGATTTTCAGTATTTTTTATCTTTAATTCTTCTCACAATTTTCCTACATTCAGTAAGAACTATCTGAAACATCTCATTATTCTACTGTTCCTTAGGTAGCTCAGTTTGTGTTTTCCATTTTCAGCATCAACAAGCCATGAACAATCATCAGCAGACAATCTATTGAAATAATTATTTTCCCAGAACTGACTGGTTCTCAACCATACAAGTGTTCCTTTAATTTGTTATGACACCCTTTTGATGGATCACTCCATTCCCTTGTACTTGATATAGTCTGGAAGTCTCAAATACAAACTGTTGTGCAAATAAAGACCTTGAAAGACATGTATTCATGAAAATTTTACTTCAGTGGTATATTTGAATATAATCTGTAAACCATTGGCAGGGGAGGACTTAAGATAAACTTTAGAATAATGATGAAACCTAAGCTGAAATTTTGATGAAACATCTGAAATAACATTTTCAAAAGCATGTAAAATTGGTCTACTATCACTTCCATTACATAAACACATTCTTTTCAACGCAAAATTAATAGGAAAAATAGCTAGGCACATTGTTGATAGCTTTTAGATAACTTACTATTTTCTGTTCAATGTTTAACATCGTGCAGATTGTCTGATTGGTTATCTCCAGCTTCATTGTGTTAAAAAACCCCTTACAATAGTTTAAAAATTGTGGAAGGGAAGATCAGAACTGGCTTGTAAACTTTACACCAAAACGAGCTTTCACAGAATAGAATCATAGAATGGTTTGGGTTGGAAGGGACCTTAAAGATTGTCTAGTTCCAAACCCCTGCCATGGACAGGGGCACCTTCCACTAGACCAGGTTGCTCAAAGCCCCATCCATCCTGGCCTTGAACACTTCCAGGGATGGGGCATCCACAGCTTCTCTGTTTTCTTCACTACTGGGATATTTCTTTGACTTACATTCCATTACGAATTCTACGTGTATTGAAAAATTGGAAACACCAAGAAGAATGGAAAGTGACTAGTTTTGGGTTTTATAGGGGAAAAGAACCCATAAAAAACCATTGACCTTTAGGCCACCAACTGATACCCCACCTCCCTCTATACTCACTGTTCCCCAGCAAAAACCTCTAGGTTAACATGAAGATTTCATAGAAGGAGAACATGTTTTATTATGAAGTTATAAATGGTGAGCTTTACAAATGATAATCACATCTCATGTCCACATTTCAAATAACTTTTATTTGGGAGAGGAGATTTTTTTCCTATGCCATTAAGTGCCCAGTATTGCTTTACCAAAACTGTTTTAGGGAACTTTTTGGTTGGTTGGTTTTGCTTTTTTCTTATCAATATATTTTTACAAAATATTTATTATTCTGATCAGATAAAGCTGATCTGGGTACACCCACACACAGGCTTTTAAAAAGCCTACACATCTCAAATGTCAGACTTCTAAAATGCTTATTCATCTTCCACTGTCAGAGCTGATCTCTTTTACACTTCCTCACCATCAAATCTATTCTGACTTCCCCACTATAGGAACTCACTGAATAATTGTAATTGAAATGCACTGTTGAAAATGACTATAAACCTCACTATACACACCTTTGGATACCCTTAAACAGTCACTCAATCAGGCACTATTTTAAGAAATAAAAAATAACAAATGTTAATTTAAGACCAAGACCTCCATTAAAGAGCATATCTTTCTCCAGCAAATCAATCAGATTTATCTGCATGCCTGTATCTCAGTAACGTCAGTAAGGAGAAACACACACATAAGGAAAGCACATGGTTAAGTATCTTCTTGAAATGGATCTGTATACTGGATGATCTCTCAAGAATTTATAATAAAAAGTCACTTCAGACATTTTATTGCTCCTGCTTCAGTTGTCATTTGTCTTTTTCCTCTTCTTTTTTTTTTTGTGTGTGTGTGTGTGGAGTGGTGCGTGGAAACAGGAGAAGCATGTAAAGCTCAGTCACAGCTGTGGATGGCCACATACTGACTCATGTTGAATCGCATTATTTAGCCAGTGAGCACAGCAGCACCTTGTCATCATTGGGGAAAAACAAAGAAAAAAGTCAAAGACACAGACACTAGATGCTTTGTTTGCATTATGTAAATTACAGTTTAGCAATCATTTTGCAACTATCATCTCAAATAGGTATCTGTAAGCCCCATAATGTTGATGAAATACATTATAGCTCGTTGAATTGTCATCTGTGCTGACCTCATAGCTGCATCTAAGTGGACAGGCTGCAGTTGAATCAATAGCCATCTGATCTTTTTCACTGAATCTGGTCTTTTCCACTTTCTTGATTGGGAGGAAACACTGATCTACAAACCGTTAGCTTTGCCTGTCCAGTCAATGTGTTTTTCAGCATGGGGTCTGAATCAGTCACTCAGATCTGTGGCAGCCCTCTTCCTTAGCTCCAAAACGGAGTACATCAGCAGCCACTGGTATCCTGGATAAACAAGGTTCACTTAGTAACCATTGTAACAAGACAGGTTAATTGTAAAATATTGTGTGTTGCTGAGTCTTGAAGCAGCAAAGAAAGCAATTAATGTAAACTAAGTTGAAGAAGCACCTGCTGTGTGTGTTTTGAGAGTGGTCTTTTCCAGGCAATTAATTTGATTGCCCAAAATGTAAATATCTGAGGAGGTAAGCGTAGCAGCATATGAAAACACTTGCAGTTCAAACTGCTGCTTTTTCTGTCAAATGTTGAAACATGCTGAGGCAGATTCCCCGGCTAGTGTAAACTGTATATACTTCACTGATTTCAGCTGATAGTTTTCCCCATTCAATATGTGGCTAATTTGCTTTTCCACACATAGGATGTAAGTAGGAACAAAGAAACAGGAATTTAAGCTGAGAAATTTACCAAACCTACAGCTTTCCTATCTTTTTGTATCACTGTATGGACACACAGTGCCAGGGAGCTGGGTGCATGCCCAGCTGGGTGCATCCTCTTCTTTCCCCTCCTGAACTGGTGCATCCTGTGAAAGTGGAAGGCCAGGGGTCTTGATCACTTACTCCACCCTCCTGTCAAGATCACAGCCGTGGTAACTAAAAAAAATTCCAAGCAGGTTTTTATCTAAAAAGATTAAAAACTGCAGCGGTGCAGTCTCCACAGCTCTAAAGGAATTCTAGGAAAGTGACTACCGTATCAACAAAAAACAAGCACTGTAAGTGGATGTTTTACTGTGAATTTAATGTGAGCAGAATACACTGATCAGAGGACTATGGAGCAAATCAATCTAATTTAAACACACTGAATGAAGTGGAAAAACCCAGGGGATTGCATCTCTATCTTGCCGGTGTAACTTTCACTTAAATAAAAGAGGTAAGATGATACTGTTAGTGTTGACTTTCTTTAAAACAACATTGCAACATTTCACTTTCAAAATAACAATTGCTTTTATTTCTCCAATAATTGAGTCTACACAGGTGACTCAAAGCACCACTTCAAGTCAACTCACAAGGACACCTGCGTGTCTGGCAAAGCACATGCGCCTGCTGGGGGTTTGGCTGCCAGGGCTCAGGGCCAAGGCAGCGCTGCCCTTGGCCTCAGTAGCTGCCCCTGGATGAGGCTCTGCCGCAGGGCCCAGCCTGAGAGGTGGCTGCCTCCATGTCATGGTTTGTTTGGGCCTGCACTTTCTATCCACTGACCTACATCCTTCCTCAGGAAGGTTCTTAATGCCCAGGGCTGGCGTTGCCCTGGTGTCCCCGGCTGCCCTGCTTCTGGCTGCGGTGGTGGGATGGGCCCTGGCGGCTGAGCCCTGCCATCACCCCCCCAGGGCATCCCCCATCGCTGCCGGTGCCCAGCCCCACGGAGCTGCCAGCCCCTGCAGCGCCCTGACACATCACTGTCAAAATAGCAGAGACATATTTTCAGATTGCAGATTTGCCCGTTGAGTTACAGGTACTACACCACCAGTATTTGCCTTGTAATTAAAATGACACAAATACAGACTCAGGTGTTGGAAACCAAAAGCAAAGTCCCAGGAGAACAAATGAAAGCAAGTTTAAATAACCTTTAATACTAGCTCTTGGGCAAACAGCATTTCAGTTTGTTTTACATCTCAGCTCTCCAAACTGCTATGAGAACCTATCCTATACCACGCATACAAGAGGGAGTCAGAGAGTCTTTTTAGCCTCAGATTCAAGTGGAAAAATCTCTCTTTGAAAGAGCTCTTTTGCTATTTGTTAATTTCTTTTTCCACCACCACCTTTAGTTTCCTTCCTTTCACTGAAATTGTCTTGCTGCAAATGTACTTACACAAAGTAGTCCGTAAAATGAATGTGTACAGAACAATCAAAATTTCTTGTAGCTTTGGTAAGATTCAGGAAGAAAGCAATGGTATAGATTTAGATAAGAACCTCTCAGTCTGTTTGATATGCAGGTAACAGTTTGCAGCATAACAGAACAACAGTTTGCAGGTGCATGTCACCAACAAGATGCTCCCAGTTAGATTAAGTAGATTCAGAAGTTCCTGTCAACAGTTGAAAAGCTTTTATAAAAAATGCTGACTTAGAGGAAGATTTTGAAGAGGGATTTATATGGGATATCCTTATGATCTGATTCTTTCTTCCTTTTTTCCCATACACGATGTACATCCTTAAGACCATTAAATAGAATCTTTCCAGCATCTGTAATCCACCTAAAGCCATTCCTCAGTCGCTCCTGCTGACTAGATAATTCAGACTTGCTGTGCTCTTCATAAACAAATTTCTAAAAGCTCTCCCCATGGGAAATTGTCTCAGCACTGATTTCTCCACTCACTTTGAAGCTACCAGTAGGAATCTAAACAAGATGAAACATAGATAGTGGTGATGTGGCCTTGGACTTTTTTTCATCCCACAGCTTTCTAGTAAGTACAATCTCTTTTTTGTTCAAACGAACTGAAATCTGCATTTGCTGTCTTTCAGGAGGCTGCCTTACCTACCAGACTCTAGGCTCTTTCACTTATTTCTGTCCCACTTGCTTTATCTATTTCCTTTTGCCTAGTAGAATTAAATACTCTTTAGCCAGAGAATGGATGCTTAAATGACAGGATTGTCTTTGCATATGCATGGTTGGACACTTGCACATCTTCTCACAGTTTTGAGGCCTAATGTAACTGTATTAACTGGAGTCTTCTCTATGTAGTTTAACAGTACTGCAGCTTTAGCCTTCTCCTGAATTCATCATGTCAAAGCAAACATCTCCTGTAAGTATAACACATGCAAAGAACTTTTGCTAATGTGATGCTTTGAAGTTCATAATGGGCTGAGTTACCAACTTTTTCACAGCATGTGATAAATGAACTACATGCAACAATGGTACAAAAGAACTCTAAATTGCATGCAGAAATTATTATTATTGTCCTTCATGCTCACTTCTAAACCTGGGGGACCTGGATTAAAGTGTATAACCAAAAAATAAAAGGCTAGGATTGGACTTCATCAGTACTGTAATTCAGTTACTCTCTGCCTTTACTGCCTATTCCCAAAGGTATCTTACAGAAAGGATAATTTGCAAACATAGCAAATTAGGTCAACTATTATTTACATGAAGCGCTGATGAACTGTAAGCTCTGCATAAAAAATTCACTGTAGAGAATATACCAGAAAGTACTTAAGTACTTGGCTGGCTACAGATGTCCACATGCAACATACAACGTAGATGATAAAAGCTTTGAAATTGTCAGCATTTATCATTACCTTTTTTTAAAACAGAACCAGTGTCTTGAAAGTTTGTGTGAATGTGCAAACCAGCCTGTATGGTTGGCTGGGATCTTTCAGTTCCCTGTGAGTGCATAGTCAGGGGCAATGAGAATCAAATTATCATGGATCCCAGCTATGCCCAAAGGAGTGTTCAGTGCTGGGAGCAATTAAAAAGAACTTTTCTGTTCCTCAGTACTGTCATCCCACACATTGACAAGTCTTTGAAAGCAAAGAATAAAACTCCTCACACATAATTAGCTAGTACAAACTGATGAAAGAATTAAATACAAAGTGTTCTGCTCAAAGACATGATCATCAATCTACAGTTTATTCCATCACCACTGATTTGAAAATGCAGAAAGATAGGCAAATTATCCCATTTTCCCACAGAGCCCTTAAGGGGCAGAGAAAATGCTCTCAGACCCTTCTTAATCCTTTTATTTTCTTTTTATTTTTATTTTTGGTCTGGTTATCTTAGCTTGATTAGTGCAGTCCCAAGTAGAATATACAGAAATAAAAGGACTTCTAAGACTTAATGAAATTGTTCTGAAAGATAGAATAAAACATATAACCAATCATTTAAGATGTATTGGCCTTTCATATGATAAACAATTCTAGGTGTCCAAACATCCCAGTTTGTGTTCTGACCTATAAAAGCCAATATTGGAAATATTTTGACAGGATAACTGCTTACACAACTTGGTTCTTGCTTCTCTTAATAAAGTAAAATTGTTAGTTTAGCAACACAGTTAAATGTTGAGATGTAACCTCTGCCCAGTTTTAATCAAAGTGGATTTTACCATTTTCTTCAATGAGGTGAGAATTTTGCTTCTCTGCTTTAACCCAACTGTCAGCTAGATATCTCAGACACAAACCGTTGAAACAAAAGCTGAACATGAACGGAGCTTCAAGCTTCAGCTGTAAATCTTCAGCAATTTTGCTTCGCTTATGCTAAATACGAGACTGGACCAGATTCTGTTAATTGTTTCATCAATAGAGCTAAACCAGATTCACTGACTACAGGAGACTGCAAAAGCGTAATTGGAGGTACATTTTGTCCCTAAATGCTTCTATAGCTAATCTGTAAGTAGAAACCTGCATAATTTTCCACTAAATATGCAAGATGAGCAGCACTGGCTGGATGAATTAGAGAAACAGAAGTGCCATACTCTATAATCAGTTTGTTTTTCATCTGCTGCACACCTGTGGCAAGAACATTTATAATGTAGGTGGTGTATTTTGGTGAAGTGAAAAAAATAAATCTGTAGTTAATTTCTGATCCTGATAGCATGTTTTCTGTTTTCAGGGTATCTATTCAGCTTTTAGAAGTATGTAATTATTTTAGCATGAAATATTTCTTTCATTTGAAATAAAAGCTTTTAAATAAATTATAAAAAAAAAAAAGAAAAAGAAAAAAGACTAACCCCCCCATGATCAAGTGCTTAACTTATGCTTTTAGGGAAGGGTACCTGAAATCATACTAAGTTCTCATCCACGTAGACATGCACTAATTGTCTCCACAGACAGTGCAGGGAGACTGGGTCCTTAACTCTTAATAGTGAATTGTAGATGGGAATCTCATAGACAGATGCTGCTGCATGTGTTTCGACTTCTGTATTATTTTCTGGTGTCCTTAGGAATGTAAGGATGTTTACCTTTTCCAGACCCCATAAAGATATCCCATTGCCTCCCAGAGAACCAAGATTGTGCCCTTATTTTTCTCTTTCTTCATAATGAAAAAATTAAATTATTCAGTGAGAATTCACCAGCATGTTCCACATCTGGAACAGTTCCCATCTTCAGTTGCCCCTCAGGTGTGGTACCTATTTCAACGATTGCAACACTATTTCTATTTTCAGGGAGAAAAGAGCTCCATGAACAGATTTCTGGAACTAGGAAGATACTTCAGTGTGTCGTGGTTTAACCCTGGCTGGCAACCAAGCACCACACAGCCGCTCGCTCACTCCCCCTCACCCAGAGGGATGGGGAGGAAAATCAGAAAGGAATGTAAAACTCGAGGATTGAGATAAGAACAATTTAATAGGTAAAGCAAAAGCCGCGCACACAAGCAAAGCAAAATAAGGAATTCATTCACTACTGTCCTGCAGGCAGGTGTTCAGCCATCTCCAGGAAAGCAGGGCTCCATCACGCGTAACGGTTACTTGCAGAGACAAATGCCAAACGTCCCCCCTTCCTTCTTCTCCCAGCTTATATACTCAGCATGATATCCCATGGTATGGAATATGCCTTTGGCTAGTTTGGGTTATCTGTCCTGGCTGTGTCCCCTCCCAATTTCCCACACCCCTCCAGCCCTCTCTCTGGCAGGGCCCAAGGAACCAAAAAGTCCTTGACTTAGTATAAACATCATCCAGCAACAACCAAAACCATCAGTGCGTTATCAACATTGTTCTCACATCAGAGCCAAAACACAGCAGTGCACCAGCAACTAAGAAGAAAACTAACTATCCCAGCTGAAATCAGGAAACAGTGCCAGACTAGAAATACACTTAGAGGGAGGATAGCCATCCATACGTTTTCATAGTTGCCTGTATGAATGTCACAGAGGATGCTTGTTTCCTTATCAAGACATAACTCAGAACTATGCAGAGCAAAGACTGGGCTGCAGCAAGAAATCAGCTTGATTTACCATTGTTAAGATATTGTGGTGACAGGCATTCTCCAAAAACTAATTTTAAAAAAATGGAAGGCAAATGGAATACATGATTACTCTCTGAGTAGGAACATACTGTGCCTTAGCCTGCCACTTCCATTTGGCAGGTACTCTCAGCAGACCAGTCCTCAGATTGCCTTCTTTAGGTATTTTTAGCAATCTAACATAGAGTGTAACAGGGTATTCACCATGACCTTTTTTTCAGTTATTTTGTTTAGAGAAAGATTGTAACCAACCAATTATGTCTAAACAAAGGATCCTTTTTTCCTTTAAAAAGTGTTTTAAAAAATCTATTAGCACAGTCCAAGTAAGAACATGGTTACCTCAATGTAACTACCAAAACTACAATACTGAAAATATATCAAACACTTTTGACCCCTCTGCTCTTTCAAACTCTGTCCTAGTAGAGAAATATTTGCAAAAGAGCCTCCTGGAGGTTATACCAGAGCATTTCAATTAAAGTCCTAATGAAATAAAGTTCTATCATATTATGTTGGATTGAAACTTACAGTATGTGCCAATTATAACAAGTTAATTGCAATTTCAAAATTAAAATATATTAAATTTTATTGACAAAATAACAAATACAGGTGCTTGTTTATGAATTTTTAGGTAATTAATTCTTCATACAGGAATCAATAGCCTGTTGAAAAGTTCTGAAAGAACAAACTTACCAGAAATATTTTTGAAATGATGTAAATAAAATTGTAATGACATCAGGTCATACAATGAGTTTATTAGCTCTCAAGATAGAAGGTACATTGCAGTAATACTAAGACATTGCATTGGAGACTAGAGAATCATAGAATGGTTTGGGTTGGGAGGGACCTTAAAGATCGTCTAGTTCCAAACCCCCTGCCATGGGCAGGAACACTTTCCACTAGAACTGAGCTTTCTTGAGGGCTGCAGGCTCCCGGCGGCTGTCTGCACTCCCCTGGGGTTCCCCAGCTCAGGAAACCCCCCTGCATGCTATGAACCCCCACTCCACTGTGGAATATGCCTGCACCGAGCTGATCACCTGAATCGAGTGGTAGCCAACATGGCTTTGCTAAGAGCAATAAACTTGCTCGTTGTGGATCCTAATGATTGGCAAGCAGAGCATATATTGCAGGAAATATCAGGGACATGTAATGGCTTCATTCTCCTTTGTCAAATTGGACGCAAAGCCAACAGAAAACACATTCCTTTGGCTCCAGTGGGATAATGTAAAAGAAACTTTTTTCTGAAAAGTAGGCTAGACTACAGTAGGGTGAAGTAAAAGTAAGATAAAAGTAAAGTAAAAGCAAAGTAAAGGTAAAGTGAAATACCATTTACTGAAGAAACCTTAAAAGCGATTGAGTAGCTTTGGAAATGTCACCCATTAACCACAGTGTGAACCATTAACCCCTGATCTTCCTTAACTCAGTGACAAGATAGTGTTGTCCTAAACTCTTTACACAAGTGACTAATAAAGTTGTTATTGTCTAATATCCATCCAATACTAAGTAACAAATGAACAAATCTTACCTCATATTTAAATACAGAAATAGAAAGCTATTTGTTGTGGTTTAACCCCAACAGGCAGCTAAGCACCTCACAGCTGCTTACGCATTCCCCCACAGTGGGATGGGGGAGAGAACTGGAAGGGCAAAAGGGGGAAAACTTGTGGGTTGAGATAAAGACAGTTTATTAGAATTAAAAAAAAAAAACAAAAAACAAAAAACCCCACAAAAAAACCCCACCAACCAAAAAAAACCCCAAAACAAACAAGTGATGCAAAAAACGCAATTGCTGACTAGCTGACCAATGCCCAGCCAGTCCTTAAGTAATGGCAACCCTGTCAAACTTTCTCCCCCAGGTTTTAATCATTGACCATGACTATCATATAGTACATGATATCCCTTTGGTCAGTTGAGGTCAGCTGTCCTGACTGTGTCCTCTCCCATCTTCTTGTGCACCCTCAGCCTGCTTGCTGGCGGGGCAGTGTGAGGAGCAGGAAAGGCCTTGACACTGTGTAAGCACTGCTCAGCAATGCCTAGAACATCAGTAGGTTATTAACGCTGTTTTCATCACATTTCCAAAACATAATACCATGCAAGTTACTATGAAGAAAATTAACTCTAACCCAGCCAAAACCAGTATACCACTGTAGTGCAAAAGAAATTATTTAGACAGTGTAATTCTATTAGTACATTTTTTCTGCTTTTTTAGGTGGAATAAAATTATTCTCCTGCAAATTCTTTTGCATTTGTACTGTATAAATTTAAATTTTGCAGTCTTTCTTCCGCTTCTTTAGTCCTTTACCCCAAATGTACCTCTTGAGGTAGGATGCATATAAATTATGAAGTATAGCTGTAAATTTCAGATACTTTAAACATTAAAGACACCTTTGTGTTTATCAGTCAGCACCTTTGCTTTACCCCTATGACTCTGGCAGATAGGTGCATGCTAGGACAGCTGTCCTGCTGTGGTGTTAATCAGATGAGAAGGATCATGCTGAGAGTTGTGGTAATTACAGTGGGATAGCTCGTCTCTTCTTGAACTCTCTCCAGGCCTTCATTTTTCTTAATAGCAATGGTGATACTAATTAAAAACAAATGTTAATTATGTCCGTTTATCATGTCCCTCTTTCTTGACAAGTTAGTTTAATGGTAACTGTTAATGTGCAAGAACTCCACTGGCAACTTTTCCAGTTCAAGTTCCCACCTCCTTTCTTTGATGTCAACTAATTTGAATATTTTTTCTGACAACACGAAGGCAAACAAGCATAAGGTTTTCATGTGTCTTTTTTTTGATATACAGAGAGCATCTGTTCTCTATTGACCTTACTGTACCTTTTACAAACCTTTCCATGGTATTTATGTCTTCTTTTTTTTAAGAGACCAATTAGCTGTGAGGCTCTAGGAATTGCAAGTATTACCTTAGATCTCTGCCTATGTGCAAAAGTTGATGCAATTTGCACATGAAGAAGGAAAAGATTTAGCACAGGACCAAACTAGTGTAAACTATGCATTCAAGTCTTTTCTAACAGCTAACAATTTAATTTTCACTCAGATTCCCTAAGAAACATGTTGCATAAGCACAAGATAGTATAAATAAAAAGATAAAACATTATTCTGATTTATATCTTATTAATCACCACTTATGAATACAGCTCTATATTTTTAAATAACAATGGATTATTTAGTTATCATTTGCTCCAATTTAGATTTCCAGTCTTTTAGTCCTTGCACAATTAGAAATTTGATAATAAAAGCCTTTCAATGATGTTATTTCTTCCAAATCAAATTAATGAAGTGTAGAGAAACTGTAGAGGGTAATTAACATTGATTATATACAGTTGTGGGCTTGCTTCTGGGGCAGTGGGTTGGCTGATGTGGATAATGTACAGCTG
>JAVJGI010000040.1:5214626-5250354 GCA_035590275.1 Ibycter americanus
TAAAAAGGCTTCTTTAGAACAATAAAATGGCTTTTGTCTGATCACATTGATCTCTGACTGAGTCCGCTTTGCGGCAGTAGCTGGTCTGTTGTAGAAGGAGACAGGTGGATGTTAACCTGTCTGTACCACTTGGCCTTAGGGTCAGGACTGACTTTTATTCAGCAACATTTGTGTACCAACAGAATACTTGGACTCATATAAATTAAGACCTTGTACCAGTGGTGATGAAAAGTAAGAGTATAACTGCAACAGAAAATTATAGCTATATATGGTAGTGGTATAAAAAGAAGCTATTTTAAACAATTGTAACTCTAGTAACTTCTGAACCGTTAAGTCTGAATAAGACAACAGAAAGAACTGTTTCCTACTTTTACTTAAAAAAATCCTTAATCTAAAACCAATCAATTTGTGTAAAACTCTGCAAACAAAGCAAAACAATAAACAGCTATTTTGGATAGCCATGAATGCACTGGTCTTTTGTTGTAGTCAATAATGGATTTAATCATTTAATTACAATAAATTAAAATAAGCTTTACAGATTTTTATCCTGCTGCTGCCAAATGTATATTTGACTTCTTTCTTTCTATTTAATATTTTTAATGTGAAGAATTAACTAGCCTTTAATGGCAAGGATTGCAGTCAAAAAATCAAGAGTGCTCACTCATGCTGACTTGGGACTTGCCATGTGTTCATTGTTGGGGGTGGGGGGAGTGTTGCAGGTTTCTTTTTGGATCTCAGTAAAAAAAGCACAGAAATGAACAGTGTGATAAAAGAGCTGTTTTAGAAATACAAAATAAACCCAGGAATATAGATAGTGGTAAATATTACTTCCCTTCAGATGCTGGACACCCTGCATTCTTGCAGTGTTAAACAGAGCCTGGATGGATCTTCCCATGGCACGCTGCTCAGATCCTGCCCATGGGGAGATTTATTAAGATGCATATTTTTCAAACAGTCCTTCAAAGTGCAGAATTATTATCAATACTTATAAAATATCCTAGTTATTATATATGCATGCTTGGAGTAAGCAGTACTGGCTTTCAGAATTTTTAGTTATTTGATATCTTCCTCTTGACTCTTTTGCTTTTGTTATTACCTAACTGCAGAAAGATTCAATGTCAACGCAATTGTAGGTAGCTGCTTCAGCTACTTAGGACTCTGTTTCATCAATATTTTGAACAGCTGTGATAAAAATGTTAAGACAGAAATTAAAAGACAGTGGCTATCTTGCTAATATATCTGGTCTAGAAGGTTGGCTGATATTGTGAAAGTCTCCAATATTTTACAAGCTATTTCCTCACCAAACCTGGCTTCCCTCTGAACTGCACACACCAGAACCCCACGGTAATATAAGAAGATTCTAGTAACTTGTGAAACAATGCCATTCAGAATTAATGAAGCAGTTCTTTCTGCCTGGGTCTAGTTGTTTCAGAGAAACAAGCAGCAAACTGTACATATTACAGTACTGCAGTTCAAAGAAAGGTAGGTCATGCTGCCAAAAAGGCAACCTCCAGTAAGCTAGTAATACTTCAGTTAGAAGACAAATTCTTTTAAACTCCTGTTTCTGTGCTCAGATGTATATGTGTCCAGTTATGTCCATCAAAATACTTTAAGCTTTTAAACTATTATTATTATTACTATTTAGAATATGAGCATCTTTAAAAAATATTTATTATTGTTTACAAGGTGTTACAATGTAGAAAGAAAGAGTGCCAGGTCCCACACCAAAACCATTTCCAGTCTAAACGGACACAGTAGATAACACAGACATAAACAAAAATACAAAATTACTTATGGTCCTATGGCAGCTGCCACATACTATCACTGCCAGATCAATTTATTTTTCAGGTTATTTCTCCAGTGAGTGAAAGGCAGAGGACCAGTGTGAAGGGACTTGGTGTCTGTATTATTCTTCCTACTGAGCTATACACAGGCAAAGGCTAAAGGCTAAATATCATAGTCTTCAGCCTTAGACCACAACACGGCATACAGAATTTCCATGGGATTTTCTCTTTCAAATATAGCTCATGTGGTATCAAAGGATAAAGATGCTCAACTTGTTGAAGTAATAAACACAAAAGGAAAGTTCTCTTCCAAATAGCTCTCTGGATTGAAAATCTATGTGAATAAATGTAATTCTAATTTCTGCAAGTTATTAATTCATGCCAGTGGAGGACTTGTCTCTAAATGATTTTATTAAACTTGCAGGATTTTCTGCATACAATTCACATGAATATGTATATTATCTAAAACAGACATCTGGGGGCAAATGAAAGTATTCTCTGAGAAACAAGGAATGATAGAAGTTGAAACAAAGCATTTAATAGTAAGTTTCCAGAATTCCAAAGAACATGCATATTTTTAAAAATTCTCCATTGAAATGAGAGACACCTGTCCAGGTTCACCTAGGCTTTGTTTGATTTAGAACTAGCTGGTTTTGCATTAGGAAGGAAAGAATTCAAGAGCAGCTTTTGCCCTTAAATCCACAACAAACTGGCTGCTTTTAATTTGTAAGTAACTTGTAGGGACTTCTGAATGGTTGATAATGACTGGAAGTGATGTTCAACTGGGACACATCTAGGGCAAATTTCACCAGTGCAGGTGGTGGAGGGAAAAATTGGCTATGCCAGTTTCGTGGATTATGGTTCTACTATCCATGTGGCCCTAGTCAGATCACATAGCCCTGAATCTACAGGGTCCTGACCTCCTGTTCTGTTCGAAATGGGAACAGTCAGGAATCTTCAGTCAGCTGGGATGTAGCAACCAGGAGTTGAATTGGGGTAAGGAGGCACTTGTGTTGTTAAACTAAGTGGTACCTGTTATGTGACTGGTGTTTATCCCTTAGAAAGTTTAATCTTTTAATACCAATGTATTCACCTCCGGTAAAAGGGGGCAGTTCACTTGTGAGACTTTCACTGGAAGCGTTAACTGCCAGAATTCCTTTGTGGCTCTTCAGGAACACTACAAAGAGTAGCAGGGGGGTCTTGTTCAAAAGGAAAGGCTAGTTTGGCTGGTGCCCCATTGCTGGAGAGCTTTCAGGCCTGAGTCAGGGAGACCAAAAAAAACTGTCTGAGAGGTGATCAGAATTTTTACAAGGATAAGCTCAGTATGTAAGGATTTAACCTGAAATACGAGCTGGACAGAAAAATGTGAATGCACCCAGTACATGAAGCAGGAAGGCAGGAGATATCACCCAGCATAACTTTTGGCACTTTCAAAGACATGTTATTACCCATTTTAAGGTCATCTGTTGCCAAAGCTTTTGCTCCTAATTCCAGTTTCACGAAATACAATGACTGAGCAATTACTGAAAGATCAAGATGAACAGATTTAAACCATCAGCAACACACTCAAAAGAGTGCACCGTTAAAATCAGTGTTAGCATGCCAGTTCTTGTGATGCTATTGAACTACACATTGAAAAATGGCACTAGAGGTGGCTTTTCCTTAAGATCTTATCTTCTGATCATCACAGGACAAAATAAAAGTCTAGAACAACTAGAATACTAATGCAAAATTGTGCACTGACTGAAAAACTGCACAGCTTGATCTCAGGGAAGGTGAGGAAGTACTTGTACAGCATCCAGTGCCTAATGAACTATTTGACCAAATCTGTATTTCATTATATAGAAGAAAAAAGATAATCTCTTTATTTAGACCAACAACCAATTAATACCCTCTGAACACATTGTTCATTGATACAATTGTCCCCCAGCTGAATCTCTCAGTACCCAATCTTCTTCTTTTCCTCATTTTTAGACAACAGACATTCTGATCAGAAATTTATTGTCAAGAAGAAGTTTGGAAACATGTTGAGATACTCTACAAAGAACAGATAGCAACTAAATGCGTGACATTAGAGGTGGGAGCCTTACTGCTGTCAGTACTTCAAAAAATATCACTCAGAAATCCCTTCAATATTTCACAAATTTTAGAGGGAATCTGGAAATTGTTTCGCAAACTGGTACAACTTATTATTTCAAATATATGTAAAGATAGCTTCTGAAGAGATGATAACAAAGCATATATTTATCAGCAATGTTACCTTAAGACATATTCTGACTTTTTAAAATAATTTTTAAGGAAAAAATACAAGTGTTTGAATAAATGGGTTCCTTTTATTTTGCTGGCTGAGCCAAAACACTGACAAAAAATAATTTTAGTCTTCTCAGGAAAACGAAGGAAAACAAAACAAAGGTTTGAGGTTCATTAACAATTTCCTTTTAAATCTAAACAAAACACTTCATTTTTCAAGCAAGAGGTTATATTACCCAGTTCTAAACATGGGCATGCCGCCTCTTCTCAAATGTGCTATTGTCAGAGTTGCTACTTTGCTGCACTACCACGACAACCTTAATACTGAAAAATGCATTTTGTATTGCTGCTGTAGGACAATATGAATGGAAAGTGTGCCAATATGTTTGGATTAAAAAGTATTTCAAATTGTTACAAGCATCCTTAAAAACTTGTTTTGACAAGATGCAGTAGTGAAGATATTTCTTGTATTTGCCAAAGCTGGAACAACATGGTTTCTATGGGAAGGTGTATTCACCCAAATGAGCTTTGACGCTTTTCTTTATACTTGTGGGTTATTTCCAGATGCAGGCAGTCCTGGATCTCTGACATCGCCCCAAGTATGCAGGGCTGTCTCTATCAGCTTTTTGGTAGAAAAATAAGGAGCAATAATTATCTGATCAAAGGATCAACAGATCTGGTAATTCTGAAACAGTAAGATTAGCTGTCCACTGTTAGCAAATCAGTAATGAGTGCATCAGCATTCATGGATTTTGTTTCAGGAATGTTACAAACCAACAAGGTAGCCTGATCAAACACTTATGCTTGCATATGATTCTCCAAGACATAGAACAGTCTTTCCCTCATATTATATTCATATTGCTTTTGATATCAGTCACTGAACTGAAATTGTACTTCTGATTACTTTGGGTTTTGTGGTCACAATTCCTTCCATTTTGTTTAGGGTCCTGTGGAGCCAGTTTATCCTGTATGTGTAGTATACAATACCAAACTTTGTAAGATTTACCATAGCCCTCACTAAGAAATTATATTCTGGTAACCTGAACAGTTAGTTGGGGACTGGTAACAGTTTCTACCTTACGGCTTACCTATTCAGATAACTTTCCTTTTCTTAATCTGATGTACTTTGATCAGACCTAAAGGCAGCTTGTGGTTAGCGGCTTGTATTTAATTCTTGGGGTCTTTTTCTATGACTACAACTGCTTTGAAATTTTGAAGATTTTTGATGACATACATGACTTTGCTCCTCAATCTGACATGTACTTCTATAAATATTTTTGCATCTTTTCCATCAGCAAGTCAATATTTCTTGTGTAGATACAGTTGACTGTAGTACAGCAGGTCACTGTTGGAGTTAAGATAGGTAAAGGCTTATTTCAGCGGTTACAAACTGTCTTTGCCTCTTGATTTGCAGGGTGATTTATTTTAAGGTGTCTGTTATACAAATTATAAAAAAACTGGGGAAAGTATACCTATTCTTACTAGCTACCTTACCCAGAAGTCCTTCACTGTTTGGAAACAGCAGGTCCAGCTAGGCAACTTTACTAGCTGGCTCACTCACCAGCTATCAGGAAGGTATCTTCCACACATTGCAAGAACCTCCTAGACTATTTCCTCTCTGCTGTATTGTATTTCCAGCAGACATCTGGTAAGTTGAAGTCCCCCAGGAGAACAAGGACTAGTGATGGTAAAAGTTTTCCTGGCTGCTTATAGAATATTTCTTCTGTCTCTGCATCCTGGTTGGGTGGTCTATAACAGACTCCCACCAAGATACCTGCCTTTTTGGTCTTCCCCTGATTTTTACCCATAAACAGTCAACCTTATCGTCACCATCATTAAGGTCTAGGCAGTCAAAACCACTCCCTAATACACAGGGCTACTCCAACACCTGTCCTTCATTACATATCCCTTCTGAAGAGTTTATTGCCATCCATTGCAGCACTCCAGCTCTTTGAGTCATACCACCATGTTTCCATGATGGCAACTATGTCATAGATTTCCTGCTGCATGATGGTTTCCAGCTCCTCCTGTTTGTTGCCCGTGCTCTGTGCATTGGTGTTCATGGCAGGGAGTCAGAGGGCAGATAATGCTTGGTATTACTTGTCTTTCTTGTAGCAATACTATTTGTTACATTTGTGTTACTTGTCTGCAAGATTTTATATCATGGGCTTGACATGCAGAAGTTGTATTTTTTCAGACCTTTTTATTCACAGTAGTTAATTTTTTGGCTGGATGTTTAAGTCAGTAGATATGGTATTTTGTTTCAGTGAGTGGAAGCTAATATGCTGTAATGAACTGGCCAGTGTGTAAATATACATTTGTAAAGAAACGGTTGTAAACAGGTAATCATCTCTACTGTGTCAGAATCTGGCAAGTATTAAAAGCTAATATTGATTCTCCTTAATCATATGTGCAAGAAACTTTTGAGGCAGACCCATAATCTTTGTGAAATACTGAGTGGCATCTATTTGACATGCAGTGACAGCCACCTTGTTTCCTATAGCCAGAGATTTCATACATGATCATTAATTTTTGAAATAGGAAACCTAAAATTTATCTAGAAGTGATCTAGTTCATCTCACTGCCACCAAATAGGATTATTGTGAATGATGTCATTTCCTGACAGAAATTTGTCCAGCCTGCTTTCAGTCTACCACTGACAGAGATCCCAAAATATTCTAGGCAATCTAGGCAAGTGTTTAACCATCTTTACCTATATGAAGAGATTTTCAATTTAAACTCATTGGTTTGGGGGGTTTAGATGTACTCATACTCTGTAGACGGTTCTAACATTGGCAGTTGTGAGTATTTCTTTGCAGTGTACAGTCCTGATAAGCATCCTCCAAACTGTCTGCAAAAGGTTACATCATGAGTTTTAGGCTGCAGATATTCACTATCTCCTGGGCCATTTCCTGTATCAAAACAGCATGAAAATGTTATTCAGTATTTGAAAAAAAAGGTTGATTTAATTCTTAATGAATTTGATTTCGGTCCCATGGACAATTTTTGAACCATCTGGGGCGGGGGCGGGGGGGGAGGTAGATTTTATGGAAAAATTACTATCCATAATTTTTTTGATTCTTAAGCAAACCCTTCTGCCAGAATTTTTGAGAATAGAAATCAGTTCAGAGGCATGAAAAGTCGTTGTGAATACCTCACTATCTAAATGATACAGATATTAATTTTGTCCTTAAAATGTATTCTCAATATTTTCCTTCTAAAACCAATATTTGTACGGCATCCGTTCTTCCGAATTCTGACAAATACTGTTATGCAACTGCCAAAATTCTGACAGATCCTCTCACTTAAACAGATGTAGTAATTGCTAGATATTTCCTGAGAGTCAATTCTCCTGAGATTTCCTACATATTTACCAATTAATATGGATAGTTGGAGAAGCAGCCAAATTTTAGTGATGTTTATCTGAAGCAAATCACAGAGCCTGTGGTGGTTCAACCATAGCTAATGAGAGAATTAAATTTTAACTCGTGTGTGTATACTGTTGAGAATATTATGGATAAATTCTGTACCCCTCAGAAGTCCAGGTCCAATTTATCATTAATTTCAATGGGGTCAGAATTTAATCCGTTGTACAAAAGCACTGTATAAAGCAGGTGGTTCAAAATGACACTACAGTCTGTTGTCTATACTAGAATTCTTCAAGAAGATAAAGTACAGAAAAGGAACACAGCAGTAAAGAATTTGGAATTTTGTATTACATTACACATTGAGGAAGTTGTATAAAACACACAGATTTGAGAACTGCAGAGAAATTCTGTTCTACTCAAAAAATATCAGTAGCAGGTAGGAACAAAATGAAGATTTGGACCTGCCAAGTAATAAATAATAAAGTTTTTTTCTTTATTCTTCCCACATGCGTAATTTTTTATCATTTGTCATAAAGATACAAGCTCCATTATTCAAGCCTTTGGCATTTTGGTCCTCTTGTCCTTATTCAGCTTCCACATATTAATTAATGTAATTGGCTGCTATCCAGGTTTTCCTAAACATCCCAAAATTTCATCTTGGGCACTTAAGCTTATTTATTTATTTCTTAAGTTATTTCATAAGCTGATTTATTAAGTTATTTCATTAACTTGGCCCTGGAGATTTTTTTGTCCTATTTTTGGCCATATCAATTTATATTCACTGTACTGCAGATTTGTACAGCCTATTCTCATACTGTAGTGATAATGTCACTTCATCTTCAAATCTTTTCCTCCTAACCAGCTTGATTCCACTAGTTAAAAGACTTTCAACTACTGCATGCCTTTGCAACGTCCTTCCACATGAGATCATGAACTGTGGGTTGACTGTATTTTCTAGTCAAAATTAAAACCCCATTCATTCAGCTAGACTTACGCTTAGTGACAGCTCTGTGTATTTCTCACTGTGATGTGAATATATGAAGGACACACTATAAAGATGCACTGAATTATATTGCATTGTGCAGTAAATGTGATTGGAGTAATTACCAGTATCCAAGTTTTTATCCTTTTTTTCATTGAAGTTGCTATTATGCCAATGACAGAGATAAATAATACAGCTGTTTTATTAGTGTCTGTCTTGCCTAAAATGTAAATGTCAAAAAAGCAATAAAGAAGGCAGTAAAAACATAACATTAGGGGGGAAAAGCACTTCTTAACAGTGCAGGGGTATGTGTAACTAATAAAGTAAGAACAAATATGTGATGTTAATTATTTTTGGTTTTCTTAAGTGCAGATCAGAATATAAAAAGTGGGAGATGTTTGTAAAAAAGACAATGAGACAAGTTAACCATTATATTGTATCATGCATTCTTTTGAACACTGTTCATTTTCCTTTACAGTGTAGCACTTTAAAGCATGTTACACTGCATAGACCAACTTTGACCAAAACATTCCAAATATATGTGGGATTTTTTTCCCCCCTATGGTGTTTACAGAAGTTTTGTCCTCAAACAAACCTGTCCAACCAGTCCCAGATAAACTATGGGTACTCTTAGGCTGCATATCACATTGCAACAATTATTACTATTACCTACTATTAGTTATCATTATTTTTAGTCTTGTTAATATTTTTTAGAAATTACATTTTAATTGCATAACATTATTTCTGGTTTACTGCTTGCATCTCTGGAGGAACTATGACATTATGGTGTACTTGCCATTGACCATAGTACTTCTCCAGCTGTTGGGTAAATCTCAAAGTTTGGGCTATAATTTCAACTATAGACTCATTATTCCAATCTGGGAACGTAATGTTTGGCTTTTTTTGAGGGGGTTGCAACTACAGTTCATAATTAAGCACAGATCACAAAGCTTCATTAAATGTTCTATCTACGAATGGGCTGTGAAGGGTGGTCACCTCACTATTTATGAATTTAGCTATTTCAACACCTTCTAACACGCCCTGTTTGAAAAATGATAATTCCTGAATGTTTTCTTTAATTTACACAGAAGTCATGATTCAATAGTTTGCTCTGATTCAACAAAGTGTTTAGATGTGTTCTTTTAGACTTTTCTAAATTGAGGTTAATGTGAAATTTGTTTTTTAACTGGTCTAGCTTTATGGAAGTGAGTGGAGCTAGGCTAATTTACACCAGCTCAAAGTACGTTCATAATACTTAGGTTCTCATTTACTAAGTTATCATCATGGAACGCCGATTTTGTGATTAAAATCACATCTTAAGAAATTTTGACAAGAAAAAGTGAAAAGCTTTTGAAAGTTTGTGATCAGTGTTTCACTTTAAAACAACTCAGCATGGACCACTTGCTGCAAGAAAGCACCAAGAGCAGCTCTTACCATATAAATTAATTTCCTGAGTTTTAAAGTGTATTTTTCATTAATGTCATTGTTTAATGAAGATGGCAGTAATGAAACACTTGGACCGCCCTTCACCTGAATGGCAGTAGTGATAGAAGAGTCACAGTACATAATACTATCAAAATACTCAAGTTCTTATCTAACTAGGAGTAACACTGGCCGAGATGTTATCAGAACATTGTACTCCGGGAGTGTTATATTTGGAAATAACCATTTCTTAGACTATTATCACAACATAATTGATCCAGTATCTAAAATCAGTTTAAAAATAATTTCTGAGGAAAATATTACTATTTAAAAAATAATGATTTAATAATAGTGATTTAATACTGCTCACACAATGAAGTTTAATTGCAAATATTTAGTTAATATTCTTTAGCTTATTTATCACTACTTTTTTTTAAAAAAAATCTTCAATTTATTATCTCTTAACTACAACATGGAATCATCTGACAGGATTACAATACCCACATTTAAGCAACTGTTCTCATAGATTGATTTGCAAAGTTGTGAAACATTGAAAGCTGCCTTAGAGTGACGCAACTGCTCAATAACACCATTCTGAGATCATTCACATAGGGTAAATACAAAATTAATTGTTAAATTAAGCATTGATCATACAGAACTCCAATACACTGACATCAAATTGTGAAAATAAGCAGAGCTGACTTGCTCGTACTCCCAGTGTTCTAAAAATAACATCACAGCTGTTTAAATTGTAAAATATCAAAATTTTTCCATTAACACTTTTTTTTTAATGGGTAGAAACACTCATGAAAACAAACTAAAATAATGTTTTTCTTTTCATTTGATAGGAAATACATGAAGAAGTAAAAAGAACACAAGTCTCAGAAATAATGAGCAATGTAGAACAGTATTTTAAACATATCTAAACTATGCTAGAAGGAAAAAAGTTAAATTCTTTATAATCACTCCAATGAGTGGTTTGAATATTGAGAGACTCAGAAGCTTTAATCCCTTGCACTTTTGAGAATTTCATAGCCTCTTCAGTGTCTAAATCACATTTGCAAATGTCCCTTACCTTTAAGTCTGTTAATGAAAGCGAAAGTTGGTTTCATTTCTGAATCATTTATGTGTGTTTGAAAATGTTACCTCTGGCTACAGAAATTACTGGAGCTTTCACTACAAAGATCTCTTCTTTAACTGTTTCTTTTTTATGGTGTTCTCAGGTAGTAACAAAAGAGCAGAGGCAAGATGTAGGTCTCCAAGATCATTTCAAAGTTAAAAGGTGGATTTTCTGTTCCTTATCAGCTGGACAGAAACATTTCTGCTGATCTTTGACAATGTGTTTCTTTGAAGTGTATTGGCTGTTATTTTCTTCATTCACAGTGAAAACAGAAAAGTACATTAACTAGTGCTTTCATTTCCAGTATGTGATTTTGAGGGCAGAATGTGGCCTTATAAAGATCTATAGTTGCTGATAAGAATTAATAGTGTGAAAGATATGCTTGGCCTACAGTTATGCAACCTTTTATCTTACGTGTAAGACACAGACAAGAATGCTGAATGTTTATTCAAATATTTGATTGATAGGCTGAAAAGCTGTTACTTTAATATGGAAGGTAAATGAGAAGATTCACACCTTTGCAGTGAATGGAGGAAAAGGATGAATCAAAACAAACACCAGGCTGCACGCCTCTCCAAACCAAACCAAAAGGAAAAAAAGCCACATATCTGTTAATACAAATACAACGTATACCGATAAACATACAGCCCCAGTAGAAAAGATTTAACCTTTCTTTTAGGGTTAAGGATGCGGAGAAGGGAAGAAAAGAACAATAGCATAGATTATGTGTTGTTTATCATCTTTAGATATACGCAGCTGGAATTAAGCAAAGCAAATGGGAGTAGAAGATATTTTTTCTTTTGGGGCAGACATATTTCTTTTGCTGATTTCAAACAAGGGAATCTTGTACTATCTGAAACTGCAAATCGTACTCCAGAAATTCAGTTCACCAGAGCCTGGTGGAGTAGGACTGAAGTGTGATCACCAAAAGGAAGCACTGCAGAAAGATTAAAAAAACACCACCACCACCAAATCAACCAAAAAAACAAAGCAAAAAGGACAAAATCAATTGGTTGATGTTTAAAATATAATTAATTTCATTTCTCGCTCCCCAGAGAGTAAAACCAGCCTCTGCTCAAATGCTGTAAATTCCCTTTTTTAATGACTCAACCCCTTTGAACGTTAGAACTGATTTTCTATCCCACTGATCAGCATGGGGCACCAGATTTAAATGATAATCACAGAAAAAACGACTAGTAGGCCAGTACACATGACAATGTACTGCCCAGCTTTCAGCTCTTTCCCAGGCAGTGCTTCACACTGTTGGATTGAACACATGCACACTGTTATTGTGAAAGCCTTAGTCTGATATGATTTCCTACTTTCTGAAAGCCTGGGCTCTGCCATCAGAAAGTAAACAGTGTCATTCCTGCAGTTTAACAGTTGAGGCAACAGAAAGATGGTCATATATATATAGCTGTCTTGACCAGTTATGGAAAAGAACAAGCTGATGTCCCAAAGGAAAGCTGCAAAGTTTCTCAGATGCTTCTTGTCTGGAGAAGCCAAACTGATCAGAAATTTTGGGCTATTGGGAGAAGTTCAATATTGGAAGACAACTTACTCAAATCTGGACAGATAACTGGCAAGGGCTTAGTTCTTTTGTTTCACAAGAACATCAAGCAAGCGCTGAAGGAAAGGTGAAAGGAAAAGTTTTAGATACGTAAGGAAATTTGTATATTCTTCTGTATTTGTATTAACACATTGCCTTTATCTTAAGGTCTCCCCTACCAATTTCCAGAGCTTTGTTCGTATTCAGGACAAATATAACTGCTATAGGTCTGCTGTGGTTTGGCAGCTCATGCCTTTCAATGACAAATTTAATGGAGGCGGAGAAATGTTTCATGTAATTACAGAAAGTTCTGACGTGGTCAAACATACTTGCACACAGGCACATAGAGTCCAAAGGAGAAAATTAAATTATTCTCATCTTCCATCAGTTTTGGAGGATTTTTGGCACATAAGGGTTATCAAGGCAACCTTCCTCTGGACTGCAGGTATGCTTCAGAATGTACATCACAGGAGCCAAGTCCTCAATACAGAGGAACTGAGTCTTCAATAAAGACCTACAATATATCTGTTCATTGCACGAACAATAGGTTCTGAAGTGCAGAGCAAAGGTTTCAAAGGTAACCAGTGAGTGACCAGACCCTCAGGGTGATGACTCTGAGACACTTGAAAAATCAAATTTTCAGCAAGTGATAAGCACTCACATTTAAAACCTTGGATCCTTTAAGGCCTCTATTTCCTTTCCTTTAAACTAGAAAACCAGAGAGACACCATAAATCATTGTCTTAAGTTTGGAGAGAGGTGAAAGCTTTGCAGTGGAGTATGAGTGTAAGAATTTTACTGCTTTATTATTATATAGAATGTCGCATCTACATTAGAAAATGAAGCTCAGGCAGAATGAGTATCTTACCAGTAAGAAAACTGTTGATTAAAAAGATTGCTAGTGCCTTCCTCACTCCCTCAGCTTTAAACATTATGTCATTTCTTTTATGGCTAAAGCAAGGCAATGAAATCATTATGTATTGAAAAAGTAGGAGCCAGCAGTTTGTAATTGTTTATAACTCTTACAGCCAGGGGAAAAAAAAAGAAAAAAAATAATCCCTGTTGTACTTCTGATTCATTTTCATGATCCATTGACCAGCTGGTATGAGAAGCATCATTAACGAAGCATGAGATTCCACGCAGTTCGGCCACCCAGCAGAAGATATGCTTCACCTTATACTGAATCTCTTTTTACTACCTCCTACAGCTAGAAGAGTCAATGTATTAAGGACACATTAAAAGTAAGATATGTATATATTATTCAGTCTTCTTTGGATATCACTGACAACTATCATACTGCTTCTTAGAGTGACAGCTTTCAACAGAGCATTGCCCTGTGAAATAGAGTACGGAGCCACACACTGTGAAAGGAAAAATGTAAAATCAAAGGGTTTTGTAACAGCTATTATTCAGTGAGGTTTTAGGTATTTTCAACAAAAGTAAACCAGGATTTTTTCTTTCTCGTAAGAAGTCAGTACTGAAAACAAATTAGATTTTATGTATCAAGTGAGTAACAGCATTAAACCCACACAGAAATATTTTTAAAAGAAGTTTCATATTTACATTAACATGAATGCATGGGCATACATGATGAAGCTTTTCAGGCATATCATCGTACATATTACTTACCTTTATTTTCTTCCTAAACCACTCTTATTATAGGAAAAATAAATCTCTTTGATGCCTTTGTACAACAGGTACAAAATAATGACCAAGATCTTAAATCTAGTTCAGCTCCCAAGACTCTTTGTAAAACATTTCACTACTGCCTTCTGCATATCCTGGTCATTTCAGATGAAGGATGGGCCCAAGAGTTTTGTTGAACTATATATGAAAACAAATGGTGTCAAAGTAAATTCTTACTTAATTTTGACAATCATTTCCATTGTAACATCCCAAACTTGTATTTTCAAAATGCTACTGAATTACTGTACTGAAACTGAAGTACAAAAATTGACAGAGGCAATCACTGCGGTGGGACCAGGCATCTGGGGGACGGGTGGTAACAGTTATACCTCCCCAAGCTCACATGTCAGATTGTGAAGTCAGGAAGGCAGCATTTAATAGTCTGTTCATTGTAATGGGAAGAGAGGTTGCTCACCACTTCGTAGGATGGCTTTTTAATGGTTCAAAGAGGAATGGAAAGTTATAATTTAGTTACAATAAGAGGAACTAAGTATACCTTATGTTTTTACAGAGATTCTTTAAATACCTAGTGTTATTACAAAGATTCATGTGTGAAGGCTTTTGGGTGGGTCAAAAGGAATCCAAACAGTAAGCAGCAAGAAACTGTAAAATGGTGTAAAGAAGTAATACGGGAAGACACACATGGCCTAATAAAAATTAAATGTATTATTTATGTTACTGTATGGATATCTGTTATTCTCTGAACCCAGTCTGTGCACTTTATATCAAAAAAGACCAATCTATTCCTATAAAAACTTTAACTGCCAGAGATAATTTATGCAGGGTCAGATGGTGGAAGGAAAACAAACTAACAAAAAAGATTAAAGTTCAAAACAACTTCCTTTTTTCTTTGAGATGCTAAAATTGTGCATATTGTCTTCACCCCTTTCAGCTCTGCTGTGAGATACAGAAGAAGCTGGAAAAAAATTTACATCCCATGTTCTGGCTAGGCAGAACAGAAAGAGAGAAATTTAAAACAAGCCAACCTGAAAAAACAACATCAAAGTCTAATTCATGGAGAAAATGAAAATAAAAAAGTTTAAATTATTTCCAGAAATAGTTGTATGTGTCTTCTAAAGAATATTTAACATATTTGAAGTGTATGAACTAAATATTACATTAAACCAAAGCTGTGTTATAAGGAAATTATGAGTTCATATTACCTAAGTAAAATCACAAATGTATGTTACCAACCATAGAATAGAATAATGGTAATTTATGTCATAATCTCAGCTAGAGATTTCTGAACAGTTTAGTATTAGTGACAATACTCTTTTCCCTGATGCAGTTTTGCATTTCTTCCAGTTCCTTTCCCTGTCTAAAAATGCAATGGTGCCAGAAGACTTCCAAGTTCACTACCTGCTGAGTGCATCCCACTCACAGGCTGGCTACAACTTGTCTCTCTATTTGTAGGTGTTACTCTAATGTGTTAAAGAAACTATTGAATCAACAGGTATAAAAAGAAAAAATAACCTTTTTTTTTTCTTTTTTTCCCCACACTGAAATACCAGGGGAAATAAAACGTAGCTTGGAATCTCTGAGTGAATTTGGAATTTGCCACTGTTAGCCTACCTGAACACCCCTATTTACCTAAAAAGTGTCCTGAGACTTTAAATGACCACAAGTAACCAGTGGCTCGGTTTTCTCATCTGTAAATTATGCTAAAGACAGTTATAGTCTACTCTGTATTAGAGTTGCCACATTAATTGGTGGATACTGATTGTTTGAGGTTATTTCAATTTTTTTTCGGTGAGCCAAAAAAGGTTCATCACAGCTGTTAGGGTTAAGAAACACCTGCCAGAAATTATATTTTAGGTAAATTCAAAACACTTTATAATAAGAAGACATTAATAGCATATTATAAAGTAATTCCCCTGGCATTCCAACCTTTGTTGCTCAAAAAGAAAACTCAAAAATAAATTAATAAAACAACTATTAATATGAAATGAAATAATTATGAGATGCTACTTGTTTAACTTGAGAAAAACTATATTATATGGATTTACACATATAAATAGTAATTAGTTTTCCAATAAAAAGTTAAAAATTAAGAACATGGCATTAATGAATTCAGAGACTTTCTTTGGGAGAGCAATGAATGAAATCCTCCTTTGCTGTGCTGAAGTGAAGCAATAGCTATAAAAACGTGTATTGTTAGAAAAATAAACAGGATAGGTGCAAAAACCTTTTATTTAAAATATCTAATCCTTAAAAATCTGCCTCAGTACTGTTTTCAGAACATCTGGCATAAAACCAAGCATATCAAGTTTACTGCCATACTGAAAATTACCTAAATTCAGAACTCAATTAATGTAGTAATCTTTTAAACATAAGATTCACTACAGTGCTGTTTAGATAACAAAGGCAGGTGTAACAGCTCTGAAAGGTGGTGGAATGAGCTATGGAAATGAATTGTGAGCCTGCAAACATAGTAAAAAAAAGAGTTTTGTGAGTTACTAAATACTCCAGACAACTCCCTGGAGTCTTAAAGTAATCAGGAGAATATTCTGGTCTGCCCTTTTAATTTCAAATGTTTCTGTTCCTCAGAGAGAAGAGAGTTCCACAGATGACATTTTTTTAATGAAACTCTCTTTATCTGAAAATATATCTACCAATTCAGTTAATATTTTCATGCAATGTCCCTTTAAAAGACATCTCTGACTGAATCAGGTAAGGAGGAATGAAGGTTACCCAGTCCATTACTTATCCAGACACAAGTGAAATAATAATTAGACAAAGGGTGGAAACATTCCCATTCTTTCTTCTGGAAATACAGACAACAAGAAAAGGAATTTTTGCCTGGTTATCCTTTGAAGGAATAAATGCTTGGGGTGGGAACGAGAGAGAGAAGCAATGCACATTGCTACCCAAGAGCAACAGGAAAGTACTCCTAATAAGGATATCTAGACTGGCTTTACCACGGGAAAAGAAAAAGGAGAAAGAAGTTAGCATGAGATAAGAATAGCCAATTATATTTCTGCATGAAGTTATCCTAGTACATCCATGTCAGACCCTGGAGGAAACCAAATTTTGGGGTGTCTTCCCTCCCATGTCTTCATGCCAGACTCCCTGTTTTGTAGTGACAGAAAGTATTCCACAGCAGCAGTGGGTTCTGTTTAGAAGTCAGCCAAGAGGAAATAACAGTCTCATTGTATATTTTCCTAAAGTATTCACAGATATTGAGCTGCAGAACATGCAAAAATGTTATGAAGATAACCACCTTCCACATGCCTCTAAAACGTAGCATGTGGAAATGAATGATGTGTGCCTCTTCAGTGAAACTGCTTTGGCTGCCTATAACAAAGACCCTTGCTTACAGCTGAACACAATTCATCATTTTTTTTAGTGAGGTAGCAAAAGGACAATTAGCTCTACTTGTGTAGCAAAAGCTGGTCAAAACCTTGGGTTCCTGGTTCACTACAAATGTAATTTTTATTGGTACTTTTCTAATTTGTGGTCAATGAAAGGCTCCTAGAGCTCTCTTCATGGATCACATGAACATTTTTTCTGTGCTAAGGAAAAATATCTATTTCATTAAACTCTAGGTAAAGGGCTGTAGATCTTCATTTGCTAATATGCCAGAAATCTTTCAGAGGCTTTCATAAAGGTTGGGAAAAAAGTCATCAGATGTAAACCCCTTCAAATAGAAGATTACAAACTTAATAGACCCACATTATTTGAACCAAATTTTGTTTCAGTGGATAATTTACAGCCACCTCTATTCATACTCACTGAAGACTGAACATCTCAGGCATTACAGATTTAATTAAAAAAAAAAAGAAAGAAAGAAAAACTTATTGAACAATAATCAAATGTAAAATTTTTACATCATTTTTATATGACATTTTTCTTGAGAGTTTAGACTAAACTCAGTATTCAAATGGGATCTCACAAGTACCAACCAAAGGGCAATAAATCCTCCTTTTGATGTCCTGTCTGTGCCCCTGTGAATATCTCCCAGGGTGTTTGCTGTGTCTGCAGCCAGAACACACTGCTGGCTTATGCCAAGGCTCCCAGATCCCTTCCCACAGAGCTGCTCCTATTCAGGCAGTCCCCAGCTTGCATCCTTGCATCAGTGCTTCCTGACCAGGGGCAGTGTTTGGCTTTGTCCTTGCTGAAATACGTGAGGTTCCCATTTGTAGAGGAACTGTAGAGAGTTAATTAACATTGATAATATACTGTTGTGGGCTTGCTTCAGGGGCGTGGGTTGGCTGATGTGGCTAATGTACAGCTGTGGCTTGTTCCTGCTAAGTAGCACTGAGGAGCCTGGAAGGAGCACTGGGTGAAGAGAGAGGAGACTGGATGAAGAAGAGCCCAGGGATGCAGGAGAGATGAGGAGAGGCCTCAGGGGAAGCTAAGAGAAGAAGGGGGCCTGAATGAGGAGAGGTTGGCTGGAGGAGAAGCCAGGAACCCAGACACAGCAGAGGCAAGAAGCAGGGTGGACTGGCCTGAAGAGGATGAAGAAACAGCATGGACAATAGAAGCTGACCAGCAGTAAAAGCCTTGTTGCAGCTTAAGAGTTTTGTAGTGCTGTGACACCTGTTGGCCTCTTCCTCCAGCCTGTCCAGGTCCCTCTAGATGGCATGGCTGTCCTTGAGTGTCCCCAGTTGTGCCCACATGCTGTCCCCCTCCCCCCTTTGTGTCATCTCCAAACTTTAATAGATTGTTCTCCCTCACCTTCTTCTCCAGACCATTGATAGGAAATGCTTGCAAGAGATGCTTGCTGCAGACCTCCAGGCAAAGCAAGAACAGTTAACAACTACCCTCTGAGCCTGACCATCCAGGCCGTTATTTAGCTGTCTAGTTCTGTACTCGCCCACAACACGAAGTCCCAACTTGGATACAAGAATATTTGCAAATTGTGTCGCCTTTCAGGTATTCATGGGTGGAGACCATTTAATGCTGTTTACCTTGACTTTAGGAAGGCTTTCAATGCTATTTCGTGTTCTGGGTTTAGGGAATTATGGAGTTAAATAATAAGAAATTCAACTTTATTTAAACAATACTCCTTAATCTCTTTGAAAATAAAACTTCAAAGCAAGATGTACTGTATCTATTTCAGTGGCATCTCCATTTAGGAACAAAGATCTCATCAGAGATTTCAAGATCCTTATTCAATATGTAACAGTGAATAAGAACATTATTTGCAGAAGTTACTAACTTTTCTAGAATTTATTGGTTTCAAACACTCAAGTTTAGTGACTTTAAATGACAAAACCCTATCCTCTCTCTTTTTGCCTATGCATTATGATGCAATTTTTAAGACTGGATTACAGATTATTCTTTTTCATATGTAGCTTCCCTACTTCATTTAGAAGGCTTGTCTTGGTCACAAGCTATTTGATACTGCTTCGCTTAGATCAGTATGTGGCCTTAGAGCTGTTTGCTAATCAAGCCATGATTGGAAGAATTCTATTTCTACTCTGATGTTCATCACAACAGTTAAATAAGTGTTTTCTGAACACAAATTTATTTTCGTGTGCCTCTAGTCAGATTACTCATTTTACAAACAGAAAATGGAAAGATTAAGGCCAAATGCAGTCTTTCATTCAAAGCACGCAATCTGAGATGCTTACACCCAGCTTCTCAGGGCAGGTAGCACAATATAGTGTTTCGTACATTCTTACTGACTTTAGCTGCTGATTTTGCATAGGAGACTGGAAAGTCTTAAGCATGGCACCTAGAGAAAAAGTTTGCCCTGAGATTCCTCAAAACATTTTGATTTAAAATACTGGTGCAGCCTAATGTACAATCTACATGCACAGATAAAAACAGAGGGAGTTTTCATGGTGATTTCCAATTACTTCTGTGAGATATTTTTCTTCCTTTCATTTTTAACCTCATTCAACATGTATTTTACGTATTAAAAACTTGAAAATCAGTGAACACATGAAGAATGTCAATTTGTGTAGTGGTATCAGGTATGAACTGTCTGGACTCTGCCTGGTTTTAGCCTGCTCTGCTCAGAAATGCCATGTCTCCTTTCCTGCTACAGGGCCTCATCACATTTGTCTCTCAAACTCCTCTTTGTGTCTTCACCCAGGCAGCTTGTGTCATTCCCCACTCAGCTCACACTTTGTTCCTACATTTTTGTTCTTCCCTATTTCCTTTTTCAGTCACAGTCCTGGTCTGCTTTAAAATTTTCATGGACAGTTACAGTACTTCCTTCCCTTCCTCACAAGCCTCCAGTCAACATAATTTATTTTATCTCCTCAGGCTTTTTATTGCAATGTAGCTCATTCTTGGCACTCTTCTAAGATCGGTGTGTTTCCTTCATTTGCTTTAGCGGTGGTGCATTGACCCACAGGAAATACAGTTTTCCTGGCATCACTGGGGACGTACATCCCAGCAGACAAACAAAACCAAAACAGAGGTGCTAAAGGAGAAAAGACATATCTGTTGAAAGAGGTAGTTGTGGTGCTACTTAAGATATATCTCCTCCACCTCCTTAAGAGAATATTACATCTCCAAGAAGCCATAGACGCCTGGCCACCAGAAACCACACTATTTGTCAAATGATTAAGGCAGGACAGGTCAATTATGTTTTAGAAATGCTTTCTTACCTGTACTAATTTTACAGGGGAATCTAAGTGACTACAATGACATTTACCTGAGATGAATCTCTCCTGTATGGTCACTTTTAGTTCTGGAGAAATTTCTGCATGACTGTATTAGTGTAACGTTATGTTGCTCTTAACCCTGGGAAAACATGGCATAAACAAACTTTCTTCTGTGTTTTTGAGGTGATTTATTTAGAAGATGTGAGTCAACAAATATTTTACATGATGACATACTAATAGCAACATATGCCAGTGTGACCTCAAACCCTGTTTATTAACATTTCTTTTCCTCTGAAGTATTAACAAGACTCATCTGCTGCTTGCAGCTTGTTCAGGATATAGCATCATTATTGCCTATGAGCTTGAAACACTGTGGTAAGATCCTCCCCAACTTTGAAACAAGTAGTTTTATGAACATTGGAACTAATGCGTAAAATTTATGTCTTGAAGTTAATTGACTTTAGTGTCTGAGTGCAAGCCCTGGTTGAATCTTTTCCTGCTGCTGAGGTGAGCAGAAACATTCACTCTAACAGATAATAAAAATATTTCTAGAACATGTGGAAAATTAGAAAATCGTGTTCTAAAATTCCCTTTTTGAATCTCTGGCTATGTCAGCTGCATTGTCTGTCTACTTAATTTCCTCAATGATTCACACATCTGAAATTTCTTTCCTTGAAAGATCTGATAAGGTGCTGCACTTGTTTTGAGAGTAACACTGTGACACTGATTTATGAAATATTTTAAGGTTTCCTAAATGCTTATGCTTATAAATTCTTTCCTCCTGACGAATTCATGATAAGAAGAACATCACTGCTTTAGAAGCAAAAGAAAACAAACAAAAAAGCCTTACCTCTTAAAAATTAATTTTATTTGTTTGTTTGTTTGTTTGTTATGTGGACTTTGTGTATTGAGTCCGGTTGGGATGAAATAACTTTCTTCATAACAGACTGTATGGTCCTGTGTTTTAGATCTGTGAGTAAAACAATGTTGGTAACACACCTGTGTTTTATGTATTGCTGAGCAGTGCTTGCAAAGCATCAAGGCCATCTCTGTTTCCCAATCTGCGCCCCCCCGCCCTCCCCCCGAAAGTAGGCTCAGGGTTGAAAAGAGTTTTTAGGACGAAACACAGCTGGGACAGTGGACCCAAACCAATCAAAGGGATATATCATACCATATAACATCATGCTTGCTAATAAAACTTGTGGGGGAGATTTTCCAAGGTAACCATTGCTCAGAGACTGGCTGGGCATTGGTCTACTGGTGAGAGAGGCGGTAGTGATTAACTTTGCATGATTTCTTGGGTTTGGGGTTTGCTGGTTTTTGTTGTTTTTTTTTTTCATTCACTTATTAAACTGTCTTTATCTCAGCTCATGAGTTTTTCTTGCATTTGCCCTTCCAGTTCTTTCCCCCGTCTTACTGGGAGTGGGGAATGAGCAAGTGGCTGTTGATTACCCAGTTGCTAGCAGGGGTCTGTCCACCACACTCTGGGACTGAACAAGTTCTGTTTCTGTAAAATGAGATGCATATGCAAACCGGAAGATGCTATTATTCCATACACAAATATTTTTATTATGCAACTAGCTTGACTTGTTCTGAGTAATTTTGAATGTTACTTCATTTTTCAGATATAGTCTCATTTTTTTTCCATTCATAGAGAATATGTTTTCTGTTTCCTAAGGTATCTATGTATTAGTTTCAGTCACCTATTTAAGTCAGAAAAAATTTACTTTTGGTGTCCCAAGTACCATAGTAATCCTTGCAAATAGGAGTTACGATTCAGGTGTTTTGAAATGTACTCCAGCTACATAGAAAATGAGCCAATATGTCCAAATCTTGATTATGAATTTCTTTCAAACTTCTGGAGAATGGAGTTCACATTTAAAGATAAGACGGACTTGGAGCCAGAGATGTTTTATAATTTTATGGTCATTTGAATTGGAAACGAGACATATTTATTTTCGAGTTTGGAAAGGGTATTTCATGAAAACATGTGTTAATAAGTGTTCTTAACTTTAGAGGTTTGAAATGTCATGAAAATAATGGTTATCATAAGCTTTCCACTGGTGGAGAATATAAGCTTTATGATATCTATTGACATGGGATCGAGTTGTTAGGCAGAGTTGAAGTCAGATAAGAAAAATTCTCCACATCTAAGTCTTAATCTTGGTTTTCATTCAGGTCCAAATTTTCTCTGAAGCTTCACTTACCTGACCACAGTGGCATACAGGTTGGTGACGAGGAAAGCTAAGGTCCATTTGGAATTAAATCTGGTGATGGAGGTCAAGAACAAGAAGAAGGACTTCTTCAAGTACATCAGCAGGAAAAGGATGACTAGGGAAAATGTGAGTCTGCTGCTGAACGAGGTTGGTGCCCTGGTGACAAAGGACACAAAGAAGGCAGGGTTACTGAATGCTTTCTTTGTTTCAGACTTCACTGCCAAAGCCAAGCCTAAAGAATCCCAGACCCTGGAGGCAAGAGAGGAAGTCTGGAGAAAGGAGGACTTCCCCTTGGTTAAAGATGGTCATGTTAGAGCTCACTTAAGCAAACTTGACACCCACAGATCCATGGGCCCTGATGGGATGCACCCCCGAGTGCGAGGGAGCTGGCAGATGTCGTTGCTAAGCCACTCTCCATCATCTTTGAAAGGTCAGGGAGGACAGGAGAGATGCCTGAGGACTGGAGGAAAGCCAATGTCACTCCAATCTTCAAAAAGGGCAAGAAGGAGGACCAAGAAAACTACAGGCTGGTCAACCTCACCTCCATCCCTGGAAAGGTGATGGAACAGCTCATGCTGGAGGTCATCTCCAAGCATGTGGAAGAAAAGATTATAAGGAGTAGTCAATATGGATTCACCAAGGGGAAATCATGCCTGACCAACCTGATATAGCCTTCTATGATGAAACAACTGGCTGGGTAGACAAGGGGAGAGTGGTGGATGTTGTCTACCTTGACCTCAGCAAGGCTTTTGACACTGTCTCCCATAACATCCTCATAGGTAAGCTCAGGAAACATGGGTTAGATGAGTGGACAGTGAGGTGGATTGAGACCTGGATGAATGGCAGAGCTCAGAGGGTTTTGATCAGCGGTACAGAGTCTAGCTAGAGGCCTGTAACTAGTGGTGTTCCCCAGGAGTCAGTATTGGGTCCAGTCCTGTTCAATTTATTCATTAGTGACCTGGATGAAGGGACAGAGTGTACCCTCAGCAAGTTTGCTGATGATACAAAACCAGGAGGAGTGGCTGATACACCAGAAGGCTGCGCTGCTGTTCAGTGAGAGCTGGACAGGCCAGAGTGTTGGCTGGAGAGGAAGCTAATGAAGCTCCAGAAAGGCAAGTGTAGGGTCCTGCACCCAGGGAGGAACAACTCCATGCACCAGCACAGGCTAGGGGTTGACCTGCTGGAAAGCAGCTCTGCGGAGAGGGGCCTGGGAGTTCTGGTGGACAGCAAGTTGACCACGAGCCAGCAGTGTGCCTTGGTGGCCAAGCAGGCCCATGGGACCCTGTGGTGCATTAGGAGCGTGGCCAGCAGGTCGAGGGAGGTTATCCTGCCCCTCTGCTCTGCCCTGTTGAGGCCGCATCTGGAGTGCTGTGTCCAGTTCTGGGCTCCCCAGTTCAAGAGAGACAGGGAACTGCTGGAGAGGGTCCAGCGGAGGGCTGCAAAGATGATTAGGGGACTGGAGCATCTCCCTTAAGAGGCTGGGAGACCTGGGCCTGTTCAGTCTGGAGAAGACTGAGAGGGGATCTTATCAATGTATACAAGTATCTTAAGGGCAAATGCCAACAGGATGGGGCCAGGCTCTTTTCAGCGGTGCCCAGTGACAGGACAAGGGGCAATGGGCACAAACTGCAACACGGGAAGTTTCATCTGAATATGAAGAAAAGCTTCTTTACTTTGAGAATGACAGAGCACTGCAACAGGCTGCCCAGAGAGGCTGTGGAATCTCCTCTGGAGATATACAAAACACACCTGGACACAATCTTGCGGAACATGCTTTAGGTGAACCTGCTTTAGAAGGAGGTTGGACTAGATGATCTCCAGAGGTCCCTTCCAACCCTATTCTGTGATTCTGTGACTGAAATTTAATGATAGATCAAATTATAGAGCTTTCAAAATGAGATTTAAAAAACATAACAGAACAGTAAAAACACTTTTTTAATGTTTTCTAAGGCTGTTGATTACACAAAAAGTGACAGATCCCTCTAACACATTTTCAGATTAACCGGATTTTGTAAGACAGCCTGACCTTTGCTTCAGCAATAAGAACCAAAGTTATATGGTAATCCTGTCAGTTTTCTTACCAATGGAATAAACATTTGAGCTAAATACAGACTAATTTATTCCCCTGTAAAGTCAATATCCAAATAAATCATATATATATATATATATATATGTCTTCAGACTAGATTCTTCTCTATTTAAATGTTGATCTACTTGAATGCTCATTGACATAATTTGCACAAATTCTGGCAATTCACTGAATCATCCTGTCTACTTAGCACCATAGTCCAGAGATGTTCCATAGGAAGAAAAATTTACTTAAAACTCATACTTTAACACTTAACAACTTCAGATATGAAACAGAAAATTGGATCGTATATCATGAAAATATGTAGCTTTATGAATTAAACAATAGCTACCAGAAAGCTAAACTAATAGAAGAATATAAGTCACACAGGTGAAAAAAAGCAAAATCCAGCATCCATATTTTCATGCATATGGCCAAAATCCCAAACTTTTTGAAAGTCAGAATTAATCTGTCCTTCAACTGACTCAGATATGGTGCAGAAATATACCATTAAAGGAAAAACAAACAAACAAAGAAATAAAAAAATAAAACACATGTTACTGCATTTTATCACAACTGTAGCAGCAAACTTAGGAAATTTGTACATGTATGTGTGAGGTTTGCATGTGTATCTGTACAAGCGTAGTGAAATCATCCACACTGGATGCTCTGAAACCAGAAATGCAAGGGAAAGGAAAGATACAGTATTTTAGCTAGAATCAAAATCTGGTGATGCATATACAGATGATAATTATGACCTGGAATTCATTATTGCTAACCTTAGTTAGGGTCACAGAAACAAAGATAGCTTCTGGGAAACTGGCTGAAATTCCTCCCACAGTTAGTTTCTCTCTATTCAGAGGTCTTGCTCATACCACCTGACAGAGGAATAATGTTTGTCCAAGTGAGAAGTGTTACAGTTTAAAAGACCATAAATATCAGTACTTGACTTCTAGGATGATATTGGAAAGCCTTCTCTTCTGAAAGAGGACATCTGCGTAGCAAAAACCCCCACAAAACAGTGTATGGGAAGGAAACCTCCTGGGCTGAAAGGACTACATCAGAAGCCTTCACCTCACCTGCTAGCAGGTGTTATTGTGGGTTTCAGAAAGGACTGCTCCTTCTGAAGACAGCCAGGGAAGTGCTGGAAAATAATCCTCACTGATATCTAGAATTCAAAAGATAAAATGGTGAAGCAGTAACAAGATGGAGTGTGGGGAAAATTCCTATCAATGAAAAGAAATGCATGCTGCAGCAGAGTGATGCAATTTGTGCAAGGTAGTCCAGAAGTTGTAAGACAGGAGAGTACACAAGGTAGTTCACAGGGGGCCTTATTAATAAAGACAGAAATAGTACCCCACCAAAGAAAACCATACCTTTCATGTTTTACAGAAAAGCATTAATCATTGTACTGATCTTCCTGAAAACAGTCTAGAAAAATAAATAACTTTAAAAACCCAGATGTAAACGCTATGTATGAAGGGAACAGAACATTTTTGGTTTTGTGCCAAGATAATGGATAGAGGTAAAGATTTCATCACAAACATGAATCAAATAAAGACTAAAGTTTGGGGACTTTTCACCTTCTCCATGCAGAAGGGAATCTTGTTAGTCCTGTCCCCAGCTGGAGAAAAGACATTGGATTAGATGGCCTTTCGGTCTCACCTGTTAGGGCTATTCTTAGGTTTTTGTTCTAGGAACTAAAACCCCTGGGTTTTTGACTTCCTAACAGGTTGGCTACCATAAAGGTCCACTAAGGCTATTGGTGGATATAATGCTCTTTTTTTCTTCAGGAAAAAAAAAAAAAAAGTCTTTTATTTCTGTTGATTATAATTATTTATCTTACTTTAATGTCACAGTTCTGAACCAACATCAAAGGAGGCAGTGCTGCACTGGTATAAAGTAATTAAAAACTTGTGTACCACACAGCTTGCACTCCAGTTATAGAAGTATGAGATTAGTAAAGACAAAAGTTATGGATATGTGTTGCCCTGGTAGCAGTGATTTTGAAACATTAACGGCTTAAATACTGTCAAATTTCCTGCAGAAGTTTTTGGCAAATGAAAGAAAAAGAGAGTTTTGACAAGTAACAATGCAATACCTAGACTCATACTTCTCTTAAGTTAGAGGGCAAGCATTATAAAGAATTCTGAAGCTGTTTATTTCAAATAACAATGGGGGCTAATGTTTGATCTTCTCAGGGGTTCCAAGTCACATTTTGGTAGAGAATAAAGAATGATAAGCAGAGTGAGAAATTGTTTGACAAAAACAAGGAAGCATTCACGGCCTTGTTAATAGAATATAAATAAATTGGCAAAATTTTATATGAATCTCCAAAAGAAATATTTATTATTTTTCAAGGGTAGGTAGTATGATGTAGTAGCTGAGACAGGAGTTTAGCTTGGCAGGCAGCCATCAAAGGAATTGTCTTAGAGGCATTATAGAGAACAAACTGAAAGATTTGAAGCCTGGTAAATTTCTGAAAGAATGATGATATCCAGATAGAACTTAGTACCGTTGAGGATGACGACGCTAACAAAAAATAAGAATATTCTTGGTAGATAAGGCCAGTTCAGGGAACCCTTCTGGGTAAAAAGGAATGTGAGAAGACAAACTGTGCAAAATATATGTACCCGCTGACTTTAATGGTGGAAGAGCAAATGGAGATTAGATGCTTATCGGAAAACCAAAATGGTCACTGGAGGACTTTTTGAGAGGGAAGAATGTATGTTTTTATCAGGAAGAAAAGAACCAGAAAAGAACTGACAATCAAGAAGATTTAGAGAGCAAATGAGAATTGTCATGAGCAAAATCAGGGGAAGAAAGAGGATGAGGTAAAAGGAGAAAATGAAGGAATTAAAGGAAAGAACAGATGAGTAGAAGATGGCTGGATGAATCAAGCTGTGTGAGCACTGCAGCAAGAGATAAAGGCAAAAAAAATCCAAGAAAAGAAACCAAACATGCAATGTGCAAGAGGGTGGCTCAATAGATGAATTAACATGTTTCAAGTGAAAGTATTTCCCAAACACCTTCCAATTCATTCTATAAAAATATGCAACATAAAAAACCCTATTCAGTTTTCTGAAGAAGTCTTCTGAAATTTTCTGACTCACGATCTTTGAAATTGTGTAATGGGCAATGCTGTCCATGAAATCACTTCCTACAGTACCAAAATACTCCTTTGATGACTTTGTCTGCATAGCTGACAAAGCCTTTAGTTTTAAGATCATTTTAATAGAGTGGCATTGCTGCTGAGGAAAAGTAAAATGAAAATGCTGGAGGGCAAAGTCCAGGTACAATGAGACTTTAATTAATCAGTTTCAGCCAAGGCTTCCTTCAGCTTTCACTGAAGTCAAAAGAAAGCCTGCTACTGATTATAGTGGAATTGGATCAAAGATGCATGACAAGATGAAGACTCTTTGTCCTCCACTCCTTTTAACAGAGAGGTCAAAAATCATAATTTTTGTTTGAAGGATATATTAAGGTTTGGACTTATTTTCATATATTTTATAAATCAGAAAATAAAAGTAAAATGCAAAATGATTTGGTTTTCTTTCCTCTGCATTGCCAGTATTTTCCTTCCTGTTTTTTCCACTAGAGTAGAAAAGGCAAGGAAAACAATTTAGAAGCATCCTTAACAAAGTGATACTTAAATGCCCATTAAAAAAAATATATATTCCCTCTCCCCTTTATATTTCTCTCCCTCCAGCAAATACTTTTCTGGTCTATTGCCTGCTAGGAAGTTGGTTTAAATTGTTACAGTAATTTGCCTGCATGTGAAGAACCGGGGATGTTGTGACCTCCCTGCCCTCCTTGTTGTGTTAAGGAAAAGGAAAAAGTCCTTTATTCTCTGCTTATTACTATTTCCTGAAACAGCCTGATTCTATGGGTAATTGGATATAAATGACAGCAAACTTTCCAATAAACTAGTATTAATCAGAAAATTAACAGTTACAGTTCCTTGGCAATGTCAGAACTGGTGGCCAGAAAATTTGCCATTAGGTAGAAATACTCCCTGTTCAGCTGTATTTATCTCACAAGCCACATGTATCAAGGAACAGTTGATCTAAATACAGCTATAGAAAGATGAAATTTAAAGGCTGATACAATAATTGGTATGTGTGAGAAACCACAGCTGTGCTACAAGGCCTACACATATTTAAAAGGAAATAATTACCAAGAAAAATATCCAATATTTTTCAAATAAAACTTATTTTTCAGCAATACACATTTTGTAATTTTCAACATTTAAATGAAGTCAGACAGGAAACATTTTTCCACTTTGTAATAAATACATGGCATTTCAAATTTCAAAAAAGGATCAACTTCAAGTGTGGAAAGTATTTTAAAAACTCAAATTTTTTATTAATTAATCTATCAATTTGTATTTTTCTTTAACTCGCTGCAAAACAAAAGAAAGGAAACATATTCAGTTTCATATCAATAATTTAATCATGATTTTTGTTTTGACTAAACTTCAAATCACACTCAAAATACAAAAAAAAAAGTTAAATCCTAAAAAAAATTTTCTCATCATTTCAATAGGATCGTTTTGGGCAATTTGTAAAAAATTTTTTGTTTCTTCAAAATGGAAAATTCATTTATATTATCCCTCTTACCTATAGATTTCAGTTTCTACAATCATAGTTTTGTCAAAAAGTCACTGAACTCTAATTTTACTAAGTTTATGAGCCATAAGTTTGTCAATTGATCAAACATATCTATATAGCAGTCCAGCTTTCACTTTGTTCTAACATACCACGATTCATTTAACATAGTACTTGAATTTATTCAACGTAGTACTTGAATTTGTTCCCATAAAACTGATCTTGTATTTATCAAGTTTAAAAGAATATTCTGAAAACACCTCCACTGCCAGCAGAGGATGAAGTAAGAATCACACAGTTAGATACCTGAAAGAGAAATACTCTCTAGGAATTACTGTGCATAACCATTAGTAATATGAGGCATAGGTAAACTTTAACACACCCAGAAGTGACCTTCTTTACAGAGATCCAGGGGAGAGTTAGATTACAACATTTTTTAATGGTTTGATAAATAGTCAGAATAAGAAGGCACTCACAGTACCTTTCAGCATTGCCTTATAAAAACAAATTAAAAATAAAGTAACAACAGAGTGAACAATACTATTTCCACCTTTGATGTATATGTAGATAATGAATATTCCAATAAGACATCAATCAGTGTGAAAGCATCCATCACTGGAGAAAGAAGCTAAGGAGGAAATAGGAGAATTTCCTCAAATATACATAGTTGAGTTTTTTCAGATTTTATGGTCACAAAACCAAAAAAATACAACGTATAAAAATATCTCCCCATTTCTTAAGCTGCAAAAAGCATACCTCACCCAATTCTACCATCCTAAATTCTTAATTTCTTCTATAGCCATGATACGAGGATTTAAAAATATATAGGTGTGAAGCATTCAAGCAAGTTCAAAATAAGACCTGTCAGTGAGACGTCCCAAAATAAGAGGTTCTAGAAGACTTCCTTATCTACAATCTGTTGTTATTAACTTCAAACTCTGGAGCTACAGAAACAGAGATGGAATCAAAACAGCAATGAGCAATATCAGAAGTTTTTTGTAAAGTCCTACAACACTACTGACAAAGTGATCTGTCAGTCTTGTATTATTTACCCTAGAGCTCTTGGGAAGACCTTATGAGTTCACTTGATAGTGAAACAAGCTTCTGAGGTAGAAATTGAGCATTGTCTTTAAAACACAAAAAGCAATAATTGGTGAAATAGTAACCTGAGAATCAGATTAAATATGTTTCAATTCCACTGACTTTGTATAGCTAAACTTTTTTGTGTTTTTTGGTTTTAAATGAGCAAAAGGAGCTTTCAAGAATCTGAAGACTGTTTGGTTTTATTAGTTACTGAAAATGTTGGGGTTTTTTGTTCTTGTTTCAGGTTCTGCATGACCAATTTTAAACAAATTTATCAAAAGGAAAAAAAGAGCATCATGTATATTCTTGGATTATTCCTTTTCTTCAAGCTAAGGTGATCAAGAATTATGTAAAATATTACCTTGCAATGAATTTTTCCTCATGGCTTTTGCTTCATGTAAGAAGGCCCTCTGGGCTCCTGATTGGAATGGTGGAAGTTTATTCATAAATAAATAAATAAATAAATAATAAAATATGTGAATACTGAAGGTGCTTGTGGTCAAAAGAAATTAACATGTAGATTGTTGGAAGTTGTCAAGATTGGTTATTTAAACTGAAGTTTCTTGCTTATTCTTTAACTGCCTAAGGACCCAATGCTTCATTCTCCTTCCAAACCAAAGACACAAGAAAAATCAGTTGGAAAACCAAGTAGTCAATTTGCTAGAGTCGTTTCTTCTAGCTCAAAAATAGAAAAAGGTCAAAACTATTAAATATGGGGAGACCTAGGAACTGTAGAATGAACTGAGCATAATTACAGAAGCATTGGAATCTCAAAATGCCAAACCTTAAAAATCTTTCATGTTCCTCCAGCAGACTTGTTATTGGCTGCATCAGTCTTTCTATAGCTCACAAGCCACATTTTTCAACAAAAAACCCCCTTATTTCACTAAATTATTTTCAAATGAGAATGAAGTATAATGTGAAGAATGATGGAATCTTACTGTATCCCTGCTTACCTTCCAGTAAGCACTACATGGCTTCACTACAAGGTTCTACTAATGTAAGGACAAGACAAGTTAACTTGTAATATTCACAGTGAACAAGTCAACGTAAACTCTTGTCTCCTTCAAGGCTTTATCTTGCATTAGTAACTCAGATTAAAACAACAAACCACTTTGTTTTCACTGAAATGTTGTAACTTGATTCATTCGAGCTAAAAAAGAAACATGAAACTTTTTATATTAGTTATGTGAAAGTTAGACTTATTGTGAGAGGAGAGCTTCAGCACTGTCTTAAAGAGAAGAAAGTATTCCTGGGTCACCTTTTGCTTGACTTTTATAATGCTTCCTGCCTATAGCTATCTCCTTCTTTCAAAAAAATTAGTGTCAGTTATTGCTCCCCAATCATAACACTAAGTTAAGCACTACACCTTTGGTCAAATAATAGCTGAAAGGAACAGAAAATACCACTATGAAACATATTTAGTTATGAGATGGTGCTTTACAAAAAGCAGGTTGTCAACTCTGTCCCTTAGCCACATTTGAATGTGAAGAGAACTCAAGCTGAAGAAGAAAAGAGAAGGACAAAGGAAAAGTAGGTTCAGATAGGAAAAAATACAGTGCAATCTAGGATTATATAGGACCAAGTAATTTCGATGCAAGCAAAGATATTTTTTTTTTTTAATATATACAGAATAATTTAGTGTAGGAGAGTTGTTTTTTTAAAACCCTTTTGTCAAGTGACAGCAAAGACTTAAACCCTGGCAGTACAGATAATAATAATGCCCCATACTTATTTAAATAAATAGGATCCTTTTTCTAATCATCCTGACCTGAGAAAACTAATAGCTGTAAACCCCTCTAATTACTTCCTAGAATAGGATTACTTTCACCTGACTGAGTAAACTGACATTTTAAATTCCTTTTTACAATATATAACAGGATGTGTTCTGTTCAATGCTGCATTTCTAATGTCCCAGTGTCTGGCAGAAGCATATTCCGAATTTCATTCAAAATACCAAGGCAGGTGTTTAAATAGATATCCCAGGCTCCAAAGAAAGCACAACAAAAGCCAGCATTTAACTTTCAATGAGGATGGAAAGGCAAGGAAACACGTCAACTTGTGCAATTCTTAAGAAACAGAATAACATAGAAGCTATTTAGGCTTACATCAAATCCATCTACTGGCTATGCAAACCTTGTCCCAAAGTTATTTTATTTCTGTATAGTCACATTTTATATGAAAAATCACACAGTGACTGCAGGGATTAGCTCTGCTGAATGAACGTGCTTAGATGCAAATCCTGATGTTACTGGAGTGGTAACGGTTAAAGTCAGTAGAAAATAGAAGGACCAGATTTTGTGACATATGCAACAATTTACAGCTGGATATGATGCAGGTGAGAAACACTTTTCACATATTTCTTGACAATGCAACTCAATTACAATTATTGAAAATGCCCTTGAAATTTAGAATTTGGTCTTGTTACTCAAACATGTAAAGATAATGATGTTTCCCACCAAATTCTTATTGAAGAATGAATGGATCCTATTGAAGAATTTGGAATATAAAGTAGATAAAAAGACTTCAAGAATATGAGCTTGGCAAGGATACACGTGACTAACTTTATACAGCTGAGTCATCTCACAAAGTCAAATAAGCATCTCAGCAGCCTAATCTTTGAGATTAAAAAAACTAGTAATGTAATTTAGCCAACTTCCCTCCTATAGTTCCTCACCCCAAATTTTTTTTCAAAATCTTTCCTGGAGGAGATTTTGTAGAAACTCCAGCTTCTTCTAATGAAACCCATTGGCTACACAAGATGGACTCCAGAGAAAAAACAGGGAAAGAAAAAAATATTTGCCAAAAAAACCAATCCTCTTTAGATGAAAGTAGGCTATACTAACTGTATTCCCAAACCTAGAGAACTTGTCTGTGGTGACATACAATCCACATGTTTAAAGTGTGTTAAAATGAGCTGAAATTACTGATTGGTAATCTGGGATTTAAGTGAAAAAAAGCCCCAAACATCCTTAAAAGTTAGAGGTTAATACAGCAGAAAGAGGTGAAAACTTGGCTCTGTAGCAGTCATAATATGAGCTGTCATGGGCTCCAATGGATGCAGGATTTTGGTCAGGAAGTTTGAATGTCCTTCAGAAGATTTTCAGAATTATATGTGATCTTAAAAAAATGAAACACATTATATAAACACATATAATCAAGGCCACTAAACAGCATTAACTGTTTCTTTAAAAAACTGTATAGCAGGAAATACAATTAGGTGTAACGTATAAATTTGCTGGTGTCTTTTAATGAGACATTCATTACTTATTTTCCTCTATAGCATCATTGTGAAAGAGAGTTTTGACAGGTTTAGAGTCTTGGCTTACATATTTTAACACCAGTTTGTATTTCTTTTAAAGTAAATCTTAGCACTACATTTTCTGAATGTATAGTGTTTGATTTTGTGACAATTATATCACTATAATAATTTCTGTTCTGGAGCTATAAATATGTACTTCTAACTTCTCCAAATTTGTTTGAGAACCTCCCATGAACATATTTCAATCATATACAAATACAAATCAAAGACATTCTGGAAGAAAATGTTGTTATAAAATGTTTATGACAATTTAAGAATTTGTAGTATAAAACTTTAAGCTAAACTGAACATCAGAAAAGATATTGCTGCTTTTGGCTTTTGATTTACCTGTATTATCTGGATCTTTTGTTTAACTCAGAATAATGGAAAACAATGAAAGCATGCTGACCAAATTAAAATGCATTTGCAGCTAATTTAGATTTCCAAGTGTATCTGTCAGTTCAAGGCTGAAAAATCTAATATACTGACTAGAAAAACTCACAAAGGTGTATTTCTTTAAGCTTCAATTTCAACGGAGATTGCACTACATGACTTTTATAAGGTGATTTACATTGTAACCACAGGTAGCAAAGAACACCTCTGTCTGTCTAAAATCTGGGCTATTACATGTAATTTAGGCAAAGATGTTCTCTACAGAGACACTCAGTTCTGTGAGTTCAACAGTGTCATCCCAGTTATGAGCAACTGTATTGTGAAGTAGACAGAGTTTTCCATAGAGAGGGCATCAGCTGATTTCCAGATTGATTATAGGGAAGCTGGACTAATGAAATGGTTGCTGAAGGCAGTGTCACAGATGTGAGAGGAGCAGAAGAGAAAAAATGGTTTGCTAGTGAGATGGGAACATACATACGTGCCTCTTGTATCACAGATAACTGGATGTGAGCTCCCTTGCCAGCAGAGCCCCATATCCCTGTCTCTTGCTGCATCTGTCAAAGAAACTGGTAAACAGTGGGCATGGCGATGTCGCACCAGAGGGAATGGTGGCATCAGTGCAAAGGCGTTGTGGCATTTGATAGCATGTTAGGGAAAATGACATCTCTGTAAACAAGATATTTATATATTTGTGAATAGGTTAACTATTGAATTGTTTAACCAATCCAACCAAAACTTTCAAACATCGTGAAGGCATATAGTTTGTATAATCAGGATCTTGAAAACATACTATGTTAGTTTAGTCTCTGGAATGTCTTCTTGCTATGGACAACTGAAAATTTTCTATCAGTTTTACCTGACATACAAAATTTGCTTTGAGTCAAAAGTAGTTTCCATTGAGAGTTTATGCCTTCTGCATTCTTATTTTAGTTTTAATTTAAAGAAATTAAAAACCTAGGAAACAAAAAGAAGCTTCAGAAAAGTAACAAGATTGCTTTTTTAAATTGTTTTCAGTTTTTAAATTAAAGGAAAAAAGTTCTTGTTTGGCTTATCACTTAAATCTTTCATCAAAATGTAAGTAATTTTCAGACTACTTTTTGATGGTGCTGTTTTTCACTCAAAAAAAACATTGAGGTAGCTTTTTGGTAGAAAGGAGTAATGTAAGTTCTCCTACTTAAATGAATAAGACTCATGTATTTTTGTTCATGATTAGGAAACACTGTTGTCTAACGCTTGTGCTGTACACCCAGCTTTTGTGAACATGTGTAAGAGTCGGTCCAAAGAGAACAATATTGTCTCAACATTGCCAACGGAAACCTGGAGATGGAGTGTGGTCCTCA
>JAVJGI010000040.1:5266099-5367696 GCA_035590275.1 Ibycter americanus
GGGGGGGGGGGGGGGGGGGGGGGGGGGGGTGGCAAGAGACAGCAGAGCACTTTAGGGAGATTTCTTTTATACAGTTCAGAAAGAAAATAATTGTACTGAATTGCTGAAATCTGAACTTCTGTTGCTGTATCTATGACAACTGCTTGTACATATTAGAAAGCTAGCAATATGTATGTTACTTGGCAATACTGTTAGACATAATTCAGTTTTTACTGCAATATAGCAGTAACAACATAACCTAACTTTTGTTAGACAGCAGGATGATGTCCAGAAAGAAGCTATCGTCTTTTTCTTTCTTTTACATTTGTTTTTATTGAAAATATCTAATCAAAGCAAACACAGTTAAGAAGGATGAAAAAGGAGGTCTTTACTACTGGTAAGAAAGAAGTAACAATGCTTTGTTTTGTTTTTCTTTAGTAGAAGTAGCAAAACTAGTATTTTTTTAGTATGTGTTAGAGGGAAGAGGCAGCTCAGGGTTCAGAAAGACCGATAGTTGAGGAAGATGTCCTTTTGATATTCATAGCAGTAAGTCAAAGTCAACAGGCTTAAAGTGTAAGGCTGTTTTCTAGAAGTGCTACCAAATCACCTTATCAGCCTAATATGTATAATCAGAGACTATAATAAGCACAGAAAGCAAGGCAGAAAGCATAAAAGGTCAAAATGACCACTTGATTTTGAAGAAATCAGCAGAAAACAATTGCACAGTGAATGACATTTTACTTTTTCTTTTCACATGCAAGAAATGTGCAGTCAAGTCCATTCAGTTTACTGTATGAGCTTCAACAAAGAATGATGCATATGAACTAAAAAGACATCAGTATCCCTTGCAGTTGTATGGCAATGTGCATGCAGTAACCACTTGCTTTCTCAAAAATTTAAGTAGTAGGTCAGAAAATAGAATGGTATTTTCTTAGGATAATTTCCATTTTCAGTAGACAAATTTACAACCGATATACCAGTCTTGCTCTGATTAAAGTCAGTGACAAAACTCATATTTTAGTTAAATCACAGCAGGATTATGCTTCATTGCTGAGTGCTACATTAGTTTCTCATGGTAAGGACAAATATGGATAAAAAGGCAAGCGTAATACTTTAAGTAGTTTGGCTAATGTGATCAAAAGCTTCGTTTAATACATAATATTGGTGGTAATGATAGGACTTGCTAATGACCAATCTTTAAAAATCATTGTTTCCAAGTCATTTTCTACATCTAAAATTTTAATTTCTATTCTGAAAAGTGAGAATGGACTCATTAAATATTTAGAAGTCTTGTGTTACATTTTTTCTACTATTGTTAAGAACTCCATAGAACTGTTAGTTTTTAAAAAGGTGTACTGTTATCTATATGTCAATTTGACAGGTAAAATACATTGTCTGTCATTTGTCCTTCACTATGTGATAATATAAATTCAAGATAGAATCAAATATGTTTACAGCTGACGTGATTTTCTATTAGCAAAAACTTTTACAAGGTCACATTATAAAATCAAATACATATGAAAGGAATAATTCTTCTTTTGTTTTATTTTAAGTTAGATAAAAAAGATTAATTTTAAATGGGAAAATGTAACTGTATCAGTACTACATACTAAACTCATACCTAAAATTGTGGTCCAGTCTTTTTAAACTTGATGGGGCAATTTCAACAATCAAAGTTTTTCATATGTTTATTTGTGTGAACAAAGTAGAATATTTCATTCCAGAGACTGTCTTGCAGCCATTAGTGTGAAAAATGATGTTGCATAAGTAACCACTTCATTTCACCTAAACACAAAAAGCAGTTTGGAAAGAAAATGTGGAACAAAACAGCTCTGTCATATGTTTTGTACAGCTCCATGGTAAAAGTACTTCAGGCTTTCTGCATTTTCACACTTCCCTGCAGAAGTGACCATTCCAAAAAGGCTGTCCTCTCCTCCAGACAGCAGCCCATTTGGAAGGCTCTGCACTCTCCCCTCACCTGGCTGCTGCTCCACAAGGATGCTGATCTCAGTAGCAGTTGCATGGCGTTGGCAGCAACACCCTGTCGTCACTGGATCCACCAATGAGGATGATTGCATTCCCCAATTTATCTGCCAAACAAAATGTAATGACCTAAATCCACTAGTTTAAATGTTATCACTCACAATGCTGCAGAAAGTACGGCACGACTTAATTCTGACATTCACTTATTCCCTGGCAACAGGACCAGGTTTCTGAAGCTGCACGACATGGGTTGCAGGGAATCTACTGGCAGAAGCATTGAGAGGTAAAGATAGAAAGTAGCAGGGCTGACAGTTTCCTCTGAGGATGAGTTTGTTCAGGAGATAAAACAAAGTAGACTGATGTCTCCTTTTGGCTGTCCAAAACCTGATGGTAACAGGACACACGAAGGAACAATTATTACTTCAGAAATTTCATTTATTGTAGGGTAGCACACACAGAGAGAATCTTGCACCTACTTTCAGATAAACAGAAACACAGAATTGTTCTTTTTCTTCCTCCTCCCCCTTCTTCTCCCAGTTTTGCAAACTGTTCTGGAGATATAGCAAGACCTTACTGAAAATCAAAAGTCACTAATGACCACAGTTTAAAAATTCTCCCGGTTCCTGCATGAATCTTGTACTTGTAAGAAAACTGGTCTATATAGAACTGTATATAAGACAATATAGATAGATCATTTTATATGTTTCTTTCGTGCAGTCAGTGCTATTTAACTGCAGAAGGCAACTGTAGCAAAAACCTAGACAAAAATGCATCTCCCACTCATATCAGAATGCCTTCTGAATTTCTAAGGCTTGCAGCAGGTGCTACATGCAAATGCTATCTGCAGAAGCGCTAATATTTGAACATGAATAGGGATGTCTGAGTGATAGCTGACTGCATTCGACATGGGAGTGAGAGAGTTTATGAAAAGTCATTTGTAGGAATAAATCCAAAATTTTGCTAAAAGGGAGTGGGAGGAGAAGGAAAATAAAGCAAAGGGAAATGAACATAAAGAATCTTTGTAAAAGCAGTCAAGTGTCATTTTAATAACTTTCCCCTTTTGCCTTTTAAACAAATAGGAAATTGCTGAATGGCAAAAGGCAAGTTACCATCCTGACTTTCAGCAAGGCCTACTTGCTGAGCATGACTGAACAGAGAGACACATCTTGATCAGATCACACTATGTGTTTGCAGTGAAAAATCGTAGGGAAACTGGGCTTTTTTACTTCAAGGAAAATGTTACTAACTTCAGGGGAAAAGGGAAAACACTGGATGTATAATGCAGCTTACAAGAGAGCTCTAAAATGATTATGTTTTAGAAATAAATCTTTTTATAATGCATAGTATGTAATGTAATTGTAGAAAAGAAGTGAAGTATGTTATTTATAAACTTCATTCTGCAATCTCAGAAAGATTACAAAAGGAGATGGGTGGCATTGTCTTCATCCCAGACAGAGATTATTGCACAGAGGGTTGAACTGACTTGGTCTCATTTACAGAGTAGCTCAGTGTCAGACTGAAAGGCAGAATGGGGCCTCCACTTTCCCAGTCCTCCAGTTTCTCTGTACGAATGCACCAATGTTCATAGAAATAATTGTGCCTCAAATACTTAAACAACACCATAACCAGCCACAAATGTTTCTCTGAAAATGTATTTCTGTACCTGCAAAATGGAATGCCTCAAGTGATGGCCAGTGTATTTCTTTGCCAGTTAAATGCAAATTTCTATATTTAAATTTCATTCTTTTTAGTAGTAAGTAATGGCAACATCAAGACAACATCCCACTAGATACAGTTTTCCTTGTCTCACACAAACATAGCTTTTGTATTAGAATCTCCTGATATGAAAATGCAAATGTCAGAGAGGTTTATGTAAGTACGAATTTTCTAGGCGCTAAATGATGTTCCGGTTGCTTCACCCTCACAAACCCTATTCAAGGGAAATAACACCAGCTTCATGGACATTCTGCCTGGAAGAATATTACAGTGTTGGGCCACGCATATCATTGCTTAGAGACTCCAATTTCCAAAAAATACTGAAAGCATTTTCCCATTACATGTAAGTATGTTGAGAAAGAGCTCCTAAATTACTTGTCTCAATTCAAAACACACTCTTTGTAAATTATACCCAAGAAAAAGATTCAGTGAAATAGGGAAAATTGTGAGTAATGCTTTTACGTTTGGGGATGGAAACAGCAGGCCTTTCCATCATCTTAGATAAACTACAAAACAACTTTCATAAGGAGATTATCTCAATTTACATATTTTTAATAGTTCAGTTGAAGGCAATTAATAATGTATACAAGCCAATCTAGCAATATGTACAGACATTAGATTTAGCCATTACTTTCAGAAAATGATGATCAATTGCATTGATAAGTACCGGTGCAGAATTTGACATTTGTATTCTGGCATCTCCTAAAAAAGAATTCAATAAAACATCAGGTAGCATAAGAGTGTTCAATAAAGAAAATTTAAAACGTATAATGATTTAGCATCCTCATTTCAGGATCTTACCAAAATAATTGTTCCTTATTTCCTCTGTATTCCATCATTCAATATTTGCTCCTGCGGAGATGAGAAAGAGGTAAAGTGAAAAAGGTGTGAGCTGGGGATAAGGTTAATCCTATCACTTCTATTTTGAAAGAAAAAGTAGGCATAGTACAAATGAAAACATTTTAAATCCAGCAGTTATAGGCTATATATAAGTAGAAGGTACCTGTAAACTACTCATACCTGAATTTAACAAATCAAAGCAGCCCAGTTCATCAATAGAATTCTTCGTATATATACCTATACATACATTCATACATATGTATACATATACAAACATAAACCCAAGCATAATTAATGCAAATTATAAGAAGAATGATAAAATATTTTCCAAATGAATATATTATAATGAGTTTGTTTAAGTCTGCAGTGCTACTCCCTGGCTGAATTTGTTTGCCTGCTTATTTTGTTGTTTGTCACAATACTTTTACAAGATTTGCATTATTCTTTATAACAATACTTTATACTAATGGATTCAAATATCAGGTTTTGTAGTGGGAAACTATTGTAAACAAGTTCTTTCTTCTTATTTTTAAGGCATAAGTGCTGGTTGTGGAAAATCGCATGGAAATTATTCTACCTGTGTAGTAACAGAAAAAATTAGTAGTATCAGGAAACCTGTTATTTCAAAAGGAAATTCTTGCAGTTTTTTAAATTATTTGTCAGGAAAGCTGTTTGTGCTTGTGCCACATTCCGAACCCGTATTCAGAATGACTAACATTTTGCAATAAGACTAGTCCCACTGAAGCTGGTGAAATTGCTTTCGTGCATTTCCCTTACCCAGAATAAAAATGAGTGCTGAATCTGTGTTTTTATGATTCTATCTGATAAAAATATATTTTTCCTCAGAGTAAAAATAAAAATATTGTTCCAGAAAATATTTTCCCATTTCCTGCAAGATTTGCAATAATCCTTACATTTGCTTCCCAAATGTAAAAGGAAATTTCTCCTCTAATGAGAATTCAAACTTGTTGAAAAATGGAAATTTGTTTACAAATTAATGTAGAGACTTCATTCCTTGCTGTTATCTGCATCCCATGGATTACCAGCAATTGAACCAGATCTTGGTCCTAATAGTTTTATATTTGTGTGATACATGCCCTCTTTCCTAAACAAGACACATTTCAGGATTGTATTTATATCTTTTCTAGGGCTAAGATGCTAAGTAAACCCCTTTGTGTTCTAAAGAAAATTAATTAGTCTCTTCATTTCCTTTCATGGAGATAAAACTTTTTTATCTATGATACTGAACTTTTTTATCTATGATACTGAAGATACTGTTCTTTGCTTAGTAGTAGTAGTTGTAGTAGTATCAAGGCTGAGAACTCACATATCACTTCAAGTAAGGGTTTTGTAAACTTTTAATAGCATTGGTCACATTTTTATAAAATCCAGTCTTCTGGTGCTGCCTGCTTCCCCAGTTGTAGTCCCACTGAAAAGTTTTCACTACTCATGATAGAACACCATCCCTGCAGCAAACAAAAGGACTTTCAAAGCAGAAAAGTATGTTTTTGATGTACTTCTAACTACTTATTAAGCTAATTAAAGAGAAGAAACTCTCCAAAAAGTTTGTACAACTGCTCTCAGCTACCAGTAACCAAAAAAACCCTACTGTTTGAGAACCTTTTCCTGAAGCTTTCATTCAGGAAAGAGGAAAATAGCACTAGGGAATTCAAAAAGGGGAGCAAATTATGAAGTGGCTAGACTGCACCATAAATTGATGTTTTTGGCAAAAAAAGAAACAGAAAGTAAAATAAAAGATGCCCATTTATACTGTCTGACGTAGATCTGGAAAGGTTTAATGTAATAGGTAATAGCTTAGGGATGTACCTAGTGTTGCACATTCAGAAACACAACTCTTAGCACTGCTAGAAGGAAAGAGTCAGCACTCCTGCCAATGGTACTCACTCTAATTATTTATTTGCCATTTGAGTTTACACTCATCCCATTTACATTTACATTTTAAAGAACATTTGTCTAACAGCCCCCTACAAAGAATAAACTTCTCAATTAGTGTTGCTATGCATGTCACTGGGAACTTTCCTAAGACCTAAACATGGGGGTCCCAAACAATACAAAGCCAGGGCAGAAACATGCAAACAATTGAGTAACCCAAGGTAATTGTTGAAGGACATGCCTAGAGCCAACAGAAGAAACCCTGTCAACCTGTAGAAAGAATCACTAGTTCTCTGGAGAAGGGAGGAAGGAAGGCAGGCAGAGAGGGAGGGAGGCAGGTAGGCAGGCAGGCAGGTTTCCTTTCCAAAGCTTCAAGAGTAGATTCACAAAGCTGAAGCAGCATCAGCGTTTGTGTAAACCAGTGTGAGATTCTTGATTACTTGATCTGAGGTCTTTTTAAATGCAGTACCTTGGGCAGCTACAATACAAATGGGACCAAAATGAATGTTGCAGTTTGTCTATATCCTTTCTATGCAAATAGCATCAGAATACTTAATTTTTACAGACTGAAAGCTGAGATTGAAAAAAACCATGCTTTTAAGGAACATAAGTAGCGGGACATTGCTGTAGAATGGAAAATAAATGAGTGGCATTACTTCTCTGCTTCCTTCACCTCAAGTTGATTGGCACTGATTAAATTTCATGCTAGTCAGTCTGTGAGTTTAATAACCAATAAAAAAAGTCCTGACATTTCATTTCTTGTGGTGAACACACACACACACACACACACACACACACATATGTGCATACATGTATCTACACCTATATCTGTACCTGTATTGCTATCGATATCATTTTAGAGATAAAGATGAAATAGAGTTAAAGATTTCTAGAGATTTACACATATCTATGTAATAGACTTCTATTTCTATATAATATCAATATAGATACTTTCATTGTAAGGTTGCCAGTGGTATATGTTCTAGCCAATATCAGGTAAGGTAAGATGCTTATGTGCACTGAGTTGAGGAGAACTCTGCAGACCATTTCACATTTCTATTCTTTAACAGCAGATCCAGACTGGTAAATATCAGAGGAAATCACAGAAAAACAGCTGCTTTGATTATACCATCAATCTAGTATCATAGAATGGATTAGGTCAGAATGGACCTTTAAAGATCATCTAGCTCAACTCCGCTGCCATGGGAAGAGACACCTTCCACTAGAACAGGTTGCTCAAAGCCCCATCCAACCTGCCGTTGAACACTTCTAGGGATGGAGTATCCATAACTTCTCTGGGCAATGTGTTCCAGTTTCTCACCACCTTCACTGTAAAATATTTCTTCCTTATGTCCAATCTGAATCTGCCCTCTTACAGTTTAAAGTGGTTGGCTTATGTCCAATTTTTCATCCACTGGTACTCCCAAGTCCTTCTCCGCAGGTCTGCTCTCAATCCCTTCATCCCCCAGTCTGTAGTGACACTGGGGTTTGCCTTCACTTTGCACCTGGCCTTGTTGAACTTCATGAGATTCACACAGGCCCACTCCTCAAGCCTGTCAAGGTCTCTCTGGATATCATCTCTTCCTTCAAGTGTATCAGCTGCACCACTCAGTTTGTTGTCATCTGCAAACTTGCCAAGTGCACGCTCAATCCCACTATGTCATTAATGAAGACGTTAAATAGTACTGGTCCCATTACGGACCCTTGAAGGACATCACTCGTTACTGGTTTCCACTTGGATATTGAGCCATTGACTGCAACCCTTTGGACACAGCCATCCAGCCAATATCTTATCCATCTAACAGTAAAACCATCAAACCTGTATGTCTCCAGTTTAGTGGGGAGAATGTTGTGGGGGATCATATCAAAGGCCTTACAGAAGTTCAGGTAGATTAGTCAGGCAAGATTTGCCCTTGATGAAGCCATGTTGGCTGTCCTTAATCCATATGGCTGTCTCTGTCTTCCATATATTTTGATATGTCTTTCAGGAAGATCTGTTCCATGATTGTACCAGGCACAGATGTAAAGCTGGCTGGCCAGTAGTCCCCAGGCTCCACCAGTCAGCCTCAGTCTATTCTTTCAAGATTTTCGGGAAACAATTTCCACTTCGTTCAATAACTTTGTATTGAGGCAAGAATTCCCTGAAAGAGGAACTGATGACTAAACCACCTGAATGCAATTATACGGCATGACAGATCACTTTCTGTGAAGCATCTGTATTTACTGTAATACCCATACACTTTCTACCTGATTACATGTATTGACAAAATTCTTACCTTCAGAAAATTTAAGCAACTATTTCAAAATGGGGTTTTCAGCTTGTCTGACTGTTTCTCACCTCAAAGGGCAAAGATTCAGGAAATCTGGGATCTTGTTGTTACAATACAGTCTTTGGAGTATCTTCAGCCTTACTGTATGGTCATATAAACGTTCTGCCCCAAGGCAGACAAAGCAATACCTCTGATAACTTTCATTTAAATGTCCTTTTACAGTGCAAATACGAAGCTGACTTTTTGTTCCTACTTTACTTAATTGCTCCTGAAGTTTAGCTTTATCCTGATAATTGACAGGTCAAGTGATGTGGGTATGCTCCTTTTAAAGAGAAATTTCCATCCCAGTGGCCACTATCAGGTATCTGAAGAACAAGAAGTACAAGGAAGATATAAATATGTTCTCTTTCCTTTCTGGATAGTCTGTAGTAGTTAATTCTAAGGTACATTAAATGAAACATGAGGTTTTCAGGACTGTCAGACAGCATCCAAAATTTCTTATCCTATTTATAAAAAAGAGAATTGTAGATATTAAGATTTAAATAAAAAGGTAGTCATAGAACAAAACAATCACCTCCATTTACAAGCAATTGTCTTGTCAGGTGTGGGTGACAAGCAGCACGTATCCCATTCAAAAGATGAAGAACTGTTATTTGCCCTGAAATATAATGGTGTTCAACTTTGGAGACAGCATGTATTGTAATTTTTTTTTCCCCTCAGGAAACAAAAAGTTACCATATGTTATGTTAAACTGTTGTGTCTGAGAATTAAGATATCTTAATACTTTGCCAGCCATATTCGTTAATGCTAGGAATAGATGTTAGCACTTGCAGTTTATCTCACTGAGAATATAATAAGAAGTATTTGTCAGTGTTTGGTTTATTGCCCACCATTCTATGAAATTTTATGTGAAAGAAATTTAAACAAAATCAGTGTAAAACCCCACAATATTTAAATGCAAGAACATACATATACTTTACTTATGTATATATATGTATTTAAAGCATAAATTTAAAAAGTTGGAGTTTACTTAATAGTGAAAGTCAGGTGCATTATGATTTCATAGAGCGCATCTGCTAGTGAGCAGGTATACCTTAAGATCCCAGTAAAATCTTAATTTACATAATGTCAATTACCAAAATTATTATCTGACAGAATGGCAGCAGTATCATAACATTTCCAACATTTCTCTCTTCTCATACACTGTACCCTTCCCTATGGCCTGACCTCACTGCCTTCTGGAGCAAGTGGCCTTGCTGTGCCCTGGCTGTGATTTGAGCTGGAGGACCATTGAGTTTTATGGGGTCAGAGAGATTTGCCAGTTTGAAGAGAGGGCAGTGAAGGGGACAGAGGTTTCTAAGTGGTCTTCAGTCTGAGGGAAGCAAGGAAAATGAGGGTGGCACCTTCCACTATAGCGTGATGTGTCAGTGAAAACATCCTTTCCCTTTGCTTTGGAGACCAAACTGATTTAGCAAGTGGAGGAAAAGATCCTCCGCCTCACTCCAAGTCTCACTGACCTCTTGTCCAAAAGAATCAATGTCACCATCACGTTTGTCTTAACACTTTATTGATATTCAAACAATGAAAGATTCAGAAGGTCTGAACAATCACTAATGTGTGTAGTCCATCATTAAGAGATCTCCAGGAAAGGTCAGGGACTGGGCTAAAGTATAGGATCCAACCTGACCTAAGTACAGGCACCCACATCACTAGATATCCATAGCTTGTCATCCTATTAGGGCAGTCATTGGTTAGTCCACCTGCGAATTATATAGTTTTCTATCATATTTATGTCTACTGATAGTCTCTGCCCCCACGCCCCACCCCCACCCCAGGAAAATATTGAGTATTTCTTAAGTGAAAGTCAATTTATTATTTATAAATTAAAGACACTGAACCCAATTCTCATAGAACAACACACCACCACCTAGCTCATTAGGGGTACACTCTTTTAAGTGAATGGTTTTAATCCTGTGAGTCTACAGACTTTTAAGGAGCCTACTTCTAAGAGAACCATATAAAAATACATATGCCAGTTACAAGCAGATTTAAATTTGTCATATAGAATCCCACTTTCCTGATGGAAAATATTTATAGTGTCTGTAAACCATAGCAATCAAAAAGGAAATAACTTAGAACAATATTTGCCTACTGCATTTTCAACAGATTTGAGGTTTATAAAAAAAGATATGTGGCCTGAGCAGCCTTGTGTTCGTATACTGCAAATACTGGAGGCACAAAGGGAGAGGTTGTGAAAGGACTTGAGAATAGGGAATTTTTTATTCAGACTTTGTTGTGATTTTGATACTGCTAATAAATCTGATGGACAGGAGAATAGACAGGAAGGCACAGGCAGTGCAGTTTTAAAAATGAAAAGTTTCAATCATTCCAGTTTTGATATGAAGTTATTAAGTTCAGAAACTTGGGTGGATATAAGCCTGCATTGCCTAAGTTCAAGTTTTGTCATTACCTTCAGCTAGGAATAACCAAATAATTTTACTACTGGATTTGAAGTCCTGTTAAATTACTGGTACAACAGGAGAGTATAAGCAGTCATAGCTTACTGTTCAGTAAAAAAAATACACCAACTTGAATAACAGCTTTTCTCAATGAGCACAGAACAAAATACTGAAATTAAATCTTGAAGAAGAAATCTGAAGAAGAATCTGAGAAAATTATACAAATAATATTAGGGCATAATATGTAATGTCTTTGTAATGGTATAGTTCTATCCCACTATCACTGAACTGAAAGATCAGTGCTGTATTAGAGACCAAGTAAACTGGTATTCATGTGGTGCCCCTCAGAAATTACCAGTTACCAGTCAGGAATTACAACGAAGTATTTCAACATATTCTGTGAAAGCAGTTAAGTATAAGCTCCAGGTAAACGACAGAAATGCACATGGTCCCGATGGAAAACTCAGCATGGCCTAGCTGAAAATTCCCATGGACATCAGTAACATTTAGATTCAATCTTTATAAAAGGAGGAAATACTGTCATGGTCATTAATAAGCAGAGCAGAGAACCTGAGAGCTGCAAAGGGACAGAAAGGGCAGCATTTGCTGCACAGCTGAGCACTAGCTTGCTCAGGAATGCCTGAAGTGCCCGACCCATACCAGAGCCCGCAGGCTGGGACATAGTAATGAAACTAGGGGGGAAATATGGTCAACTATTCTGTAATCAGGACTAATGTTAAATCATAAGAATTTTTTCTTTCCAGCCTCTTCATACCTTTCCTCCTGCACAGGGGTTGGTATGTGTACAGAATCTGCATTCATTTGTATAATGCGCATGTGAATAAAATGTAAGTAGATAGATAATATTTATCTAAAAGCCAATTTGCATAAAATAGATGAAAAGATCATTTGGATACTTATTTTTGTAAAATGTGTTATCTTCTGCTCATAAGTCATCAGTATTCAAACAAATAAGTAGTATAACTACATGTTCCTTGTAAGGTAAATGTCAGAGGAAACTATTGTAAAATGCCAACAAATACTGATTTCTGATACATCAGAGGATACAGTTAGAGGAAAATTCAGATAGTGTAAAGAGGCTTCTTTCTGCACAGGCTGGGAGAGAAAAGGAAATTATAGCTTGGTCAGCTATTAAAATGAGAATGAAATACAATTTCAGTATAGTTTAAAATGGGATAAATAGAATACTGTGACATATTGCTTATAAAAGTAATAAATTTTCTTGTTAGATAAAATAAATAGTTATACTTGAGTACTGCGTAATTAAAACAATAGATAAACACACAGTACAGATTTCAAATTTATACACAGGGCCAAGAAATCTTTGGTTTAAAAAATCAAAATCAAATGTATGTATTAGTAACGTGCTGAAGTAGCCATTACTTTAGAGGCATTAAACTGTATATATCATTGAAGAATATTTCATTAAAAGACAGACACACTAAATGACTAATGCAAGACAAAAAGCAGAAACACTAGAGAAATGCAAGAAAAACCTAACTTTAAACCACTGGAGTGAGCAGAATCTTTTTACTGATTTACCCAACTTGGAAGAAAATTTTAAAATTTCCTGCAAAGACTAGAAGAGCAAAAAATATGAAAAATATTATACACATCTGAGCAGAGCAAATACAGTGCCTGCAGGAAAGAGAAAAATAAAATACAAAAAACACCCTTACAAAGATTAATTGCTTATCGATATAATTTCCTTTGTAGGTGATGGAGGAAAAAGGAATAGAAATAAAGAGTACCTTACCACACTTAAGCATTGAATGCACACCAAAATAAGGATGATACTGAAACAAACACAACAGAAAAAGCCAGAATACATTTGCTTTCAGAAAGAAAAAGCAAAATTACAATAGTATGTTTCATAGAGAAAACACTAGAAATTGGAAATTCCAACTATGAAGTAACCACCTAAAACAAACAATAAAGTATTGAATCATAATTCACTGTATTGCAGAGGACTTGCATCATTAAAATGAAACAATAGATTGAAAACATTAATGTTTTTGACTTGGTAATGGAATACTCAAATTTAGCCTGATGGCACATAAAAGAACCTCAATGAACATAACTGAAGAAAATGTGAACATATTTTCAAATGCCAACACAGAAAACAGAAAGCAAAAATATGGCTGGTATGGCTGGTATGGCTGGTATGGCTGGCATAAGCGCTTTTGTTTTTAATTACATCCACAAGCCTCACATCCAAATGAGGAAAGTTTCACATGTAGTATATTTTTCAATACATTGTCTGTTATAATTTCAACCCTCACAAGCTGGTGTTAGCAAATGTATTTTCATATGTATTCATCAGGACCAAAAGGGAAAACTCAATATCAAAAAATAGGTTTAACCTCAAGCTCATAATTTCTTTAATGATGACTTAATAGCAGCTGATAACATTTTTTTTAATTTTATAAAATTAACTTCTGTGCAAAATTACTCACTTTCATTATAACACAAGTGGGAGGGGGGGTTCAATCTGCAAATTAAGATAAAATATTTCATTTTGCATTAGATAACAAGGCCTTCAATAATTAAAGTGGATTTATTATTTCATATTAACTACTAAAGCATACCATGTCACAACAGAAGTGGTGAAGTGGAAAGCTGTTTATATATTGTGAGGCAATATAAGTTCATGAAACTAAATCTGAAGAGCATAAATTCTAAAACATACCAACTAAAGAAGTTATTTTTTGCAGGAGATTTGGAAAAATACTGTTATGAGAGTAAATTATAGAAGGTGAACAACTCTTAATAATAGCTTGTTAAACATAAATAGCTGTAAATGATCTTCTTTTTCGAGGTTTCTGTTCAAATGTATTGTTGGAACAAACTATTGGGAGAGCAAGTCACAAGGTGTTCCACCAAGGTGCATCCTAGGCTGGAATGACCTCATGTGATAAAGAGATACGTGATAAGCAAAAACTATCTAAAGAATTTCAGAGTGAAGAAGAAACTGCCTAGATGCTTTGTTCAGCTAAACTGTTCTAAGGTGGACATTTTATCCTGTTGTGCTTTATTCAGTTGATTGCTTTTCTCAAAAAAATTGCAGTCCTACCTGTCTACTTTGAAATGGAGTTACTCTTAAAATTTATCAAAACCCAAATAACACAGAGCTTTTCTTAAAAGTTATCAATATATCATGTTGCAGTAGAAACTGTTAAGTGATTTCAGATACCACTGTGGTTAATACTGATTTCTGTGAAAGATGTTTATTCCCAGATGTGTATCTTTGAAGTTCCACAAAAAGTAGCAGAGGCTCCTAAAACACATAAAAAAAGTACTATTATTACACATATTTCCAATGAGGAAAAGCTAGGGACAGAAAAGTTTAAAGGATCTCAAAATAAATGACACAACAGATTCAGTGTAACATAGACTGTTTTCAGAGTTGCTGAGCATTTATAAAACTGGTTTAATTCCTGGACCTGCTGATACTCAGCAGCTCTGAAAAAGTCAGGTCCATGTTTCTTGAACTAAGTAACTGAAAATAGTGATTCTAACGGACAGCCAACCTTTAACAAATATATGTTATGAATCGAATGCTCACATTTAACTTCATACAACTGAAGAACGCTTACCTTTCTTTCCTGCAGCTTTTTTGTTCCCAAGTGTTTCTATCCTCTCTCCTCTTTACTCCTGTCCTTGGTACACTTGCTTTCTACCCTGTCCATGCTCGCCTTCCTCTTTTCTTATTTACTCAACATTCATTTCAGAGAGGAGGAGGTGGTGTGGGGTGGGGCGGGGTGGGGGTGCAGCGGTGAGAGAGAGAGACATAACGGTTTAGATTATATAGCACATGCAGTCTATGATGTTTAATTTTACTTAGGAATAAGAGAGAAAAATACTACAATTTTAAAAAATCACATTCCATGCAAGGAGTTACATATATTTTCACATTTCATACGTAATTTCATGTATATTTGAGCATATTTTCTTTCAACCACAGAATTTACATTTGGACTTGCATCTCTAGGGTTTAACTTGGCCTGTCCTTTCTCACTTACCAAATAGGTCTATAATATCAACATTAACGTTACTTTCTGCCAATTACATTGCTACCAAATAATGAGATATGGTCATAGCCAAACCAGCAAGAAAGATTTTTGGTAAAGCAACGAGCAAATCAAATCCATATTTTAGTTCAAAAATATTAGAAAGGGATTAAACAACTATCAATGTTTTTCTGATGCCAAAAATGCCAAAAGGGCCTCCTCACACAGGCTTACTGGGGTGTGCTGAACTCGCCATGTGGGATACACAACTGTCAGGGAGAGGCAAAGAGAATGGTCTTAAGAAATCACAAAAGTAAAGCAAGTGTTATTGATCACTGCACTTTTCTATTCTACTCTTTCAGACACATCTCAGATCACTGACCTTTCAGATACAAAGGCAATCCAGTCCATGCTTTCCAAAATATGGGTAATGCCCTGATGAATACTGTGGTCCTCCAAGCAAGGGTTCCATAGAACTCGATGTCTCATCAGTTACTAAGAGCGATATTTTATGTCAATCTCACTTTTTACAGAGACAAATAATCAAAGTATGTTTAGCAAATAGCTCAAGCACTCTTCTTTGGTAGTTATATATATTTTTTCCATTTCATAAGGTGGGAAATGAGTACAGAGAGATTAAACCCATTTCTCAAAATCTGTGAAAAAGTATGTGGTGGAATCAAGAGCAAGCGAAATTAATCTGACTCTTTTTTTATTACAGGATGTTTTTCTCTTGTTTAAACATATTTCACTTCACTACAACCATTTCACTCAGCTCTAATAAATTACCTAGTTCTGAACTGTATTGCTTAGTCATACAAAACCAAAAAAACTCAAAGCAAACATCACCTTTAAGTACAATTAAGGAAAAGGAACAAAAGAATATATGCAGTTTCACTGTCTCAGAAGTGGAAAGATATAGTATAATGTTATGGCTCCCTCTTTTGGATAGCACATATCTAGTTTTCAATAATAAGAAAACTCATCATGTCCTTAACAGCAAAAACATAACACAAGTCTCTCTGTTATTCCCCCAGATCCTGCTTAACAGTGATAATTGCAGCTGATAAAGCCAAGCTTTTTATAAGTTTCTCGCAAAATACAGATATTGCAGATCTCTGCATTCTATAAAAATAGACAGGCATTTCCCAGCTAGGACTGTAGCTAGAATATTTTTGAAATATGTTAAATGTTAGTCTATCAAGTACCTATAAAAACTTGAACATAAAATTATCTCATGGATTGCTCTTTATTTTAGCAGTGCTGTTAATACATAATGAAGGAGAACAATAAACAGAAGATTGGTGGAGAGCACTTAATCTAACTCACTCTCTGGACAAGTGACCAGAAAGGAAGAAATTTTGTTCCTACACTATTATTACTTCATTAGGGAACGTGAATGAAAAATAAAAGAAACAGTCATTTGGGTTTCAGTTTGAAAATCTTCAACATAGCTGTGACCTAGTTGAAAGTCCACAGACTTATTGGCTTCAGGAAATTTTTGAAAATACTCTTGAATAATTAAAAAACATATAACATTTTCAGAATAAAAAAAATCCTGTAAAATAAAAGCTGTTTTATTAGATGGGAAAGGTGAGGAAAAAGTAAAACTGTTAAAAGGTATCAATCGACACAAAAGAGTGAATCTTGACAGAGCCTAAATCCTTACCGTTTAGGATTTTTTCCTAATGTAAGACTAGTAAACAAACAATGTTGGCTTTATAGATATAGTTATATAATTCTGAGTTTGGATTTTGCTTTCCCAAGTATTGGAGGCATACCACCATTCTTCTACGTTAATATCTAGACATAATTCCACTTGACACAACAGGCTCAATTTTCTCCATGTCTCCATGTATGCTATTGTGAGACAACTAGAAATAATTTTTTTTGGCAAAAAATGTTCATGAAAAATTCAGTAGCACTGTTCAGTGACATCAGCTGTGTCAGCTAGAAGACAGACTTTATTTCACTCAAAAAATCCTTCCTATTGTTTTCTTATTACCTTTATATGAAATATGTTAGGCAGGTATATATAAATGAGTTGTTTTATAGGCTTTGTTTTGCACTTCCTATTACTAGAAATAGCAACTCCTCAACATTCATGAAGATATTGGGTTATACAATTAAAAGATTAATTGGATTTATATCAACTAGCTTAAATTATTTATATCATTATGCCTTTCCTAATTATACCATTGCAGCATGTTTTCCCTTCACAGCATCTAGAATTCCAATAGGACAATTGTATTTGACTATGCTGGATCATTATTATTCATTCTATTTATTAGTAGTTGTTAATATAAAATGTTTATTTTAAATTCATTGCTGTAGTAATGACATTTAGATGAAGGTATATTCTTTTCCATTAAGAATTGCCTGTAGATAGTGTACCTTATGACAGTTCCTCAGAGTCAGAGAAAAAAAGACAATTTAGCATGCTTTATTGACAGTAGTAATGAAACTGTTTCACTGATACTGTGTACCCCCAGCTATACTACTAAAAAGTGACATCAAAATTTCTGTAATAATGATTGCAGACTCGTAAAGGTAAAAAGAGGGAGGAAATTCACATGTAGGAAGTGTAAGTTTGTTTCATGTAAAATTCCTATTCCTACATATAAACCGAGAAAAGATCAAAAAATAGTGACTGACATCCTTACGTACAGATTAACTATGCACTGTCTTTTTTCCTGTTACGTGATTGAGTTAACTTGTTTTCTATGAAACTGGATGTTTTATACCTTGTCTTAGTAGTATCTCGCCCAAACATAGCTATGGTCCCTCGTATACTCTTTTCCCTCATCCTTTAGGAATGCGAGAAGGAAGGTAGTCAGTCACAGGCATTTGAGTTTATGCAAAAGTTTTAAAACTTAAGTATTTCCTGCCTTTCCCCAGGCAAAGCTAGATTAAAAAATACTGCAGCAGACAACATAAAACAAATACTTTGTTATATCAACCTTTTTTCAGGTGTATTTCTACTCTTTTTTCACTGTGAAACTGGAACCATATACATGGTTTCGTGCAGTTCTATCTTTTGCTTCTTACTGAGTTGTAATGGAAAGGGCAGGAAAATATAGGGGGTAGTTCTGGAATGCTATCTGACAGGTACTATGTGTGTTTTGAATTAATCCAATAAATCACAGGAAAATCTGCATGCTGTAGGAATTCATGAGATGTAGATTATTAAACTCAAGTCTGGTTCAGATTTTACGAAAGGAAACGTTATCACATGTCATTTGAAAGCTAGCTGGTATCTTAAGAGAGATAAAGTAGTTATTTTTGCCTCTGGTTGCTAGAAACAAAGGAACCAAATGGTAAAACAGTATCAGCAGTAACAATTACAGTCTCACCAGAGCACGATTAAATGGTTAAATGCATATGCAGATGATATATTTCCTCAACACTAGATTCAGTTCCAGATGGGTCTGAAGTCTTCTGAAGTTGTGTATCATGGTAGCAATAATAAACCACATATAAAGTCTGCACTAATGGCAAATTCAGGAAATACTATAGGAAATCTCGAAACCTCAGTGCGGGGGAAGGGAATATTTTTTAGAGCATTTCTTTCCCAGAGGACTTGAAGTAATCAAAATTTCAATATGAAATTGAGCATGGAAGCCAGCCTCTGAGCTATTGATCAGAGTTCTTGGTGGGCTTCTCTGCAGGACTGTCAAGCACCAGTGGGAGTTTGACCCCATGTAGGCTACTAGCTCTTGGAAGAGAGCGTAAACCCTTAGAAAACAAATAGAAAGGAGCTCAACTGGAATAGCCCATACAGCCAACATCCAGTGCTAGGTATCTATGCAATACTCTTACTATCATTTCATCAATTTCTTCATTTCATCAAATGCTGGGGAAACATTTTGGTTTTAACATTATAATGTTAATTATAATATATGTTATATGTTATATATGTTATAATTGAAACCCCAAAACTTGTTTGGAAAGGTCCATGAAAAACTTTCCCATCAGTACTATTGCTTATGCCTACCCAGTGTTCTGTGGTTCATTTGTCACAGTTTTCAGGAGAAAAAAGGAATTATAAACCCTTAAGGTTAAAATGCTGGATTGTTTTTTTCTGTTGTTGTTTGTTTGCTTGGGTATTTTTAAATTTATTTAACCAGGGACTCATCAGATTTAATTTCAGTACAGTGGGATTTCAAGTCACAATAAATGGCAATGTAATGACTTCAGGAATCTTAAATATCTCAGTGATGAAACTGCTGAAATATTCATTATTTTCTTTAACTTTTCATTTCAACTTCCTTGGTACTTGAAGGTTTCAAGGTATCAAATGTGATGCCCCCACCAGTTCTACCATGGACAAGTTGCAGTAACAAAGTCTGAGGCTGAAACCAGTGAAACTGCTGGCAATTCTTATAAAGAATACAATTGCTGGACCCATGACATACTGGGGAAAAGTCAGTACAGTTCTTGGAAAGAGAAGTCCTGCCTCATACACCTATTTGAGTCCTCTGAAAGAGTTCTTAGCCATATGGATAGCTTTGACCTCTTTGATATGATCTGGTTGTGCTTCTAGAAGGCTTTTGACAGGGTCACTCATCAAAGACTTTTAAGCAGCCATGAGCTAGAAGTGAAGGTACCTGCATATATCAGTAATTGATTAAATGACAGGATCCAGCAGAAAGAAGTAAATAACAAGTTTTCACTTTGAAATAGGTCTGTTGTAGTGTTCCACAGGGATTTGTACTAGGGCCAGCACTGTTCAACATACTCATAAATAAACTGAAAACAGGTTTGAATATCAAGGTGAGAAACTTCGCAAGTGACATTCAGCATGTACTGGTTTTGGCTGGGGTAGAGTTAATTTTCTTCACAGTACCTAGTATGGGGCTATGTTTTGGATTTGTGCTGAAAACAATGTTGATTTTAATGAGAAGTTACTCTGTGCTTTTATGCATATGGTATTTGGAGAATATGGTGTGCTGATTTTGGCTGGGATAGAGTTCATTTTCTCCATAATAGCTAGTATGGGGTTATGTTTTGGATTTGTGCTGGAAACAGTGTTGCTAACACAGGGATGTTTTCATTACTGCTGAGCAGCGCTTACACAGCGTTAAGACCTCTTCTGCTTCTCCCACCACCCCACCAGCAAGTAGGCTGGGGATGCACATGAAGATGGGAGGGGACACAGCTAGGACAGCTGACCCCAACTGACCAAAGGGATTCTCTGTACCATAGAGCATTGTGCTCTGCATATAAAGCTGGGGGAAGAAGAAGGAAAGAGGGAATGTTTGGAATGATGGCATTTGTCTTCCCAAGTAACCATTAACGTGTGATGGAGTCCTGCTTTCCTGGAGGGAGCTGAACACCTGCCTGCTGATGGGAAGTGGTGAATGAATCCTTGTTTTGCTTTGTTTGCGTGTGCAGCTTTTGCTTTACCTATTAAACTGTCTTTATCTCAGCCTACAATTTTTCTCACTTCTACTTTTCCGATTCTCTCCCCCATCCCACCAGGGGGGAGTGAGTGAGTGGCTGTGTGGTGCTTAGTTGCCAGCAGAGATTAAACCACAACACAGCATAATAAAGCCAAAAGGCCTTTGCAAAATCTTGCAAAAGGATCTTATGACTATGATTATACCAATGTACTTCACCTGGCAAGGGAAATGGATTTTGCAGTGTTACTGACCATACCATTTTGCTGTTAATTCAGTCCCTAACATTAGTTTAACCTGTACCAACCAGCACTGTTCCTGAAAATTCCTGTTAGTGTTTGAGGACCAAGCCCAGGGTGATTTGTCATAGATGATCTGGACATGGTAACCCTGCTTTGGAGGGAGGCAGGGGAGAGTAGAGGAGAGTTTAGCCATACAGATTTGAGCATTGCCATGCCAACCAGTGTCTACTTTACAAAGGTTTAATAACTATAGTAGTTTGCTATATATACATTTGTAGCCTATGCAATACAGTGATTGGACACGAAAGTGATGGATGGTAAAATTGTTATGAAATTATGCAAAGCCACACACAGTAAACCCCATATTTTATGTTTAAAAGAGTAAAGTCTGCCTATTGCCATTGGGGAATAACACCATAGTGTAACAATAGATAATAACAGGAAAACATTAGCCCAGAGGTCTTCACCAGTCAAAAAAAGCAAACAATGCCATGTATCATGACAAAATTAAGTAGAGAATGTCATTAAGCTGCTGTCTATATATGCATAAACTCCTGCAGCTTGAATACTGCAACAAATTATGATTGCCAATCTCAAAATATACCAGAAGGGATTCAGAGGAGGGCTACAGGTCCAAATAAAACTATGGCACAGCTTCCAACAAGGAATGATTAAACAGACCACCCCAGAGCTTTTCATCTTGGAAAAGAGACAACTGAGGAAGTTGATTTCAGTCTATGCATTCAACAGTGGTAAAGAGAAGGAAGACAGAATGACTGTTTACTGTGGCTTCTAATGACAGTACTAGTTGTCTAATGAAGCTGTCAGTTACAATGTTCAGAAACAAAAAGAGACGGTTCTTTTCACAGGACTGTTAAACTGTGAGTGTCCTTGCAGACTGTTGCAGTTTCTAGAAACTTACACGCTTTCAAAGTAAAGGTGAGAAAAGTCATGACAAAGAGAATCTATTGGGGATTACTAATTACCTAATATTTGGAGACTGAGAAAACATACAGGAGAAAAATCATTGTATGCTTCTCCATGCTTATACACTATAATGGATGTCTACTTGTTGGAGACATCATCATCTTGGACTATCAGGATACTAAGAGAATAAGCCATATTTTGTTATACTTATTTTGAATTTGTTCATGTTTTGCACTTGTCTTTCACTAATGAAATCAAATGAGACTCAAGTGAAATGCTTTTTTTTGGGGGTGTGTGTGGGGGGTTTTTTGTTTTTAAGGAGGAGATTCAGACCTAGAAATAAAAAAAAGGAAAGTCATTGTACTTTATATTTCTGAGTTCTATATTATTCCTGTAAGTGGTAGATTTACCACTTGTAGGTATTTTAGGGTGCTTATTACGGAAATAAACACTAAAGCCTCCGCTGCACCAGACTTGTTTCAGACTAACTGAGATAATAAATAGCAAAAAATTATGTTAAACCTATTCACTATTTCTGTGCACAAATTCCTATGTTTGCAAGGGGCCTGCTCAGCTACGAGGATGAGACTTTTCTTGATTTTGTGACCCCATTGGAGACAGCAGAAGGGCATAAAGGAGGTTGAGCTATGATAAATAACAGCATTCAGCAGCTGCTCCGTTCTTTCAGGAAGGAAGCAGCAACAACGGTCTGCAATTACCAGTCCAAACCTGCTGGTAGTTGCCTTTAATTGGTCAGCAACAGTTTTTCTAGTCCAGAGAAGTGGATGTATATTCCCTTGCAAGTAGTAATTAAGTCTGATTTTCACAGTACTTCTCTATAGGAACAAGATTTTTAATGATTCAGATGTATATGAACAAATAAAAGAGTATGGGAGAGATTAATGGCTTTTAAAAATCCGGGAAATACTAGCTTGAAGATGTCTTTATTCTGAGAAATTCTGGCTTGTAACAACCTCTTGGGCCATTGACACCAGCTGTAGACTCAGAAAGTTTAGTAAGCTCTCATCATGGTACATACTATTATGCTCAGGAGATATGGAGAGGTAGGAGGCACCTGACATGGAATCTCAGACTGCTTTGTTAGGATCTAGTTGTGTGACCAGAGCAGACTGCTGCATAATGAAGTGGCGAGAAAGAGGCATTTGGTGAAAGCACGTAGGTCCAGTTATAAGGAGAACTTATAACTATGTCCTGTCATTAACAGTGCTGCGACAGGTGAATCTCATCTGCTTCATGCAGAAAAACTGATGAGAATAAATGCATCTGGAAAATAAGAGCATACACCTCCAGATACTGCTTGGTTTTGTACCATGCAGATAGAGGGTTATGTTGTTTATTTAAAAAAAAACCCACAAAAAACCCCCACAACAAACCAACAAAAAACAAACCAACACAAAAAAAATACCGCACCAGAAAACAAAACCAAAACCCAAACCTCACAAGCAAACCCAAACAAAAAATGTTGTAAGTATTGCAGGGTATCAATATCAAAGTACAGCTAACCAGTTTATGAGTTGAACTTGAGACAATCTTAAAGGGGAAGCAAATAGAAGAATTCTGCTTGATGACAGCATTTATTTTTCCTCCTGTTTCTAAAGGCTATCTTTAAAAAACACAAATGTGATGAGTGTGTTGCATTTGTAAATAAGGTATGGTATAAAAAATTATAATACAGCTTCATTATATGATAAGAGTGAAATGTGTTCCCTGTGGAGAAACATGATACTAAAGATCAAAGGAATATCTTCAAAAGGCCTTGTTTTAAGGGTTTACAAGTGATGTATTTCCTAGCTCCCCTCGTGCTGATGAAAAGCAGATCCTGTAAAAAAGTTCATTATTGGAGAAAAAGGGTGTTGGGTTTTTTTGTTGGGTTATGTTTTTTTTTTTTTAATGTGAAAATACACATTTCACTTTTGTATTCTAGTGACTTGCTGCCATATCATTGCTATCAAGTAAGAGACCCTTATAGAGGACGGGGGTTGGAAGCACTGCAGGCTTCTTCTCTAGTTGGTGGAAGGATAGTTAGAGGAGAAAGAGTTGAGAAATAGTTTCATCTGCACCTCAGAAGAGGCTTGCTCCAGAGAAGGGCAGATGATATTTTCACTGCCCAGGGACAGTTGCTTTAAATCACAGCTGTGTCTGTGCACAAGTCTTTGCCAGTGGGGATTGTCCAAACATGAATCAACACATTCTCTTGCCAGATCCAGCCACTTAGTGAACTGGCATTAGTCACTGCGAGTGCTGTAAAGGTGACTCAAGCCTTGTTGAGTTGAATTTGGACTAGTGTCTCCAATGTATGTGCCCAAGATGCTAACTCTCTTGTCAAGGCAAGATATATGTTTCTTATAATGTGCCTGCAAACTATAGATTTGTTTGCCTAAAGATATTAATTCAACAGACATTCTAATACAGATTGTTATTAGTTCACATTCCTTAAAACTTTATGTTAGTGCCACTTCTTGACTTATGTAGCTAAGGGAACCTGCACTGGTGGTCCAGACATAAAGAACTGCCTTCAGCTGCTTCCTGACAAAATTTTCAGCTCAGCTTATCTCCACTGCTGAACAGATCAGTAACCCAAGGGGCAAAAAGCAGCTCTGAAAATCTGTTCCGGAAGGTTTGCAGCTGGAACTGCTGAGTAGGGAAGTGTTTCTTTTTCATTATGGCCCATGATTCTGTGCCTGGATGGGATCCAAGTACTTGTACTGAAAGAATGGGTGTTCATCAGTCAAAAACCTGTCCCTTAACTTTTGGGGATGCCTCAAAAGCTACTTCAGCTCTCATAGAAATAAATGAAAGCACTTTTCTTGATTCTCTCAGATTCAGTATGGGAGGTTAGTCAAGATGCACACTGACTGTTTTCTTTTCATCCTTTCAATATTACCACCAACCCCATCTTTGCCTATGAAGGGTAGGGAGAGAAGGAAAAAACTTTAGGAAGATGAAAGCGAAAGGAGCTTGCTTTTTGAAAGTCAGCCATCAATGATACATCCACAGTCTTTATTCATGTTTGTAAAATATCTGCTCTCAGAGAATATTTGAGCACTGTAGTCAGAGGGAAGCACATGTATGCATACCTGGGCTATCTTTAAGTAGTTAGGGAAGCAATAAAAGTGAACCTACAGTGGCACAGACCTAGCCTCTACCTAAGTCTTGGTATTATCGGTGGAAGTGTGCTGTTTATAGCATGGGTCTTTTGTTGCTACACCTTCCCTGCTCTTAGTATTCAGGCTAAGTAGATTAAAGCTACATTCAGACATTTTTTTGTCAAAAGAAACACAACCAAAGTCAACGAGACCACTTCCATGCATGCAGGCTATACGAGATTTATACTTGCTATATCCTGTTAAAATACATATTTCAGTTTTACAGTTTGTTTGGCTAATCCTGAACATCAGTTGCATCTTTCCTATTTAAAGATTGGTGAGTGCAATATGAAGCACTGCTGCTGCAGTTAACTCTGTTATTTTTAGGAATACAAGAGCACTACAGCCTTTTCCTTTTAGAACACAATTTTACCTCACTATTAACAAATGAAATAAATTAATATGGGATACGTTATCAAGTTGCCAAAGGTTAGCCTTTCTTCATGTCACACTTGTGAGTGACTGTGCTGCGCTAATTAAAAACATTGCCATGGCAATTGCTATAGAACCATTTAAATTGGCATCATTGCTAACAAATCCCTACTATTGATCCCAGCAGGGCTTATATCACACTACACCTGAAGAATCTAAATAGAATATTTAAAATTCAAAAGGACTTTAAAAGATACATTTTTTCCACTTGCTAATGTGCTCAGGAGAATAATGGCTTTCATACAGAGATAATTCATTTACCTGGAACTGTGTAGGATTCTGATATCAGAGTCCTTACTGCAATGAGAGGCTGTAATGGTCCTAGGCTATCATCACATATCACTCAAACTGTAGATTATTAAAAACATGTATTGCTTCCAATCAGATCCTCTGATCTGCAAAGTAGGGAAAGAATGTAGGTTCTTCACAGTTTGGGATATTAAAATGTTTAATATTAAAATATTAATATTAAAATTAAGTCCATCCCAGCCAGACCAAGCACACAAGAATACCTCATCTTAAAAGAACTTTCCAATGCAACTAGGAAGAAAACCATTTTACATTGTTTGACAAGAACAATAAGTTGACCATTGTACTGATTAAATGGTGGAATCAGAAGTGAAGCAAGATGATTGCATATATACTTTTGATCAGTTACTTAGAAAAAACCCCATTAAAATTATTCTGTTTTCATAACTAAGATCTTTGCTCCTCTTGGAAGAAATCTAATTAGATGTTTACCACAATGTTCAGTAGATCCAGACTGAGTCAGAATAATAACTATCTCTTTATACCTAATAGGTGTAACTATTGTAAAGATAATGGGTTAAATCTTCCCCTCCTCACATTTTTATTTTTTTTCCTTGAGTCCAAACCCTGTTTACTCTTCTTGACATGAAGGATATTACCTTTCTGCTCGACAGTATTAAAGCCCTTCTGTTAATTAGCAAGGAAATCAGTAGAGGGCAGCACTACACAGAAAACCACACATTTTAAACACATTAAATTCTGCCCTGCCTGGGACAAAATACGGGAACCTAGATTCCTCCGAGAGAAAAAAAAACTCTTAAAAAAATGGTGTTTGTACAGAAATAACTTCTTATAGCAGACTCAAAGCCTCTGTGCATAGTGTATTGTGGTCTCTTGATCAACTGGCTGTTAGTTTTCCAGACTACACCAGAATCGTTTCTTTCAGTATTAAAATACAACTTCTGAGTCTACAGAACGTGACTTTCATTTGCAGACTGCAAAGTCAGATGGTCCTAGACAGTCTTCCTCACTATTTGTCAACCAGTGGCGTATCTCCTGGACTGGCATGGTTATGCACTTTGTTACACTGCCAGGAGAAGATTCAGCTGTGGATTCATCTCAGTCTACTGTTCACCACAGAGCTACTTTGGTCACCATTGTCCTTCCCTAATTATAAGTAGGTTAAACTCCTGACCAATTCAAACAGCTAACTATGAGACAAGATGCATAAGCCAATGACCACCTTGAAGTATTTCTTTGAGTACAAAGAAAAGAGTAGTATAAACAACTTACACATTTGAATTTGTGTAGCAAATACTGTTTAGACAGAAAGGAATGAAGGCAATGTCAGAAAATGTAAATTGTGTAGTTTTGAAAAAGCAAAAGCGAAGCATTTAAAATTTGAAAATTTATTTCCATTTGAAATTATCGCAAAACTGAACATGCAATCACACAATTCCAAATGGCAAAATGAAAATATATTGATGTCCCCTATCCGTCCCCTTGTTTCAAAAAATGGTGAAACTGAACCAGAATAAATCAGCTGTTAGATTTGTCTACGTTTTGAAATAATGACACTTTAAGAGAAAATTTAAACTGTTTGCCATTTTTGGATAACTTATTTTTCACAGCAGTCTTCCAAGTCTTAGAGAGTTTGTACAATATATTTTTAGGATTTTTAAGTTTCATAAATTCATTATGTGTTAATTTTTTTTCTAAATACATGTGTAGTTTTCAGGGATTTGTGGTTTGTTTTGTTTTAAAGCAGAAAAGCTGATGTGTTCCGAGAAATTAGAGAAATCAATCAGTCATAACCCTAAATATATAAACCCATAACCTTTATCAGAATATTTAAGTAGCAAAACATCACTCATATACAAAGCAAAAGCAATCAAATCCAAAATTTGATCAATATGAATATTTGAACATGTTAACATTCAGAATGTATATAAGATGAATTCTTTAACTACAGTCCAACAAAAAGTGCTGTAATGCAGCTATGAAGGAGCACTGTTTGAAGACACATCAAGCAGGAGTATCTCAAGAAGAGAGAAGAGACTTCAGAGCCACTGAACAAACTTGATAATCTGCCTTTTGAGTAGAGTATTTTCAAAAGTAGTTCCTGTTGTTGTTTACTTTCATTTTACAATATCTTAACCAGGATCTAATTATAAAAGTCTGAAGAGGTCCTGCAATGTGCCTCAGAGGGTACAGTGGGCGTGTCTTATACGCTATGTTGCTAAATAGTTTTATTTAGTGGTAAAAACTACTTCCGTCTATATTGTACAGAGAATTAGAACCATTTAAATTTAGAGATGGATAAAAGATTGGCTGAGATTTTTTTTTCTTTTGATCTATATCCAGTAAGTTTCAATCACAAGGCAAAATCATCACGTATGCGACGTGTTTTCCAGTCAACATCAAAATTTACTGGTATTAAATTAGACACAGGAGAGCTCCCCTTTGCCCCTTTGCACTCAGCTGGAACATACTGAGCATTACCAGGGAGAAAGCAAGAATTCAAAGTAAATATATCCACTAATGTATGCCAAGATCTATGTACATTTATGATTTGATGCAAATAGAATTAATTTACTTTGTGCTTTGATTCTTCAATTAAAATAAACTAAAAGAAAATAAGAGTTTTCCAGCATTATATATGTGATCTTCTGCATAAATTTGACACCTATGAAATTGTTTTCTTTTTGGTTTTGAACATGATGTTAGAAAGTGATAAATATTCCAAGCCTTCACTTCTTGCTCAGCTAAAACTCTGTTTGAAGTTGCTAAAATACTAAGACTTTGATCCTCCTTCAGGATTGCTAGTTAAGATCCTGAGACCATACAGAATATCATCATTTTAAGGAAAGCTTCACACAAGAGCAATATTCTATTAATTTAATCATTAAGGCCTTCAGAGTACAATTCACTGAATGTTTTCCATTAAACAGTTTTGTTTCTCAAGTGACTAATAGTTTTCACAAAAGCATCTTATTTCCAAAAAATTCTATCTTTCTGTACAGAAAAAGACTCCTTTCCCTTCCCCTAAAAAAACCCAAAGTGCAAGTAGCTGCTAGTAATGTTGGGTTGTGGCAGAAATGAGGATAGGTATGTATGTTTTTTAAAAATTTCAAAATATCAGTACTCTAAAATTTCTGGATATTGTGGCTTCATGCTACTGTCACTGTTCGTGGACTGATTCCCAAAACAAATACTTTCGATGCCGAATTATTTTCCTATACTTTCTGTAATATACAATGACAGTTCAGCTAAAGACATCCTAAAGAAAAAGTAGGCTTGACAAGAAACCAAGGTCATGGAAAAGACTGGGACATCAGGCACCTCAGTTGTACTGCTAAATAGTGTATGAGTTTTAAAAAAAAATCTTTGGTTATGATTAAATGTTGTTTACAAACTTCTACACAAAACATCAGTACCAGTATAAGAAAAATAATAGTAAGAATAAGAATCTATATCATGAAATTTTCCATTCATTCAGGAGGGGAAAAAAATAAAATACATTCCAAATGCAGAAGTCTGTCATAAATGCAGGATTTTGTTAACCCCAGCAGGATTCCCATGAACCGAAACTTACCTAACAAGTACTTTCTCTTTCTTGAGTAAGGAATCTGTTGAAAGCATCTTTAAATTTCATTTTATATTATGATTTCCTTTGTGCAGAAACAGAAGCGGATCCTCTGGATAATTAGGGGCTATCAAAGGGGAAGAAGAGGTTCAATTAATTATGAAGGAACAGAAAATTCAGGTTTGCAAGCAATTCTGAACAGATAGCAAGAGAGGCTGAGCTAGCAGTGATTAGGTTGAAGGTTTCTTACTATTTGGGCTGTTTCGTTGTGTCAGGATGCTTTTGGTAGCTGAAGTTTTCAGATAAAGAAGTGTTTTACTCGTGTTTTAAATTAATGTCTATATACAGTGTAAGAGAGTAAAATTGAAGAAGATGAACAAGACATTAGAGAACTTGACTTAAAACTCCCTGAAATTTTTTTATGGTTATATGTAATTTCCATGGGTCATTGTCATGATCACTAGGCTATTGGTATTCCTGTTTCCCTAAGGCCATGGCCTTAGGGAAGCAAAATTATTGCAACTTAACTCAAATACTTTTCTCCATCCCCTAGGTCTTACTTACAAGAGGAATATAACATTTGAAAAATTTGTTCTGGTGACTTATTAGAGGAGTGGAGGCTAACAGCATTTCTGTAAATGATGAGGACTTACTCCTTCTTGACAGTTTTGCTTTGGAGCTGTATGTTTCATGTGATTCATATGATGCCATCACAAAAAAGGACTAACAAACGCTCATACAATGAAAGGATAACAGGATTGTCAGAGAATGATGAAAAAACACTGCACCGCACCAAGCGTGGTTGGATGTGGAATCAATTTTTCTTGCTGGAGGAGTACACAGGTCCAGATACTCAATACGTGGGCAAGGTAAGCCTTGTGTTTAGAGGTGATGTATCTGACACCCTTGGTATTTTCCCTCCTTCTCCACAGTTGTTTTGCCTTTTATACAGCAATTGTCCCAATTTCTCATTTAAGTCAAAGAACACCATGGACCACGTGAGGCTTCCTTCCATGATTGTCCAAAGTTGTGAGAGAAATGAAGTAGTTTAGTGAAAAAAAAAATAGGAAACTGTTCAGACTAAAATGTTCCAATTTCCTATTACATATGTCCCTGCAAGTTTTATCACTGAATAATTTCCAATTTCCAACTGTTAAACAAAAATATTACATAAGGGAATAGAGAAGTTATGCCTTCATTCATCTACCTTGTGGCATTTGCCAGTATACTGGGATGTGTACTTCCTCAAGTGAAATGCAGAATTCTATTTATTAATAAGAAAATTGCTCTCTATGCACAATATACATGTATAGATAGTGTCTGAAGAGAAAAAACACCTCTGGTTTTCATAATTTCTGCAATAAACTGAGACCTTTCCTTAATGGCTTGAAAGACTCCATTCTTTGAAACCTGTCTTTATCAGTTATTGCCGACAACAGCACCTCTGAATTCCACCTGTCTGCGGTCCTACTTTTTTCTGATAAGACACAACTCAAAGATTTCCAGATTTTTAGCCCTTTTTGGTGTCTCACCATCCACAGTTCTACCTTGTGGTCTGGTATAAATAAACAATCTTGGCAGAGAACTAGGATACACAGAGCAACCACCCAGAATGACCTACAAATTAAGGCTTGAAAAGTTTATCTTACTATCTTAAGTTAATAAGTGTCCATTCCAGATTCTGTCACTCATCTACAATGCTGTCACTAGCTTGGATTGACAGATAGTTCTCTCACTTTCTGGTGCCTAACTACCAAATGGATTGAGACATTTTCAATTCAAAGACCTCAAAATGTTTTGAACATTTGGTAATACCTCTGGTCATGGGAGGCATGATCATCTAGGAAATATGGAAATCATCTTTGTATATTAAGAAACAAACATCAAAGAAGCCAATCACGGTAACTATGAACTCTATTCTGACTTTGTTTATACCAACACTACACCCATAAAATTCTGTTTTCAGTGAAATTAATTCTGACTTGCAGTACTGGAAATAACATGAGAGAAAATAATCCTATTGCTAGATCTGTTTATCAGTGTGTAAATTAGGAAAGTTTGTTGTAGGCAAAGGGATCTTTAATAAAGGGTGAACTAACTGCATAGAGAGATTTCTAAAAAAATTTTGTTTAGAAGTATCTTTTAGTATTGATCAAACTTGCAAAGGAAATGTTCGATAAGGTACACAATACTATGTATCTCCATAGCCATAAGTTCTACCTAGACCCACAGACATATGTTTTTTTGTAATAATAGAAAACTGTCATAGCAGGCAAGGAAGTGTCAAACATAAGAGTTGATTCCAGTTTCAGTTCTGCTATATATCCACTGCTACAGATGAATGGACTACAAACAACCTATGCCATTCTCAACCTCAAATAAATTAAGCTCACACCAAAACTGCCATCACCATCTCTGTTTCACACAAGGAATGCCTACGCAGTATATTGCAACAGACGCAAACTTAGTCTGCACTTACTCTAAACTAACTAAAAGCCATTGGACCTTATTACCATAGAGCTAAGTCCAGGAAAGAAAACAAATGGCTGCACAGCAGCTGGATCTGAGATGATTAATTTCTCACAACTCAGATAACATGTTGAGATTTTTCACATTTGACTGCAAAATATCATACAGAGGCCCTGAGGGAGAGGTCAGCATTACTGATTCTCCAAACAGATGGAAATCACCCCAAGTACTACCTCATGTTCCAAAGACATGGGGTTGGATTGAGGTGATAAACTCCAGGTGGTTGCATTAACTTTAGAACTGTTTGTAACACGACAAAATTATCATACTTCTGTCCTCAGTGGTATAAAATCACAGTAAATCCATTTGAGTTAGTTCAAATTATCCTGGGTACATGTGATACACAGCACCAAGAGGGAGCTGCTATAAGAAGTCAACTAAGGAATCTTTTATTTTTTTTTTAAAGCAAATTTTTTGAACAATATTATTCTGAGAAAGGCTTGCATCTCAGGTTTAGTATTCTCCTGCTCAAAGTGATGGTAATTAGCAAACTGGTAGTGTGAAGAGAGAATACTTTTATTCCAACCCATGGGGACTAGTTCATAGCAAGCATTCTTATCCAATCCCTTTTTAATATGGATATGCACAGGCAGATGGATTACTGGGGTAGAATAATAAATGTTGTACTAAAAATTAAATAAACTGAAATAAAAAACTTTATCAGTTAATCAGTTTCTGAAGGATCATAGCCATAATACTAAGAAGTAGATTTCCCACCCTGGTTCAATTTGCAAAAAATTTTAATCTGTTAGGTCATTGTTCATGTTTTGTTAGGGATGCTACTTTGCTCATGCTTTATTTAGTTACGATTGCATTGTTACTGGCAGTGGGCTAGGATCACTCAGTATGACTTAAGGGGATAAAATTTATTTGTTAAGAAGGATGGGTAGATGGGTTGGAGAGCTATTCTGCGACATCCACACAGCTCTCACTCCTAGCGCTCAGTCCCCCAGCCCAGTTTAGACCAGCAGCAGGGACCCGGGGGAACTGGACACTTGCTTTGACTGGTGGAGTGCCCAAGTCCTGGCTGGCAGTCTGGCGCCTGTGAGGACATTTCTGCCTTGTGCTTAGGCACCACTTGTATCAGAGGTCCCTGGAAGGAGGAGTTTCTCCCTCATATCTGAGGTGTTATCATCTCAAGTAGTGCTTTTTAAAATTAGATTGTCGGCAGTCAATGGCCTCACTAACCCCTGGACGATCTCTTTCCCCATATCTAAAGCCAAATAGCAGTTGTTACTGGGGTTACTCTCGCCCTCTGGTCTCCTTCCCAAATGTCTTCCAAGAATGGAAAGTGGTTAACAGCTCCATCATTCCTGATTTTTTGTTTCTTTCATGCACATGCCAGGCTAATCTAAGCAGTTAGAGCTGGCAGATGCAATCACGGTCTCATCTGTGTCGTGCTTATGGGTAGGCTTCACCCTGTGACAAGAAGTAACTGGAAAAGAAAACTTGTGTACTGGTAAGGTGGATGAAAAACCCAGGTCCACGCAAACCTGGTGCATGGGTCCCAAACTCCTTACAGGGGTAACGGTGTTAATCAACTCGAACAGCTAGAACAGAGCTTATGTTCCTAATTATAGATAGCTTTTACACAAAGGCAGTGGCAGTGGTGATAGGCGACATAAAATGGAGACCAGTAAGTGCATCTAATGCACCTAGCAGAAATAGACAATATTGTTTGATGAACAAAGGAATTTATCTTAAAACAGTATCACAGAGTCCTGTTTGAAAATCTGGCCAAGAACAAAAAAAATCAAAAATTTCTAAAACATAAAAATGACCATATTCTTTCAAGATATTTGTTGCCTTGTGTGAATGTTGAATTTCTCAGTGAGATCATTGATGTAAGGAATTTTCAGAATCTTGAGGAATTTTCAGAGGGTGTAGGGAGGGGAACTGTAAAACTCATTCTGCCTACTAAGAATTCACAGGGGAAAAAAAAAATTGATTACAATATAATGTTCTGAGTTAAATGTATGAGAGAAGATTCTTTTTAAAGGAAAAGAAACAACTGGCAATTTTTTGTGAAACATGAAGGGTTTGAGAAAATAAATGTAATACCTGACTGTATATCTCACTGTGGCATTCCTTGGTTTCTGTGACCCCCTTTCCTTTCACTAGGGAGGGGCCATAGATCCAGCTTCTCAGCTGCTACTAACTTTAAGTCCCATACAGAACCTAAGAAATAAAATCTAAACCACTGATCTTCTATGAGAAATGTCTACCAAATTTATTCATGTTCTAAACAAGAAATCCAAAGATCTAATAACCTTAAGAAAAAAAAAAGACATGCAATTTAGGAAGTATTAATATGTTCATGGGGAAGATGTTCATTAATTAAAGCAAAAGCTAATAAAATGCACAGAAGGCTGTAACCAAGTAGCCCTTTAGGGATAATTAGTTTTATTTTCCAAAGCTAATACTGATTTTATGTGTCTCCATTTCTAAATAACTTATCTGATACCCACTGGAGGGGCATCAGTTGTGCAAAATGCCAAATATCCCACCCCTAACTCCAGTCCTTATGAAATATCCCTAGGCAGGATCAAAATTAACAACCATTTTGGAAAACGCAGTCTTTTATGCTTTGCAACAATATACTTAAGTTATTTCAAGAGACAAGAGGTTTTTCCCTCCTTTAAGTCACTCAATTAGATTTTTCACACGAAAGCTAGTCTCTCCCTATATCAAACAGGCACTTCACTAATCAAAGGCAGATGGGCAGATAATGTGTGAAGTTCCATGCAATGTATGTTAGATCCAATGCTAAACTGTACAATCAAACACCTGTCATATCCCAGAATCTAAAAACAATAAACAAACAACAAAAGCATTTTTGTACACTACCTGCAAACTTTTTTTATATTAAGGGGGGAAATACAAAGTCAAACAAAAAAGAACTGGGACTGCTTAGAATTAGCTGCTCCAGGAGTAACTTCCTGTTTAATAACTTCCATAAAAATAAATGAACTAGGCTTTGTATGTCATAAGTATCATTTAAATTGGATGCAAACTGAAGAAAAATCTCTGTTCTGCCTCCAGTTAAGCAGTGAGTTTGATTCATGACACTTGCCTGTGTGCCTTATTAAGAAGTATAAAGTGGAAATAAAAATATTCAGAGGATGGGTTATTTTGTTTGGGGTTTTGGTTGTGAGTATGTGTTTTGTTTTGTTTTTCAGGGGGGTGAGGTGCAACATATATTTAAATGCAACCATTTATTTCTTGTAGGTTGCACTTACAAATATTCAGACATCTACAAGTGAGGTTGTCTTATAAGTGCAGTCTGGCTTAAAAGAAAAGATACAAGAACAAAGAACTTCATGTAACATTTCAAGAAGTCTCACTGAAATGCCAGCCTCACCAGACTTGCTGTTATTTAATACAAAACTTCACTCAATTGCCCCATTACACTGTATGGGGTTTTTTTTCCTTGTTTAATGGACGTGGATAGTATTTCCTTGTAAATAGAGACTGAAAATGTACTAATGCCTGAAAATATTATTTCACATTACTTTGCTTGCTGCCTTTGGTACACCACAAAAGTCCAGAGTAGGATTCCTTTCAATATGCAAAGCAGCAGAGAAGTCAGAAAATGGGATCAGTGAAGCCCTTACTCCGTTAGTCTTATCCCTTTCATCCATGTCCTATCAATATGTTGCCAAGGCCTTGGCCATTCTCAGCCTCCACTCTGAGCAGTTTGGGAGGCAGAAGCTTAAGGCCCAAATGGGTGACCCGCTGAAGGGCCACACTCTGTGGTAACCTGCGTTTCTCCATCCTGAAGCATAATGTTATGTGCCACAATAATATTTTTTTATTAATTACCAAATATTGTTTTCTTTAGGTACTGAATTTTATCTTAATCTTGCCTTTAAAGTATGTGAGAGGACTTACTTTTTCACTCATGCCTTAATTAAGGTATGCAATTAATCCATAAGGATTTCTTTACAGCATTTGTTATTTTCCCTCCAAAGAGTCAGTTTAAGAACCACCTGTTCTTAGAATGAGAGAACATACAGGTGCACTATCTTTTCGTGTTTCAAGTATGCTCTCCGCTTTGTTACAGATGCATCTCACTTGTCTTACTGGAAAAACTGTTGCATTCAGTACAACACCTAAATGCTGCTAAAACCAGCATGTTTCTGTGACATTTTTTGACTTAGGGGTATGATAAGTTTTGGAAAAACAACAGAATCATAAACAATCATACGTTGCTGACATATAATCATTTAAAAGTGGGATTCAACTGGGGGAAGATGTCATCACATTCTTAACATGTTCCATCTAGCATGTGCTATATCCCAAAGCCATCTTTTAAAACACAGCTTTTGAAGAAGACTTAATAACATATTTTTTTTAGAATCTGTGCTCTTAAAGTAAAATCAGTATTTCACATTAAATCAAAGAAGCAAAATTAGTGGGGTCTCCTGGGTCTCCTCCTTTTGTCTTTACTTTCCTCTCTCAGACTCCAAGCTTTTCCTTGTCTTTGAATGAATACTGCAGAAATAATGATGTATCAAAACAGAAGGGAAAAAAGCTGTAAGGGCAGAAAAGATCAAAGAAATAAGAAAAAGAGTCTGACTAATTTTTTAAAAAATGAGAAATGGAAAACCTGTTTGATTCCAAAATTAATAAATTAACACATTCTCTCCACTTACATTGCATTCATCAGCTAGCACATTTTTTCAACAAACATTTGATCTAGTTCCAAGCAGCCATATCTCTAGGCAGACGAATCCCCAAAAATAAAACTGAAATGGAAACAGGCAAACCTAGAAATAAAAGGTTAAAAAAAGCCACAAGTCCCTGTCTCCAGATATATGCGTAACTTAACTACAAATACTAATGAAGAGCCATAGCTTTACTTGTTAAAAAGTAATCCATTTTCTGAAGGCTTCCAACATAAACCATATTGAAAAATTGTTGGAAGTATAACTTATTTTTGTCAAAAAATAGTAAACCCCAAAGTTTTCAATAAAATTTGATTGCTACTTTTAAAAAACCCTGGAAAGCCAGTTAAGAAAATGGTGAAAGACAAATCCTACATCTTCCAAAAACAGTGGGACTGGTTTCCTTTGAAGAAAGGACAGAAGCTCATTTCTGACAACCTAAACACATTTTTAATTGCAGTTTCAAAAATAGTGAAGAGATCTAATCACATCATGCATAACCCAAGTATACACAGTTTAAATACAAACTGTCTTGAATGTTACATTGCAATGATAGGCCTGAGTTAGAATTTTGCAATCAAATTTGGACGTCATATTTCACAAAATAAGAATAATTTCTGAAAAAAACCTGCAATGATCAGAGACTTCAAATGCATGAATAACAAGAGCGAGTTGGCATTGTTTGGTACAGATAGAGCAGCTGTCACGAGATCGACAGCTTCTGTTTCTTCAACTACATAAAAAGACTGCTAAAAAAATAATCTCAAGATCTTATGTTCAGGGCAAGAAGTTGGGTTCATATTATCATAAGGTTGATTTGCATTCACTATCAGAAAAAATTTTTTGATGGTAAATATAATCAACACAGTGAAGTACCAGGTAAAGATAACTCAGAGAGAAAGGATTATCTCAATACTGGAGGTTTTCATGACAAACTAAAAAATCACGTGCCAGAAAGTCCACACTGACCCTACCTGGAGCCAGGATGATGGCAAAGATTATCCTTTTTGGTCCTTTTCTGTTCTGTTTTCAAGGATTCTGTGTGTGTTTTTCAAGTTCAAATGCTAAATTGTTTGTGAAAAACAAAACTAAACCAAGAATAAACACAAAGACATAAGAAATGAGGAAATCCTCAAACTGTTTATTCTAAACTCTTCCCTTTCCCTTCCCTTTTTCCTTCCCCTCTCATGCAGTCCTCTCCCAGGACAGAACATACAGTGTGTAATGATTTTCAAGTTAAAAGAAAAAAGAAAAAGGCTGCCAACTATGTGCCTTTACAAAGCCTTTGAGCATAATGCGAAAAGGAGAATTTGCAAGATAATTGTTGAGAATTTAGCAAAGCTAAGAAACAACTTCATCCATAGCATAAATACAGGCATCTGAAAAATTACTAGTTACTTTTGAAGCTAAAGCCGACATGAGACAATTCAATTGTAATACCAAACAATAATAATTCCCCAATTCTTTCCCCTCTCTCCCTCCATGCTTCGCCTCTCAGGTGTGGAAAAATTATGTTCATGCAATACCCAACATAACAGCAAAGGTTACCCTGTGGAGTCTAGTTGATTGTTCACTACAATGCTTGCTCTTTGCTTACTCATAGCTCCCCTTCCCCAGGGATCTCCGAAGTGTGCTCAGGTCAGGACAACAGTAATGGGTGTCTGCGCCCTGCATGGTGGAGGTCCCCCCTGTGGAGTCTGCTAGGATTGAGGGTGTTGACAAGGTAGCAAAAACCATGGCTCAAAGTAAAAACAACTAATTTAAAGACACAGTAGGCATGGAGAATGGAGTTCTCTTCTGTCTCCAGTGGTAACTTCCAGTTTCCATCTGAAATACCATTTTCATTTTAATAAAAACTGGCTTTTCTGAGTTTAAAAGCCTCTTGGTCTCAGCAAGTTCCTTATGCAAAAACGTCAAAATAGGTCTACCTCAAAGATCTGGCTGGCTCAGAAACCTGCCACAATAGGTAATTATTATTCATAGAATAGCCCTATCTTCTTATTACAACTTCATAAGCTGGTATTTGTCTGCCTTGCAGCTTTAAGCCTGTGGGAAGAGATTAGACTAGTGACAATCTACAGACCTATCATTATCTGCTATCAGGCAATCATTTATTGTGCATGAAAAGGTGGGAAGGTGAGGAAAATGTGTTTCACAAGATACTTTTCATGATGTTGTGTATTTACTGCATTGATTACATTATGGGAGTGATTCTGAAGAGGGGAAGTGTTTTGAGTCTATTGTGGTTTACTGGTACTTGCCAGCCTGGTGGCAAAAAGAGTGCAAAACCCATCAGAGTAAATCAATATGTGACTACTTAGAAAGGGCAATTTGACTGCATCAGAGGCTGGTATTGTGCAACATCTTGTCTGTTGGAGAAAGGCTTATGAATAGTCACCTTGAAGACAAAGAGAGAAGCTGTCAACAAGCAACTGTCAAGAGCAGCAGGTCTTTTCTTCCTGTATGTGTCCAATACATCAAATCCTGTCCATTGCAGGAATCATCACACATTTCAGCCTTCGAGAAACTGAAAAGTATGTTGGTGTAGCCAATGCAGTCAATTTAACACTATGCTGGGTATCAATCAAAAGAGTAATTTGTGATCTCATGTCAGTAATAGAAATATATAACTATGGTCAAACCCTTGCTGTATGTATTGCTGTAGCAACACAAATACACGGTGCTAACTTCTGCTCTCTCTTATATCAGTCTATGGTCAAGAAACTCTGCTGAAATCTTTCTTTTCTGTTTTTACACAGAAGAGTGTAATAAAAAGAGTTAGGTAGCATTCTGGCCTCTGTGAACATTTCAGAAGTTACATGTTCCCCCTGTTTTGCTTCACATTTCAGGGACAAGTATGCCTATTTCAGATGGAAGCCATTATACCAGTTTTATCAAATTGGGAGTGTGAGGAAATGACAATCAGGCTGATGATATTAAATTTGGTTTATCCTTAACTAAAAAGAAATTGCTTTTATGTATTCTCCATTTCCATAGAGGGAACCTAAGGAGAAATTACATCAATTTCTGTGTTTAAGTTGTAGAACTCTTAACAAAAAATCTCAAAGAGGTCTTTGGAATGGTTGATTCATCTGCAAGAATAAAATTTTGGGCCAAACCCTGCCAAAAATTGATGATTCTGGACATAATTATTAATAAAATTTGATTGGATGTTTGCTTTATGTGAATTTTGCTTTATTTTTTCGATCTGTAAAATGCAATTGCCAACACTTACCAAATGAAGATTTTCCTATCAGGTGTTCCCACATCATATTACAAAAAAAGCTCTGGAATATCATGAAAACAGCCATGAATCAGCCATTAGATTGAAAGCAGTGTTTGGAAGTATTGGGTTGAGTAAATTATCAGGGCACACTACGAAAAGGAGATAAAACCAGAACTAAATATTTAATAGCTACCTACCTGGTGAACAATGCTTTAATTTGTGATATAAATGATTGTTTTGACTTTTCCTAAGGCATAAAAATCACAAACACGGAAGTAGTAAGTGGGGTAATGTCATACTTCTACTCAAGCATACATAAAATAGATTCACGTAACTTAAAATTTGTGAATCTAGTTACCACCTCTAGCCATTTTTGTCCCTTGAACTTTTACCTGCTGCTACTTATTTCTACTTAAAAGCTGAAATAGATTTAGTTTCTAAATACTGAGAACAAATTTGACTTTTACAAAAAAGTTCTGGTTTACAACTTGCTATGCAGCTTAAGTGGAATTAACACTTCTATATTACACTGTTGCAACTACTGATGCAAGCTTTAAAAATGGTGCGTTTCTGATAGTTCAGTCTTACAGGGATTGTGGAAGTAAGCACATTTTTCTTTTTAATAAGCATTTGTGATGAATAAATACTGTCAAATACCAGGAGGTAACAGAACATTAAAGTTTCAAATATAACAGGGTCAGGTAGTTGACTAATAGGACTGAATTAACAAATGAAAAATAAAATACAGAAAGTATTTACTTACCTTGTCTCTCTACCGCTGCAGCATCTACATTTAAAATGTTGAGACTAAAGAACCTTTAGATCAATAATTAAAAAAAAATAAAAATAATCAAAGTTACTGTATGTTTTATGTAACCCAAATGACTAAAAGAAATAACAATGTTAATTTTGAAACTATATTAATTAGATATAAAAAAAAGGTGTGGTCAATAAAATTAATGTAAAGAGGAGTTTGGCAAGGAAACAAGTATTTCTGCATATATTGTTGCTGAAGAAAATAGAAGAGGGGTTGTTGCAAGAAAGCAAAATAAATCATTAAAGTTTTTTTTTTAACTGTCCCTCTGAGTTTTACAGAACATGAAAATACATTAATCTTCGTACAGGCTAGTAATTGCAAAGTGGAAGAGGTCACAGTCTGATTCCCACCCATTCCATATGAAAGATTTAGAATCACATGCAGAAAGGCATGAAGTGAAGGGCAAAATGTGAATCTATCCCAGAAGAAATTCTTTAGTCCTTCAAAAATACTGTTAATGGAGGGAAACAGGAATGACCCATTCTGTTCTCATTCTAGTAGAGGTACTGCAATTAATTGCCTTTGTACTTCAGGTGGCTAAATCTGGTCTAACTTCAAAGTGTGTAAAAGAAAAAGAAACAACAAAAAAACTTAGAGTTTAAAATCATTTGGTGCTTCTAAAAAGCTGAGAATGTATATGTGTGTGTGTGTGTGTGTATATGTATATGTATAAAACCCATTGTTTTCTCTTCAGGATAAAGAAAAGATTTAAGTTGATCTTTTTGATGAGGATAAAAGAGAAAAGGATAAATAAACCTTATAATGATGATGCTATGATTAATAACAGTAATTCCCACTTACGTAAGTACTATTCAATGAAATACATCAAAGTATTTTATATTAAACGAACAGTACCTAATGTGAGGCAGGCAATGACATAATATCTGTTCTTCTGAGAAGCAAACTGCAGCAAAGTTGCTGAAACAGTGACTTGAGGTCACAGAGCCAGTCAATGACAACAGTCAGATGCAGCACTGCATAGCTACTGCACAGGGACAAATTCAGCATAATGGCAAGGCTTATCTATTTGAAGAGATCAGCACAGAAAGGACAGCACACATCAAGAGTGAAAACCATTTGGAAAAGAGCACTCCTGATCCCTTATTTTTAATATTAGCAAAATATCAAGTTCTGTCTTAAAGCCTATCTCCAAATGGTCAACAAGACCGTGTTCAACATTTTACTTCAGATGAAGTCATAGGATAATTAACAAGATAATCAGTTTTACTTTGTGTGCTGCATGCTTCTCCAAAGTACAGAGTAATTCTTTAGCCAAAAATGGATTTCAGCAAAGGATGCAGACAGTCAGCACTGAAGACTCCAGTTCCCCCCAAAAATCTTTTTTTTCATAAAATTAGTACAAAATTAACATTAGTACATTCAGACTTTCATCTGCTTTAACCAGATGCAAATGCTCTGACTATCCATGCTGTTAAACTAACATTAGTTTAACTCATCCTTTATGCACCTCCTGCTCTACTTCCCTTTTGTTAATATTTGCTCTGAGAATAAATAAATAAATAAAAAATCCCTGTTAAATAACTCCTGCGTTGTCTGACGTCTCCATATTAATCTCACTCCATCTGATCAGCTTGCAGATTCAACTATTAAATTAAACATACCCTCAATGAAGCAATACTGTTGGTCTGCAGGGCTTTATGCTTGCTTTGTGCCTTACACTTGGGCTTCTCCAGGCACTACTTCTCTTTCATGGATTTTTCATTTGAAGCCCCAGGCAGCCTTATCCTGGCTCTCCTCCAAGCCACAGGGTGCTTAATCAGACGAGTACTGTCAGCCTGTGGTTTACGCAGAACCTGAAGCCCATCTCAGGTCCCTTCCAAATGGCATTACACGTATCAGGTTCTGTTGTGCCAGGAAAGTAATTAAGTTGTTTTGACAACTATTCCAGCCACCGTCTTGTCTTTGCCATCATTACAGTAATGACCTTCCAAAGGTGGTATTTTGAAACAAGATTTGGAAGACCATACAAGTAGGTAATGCAAATTTCAATATATATAAAATCAGTGACAAATAAGAAGCAGCAAAACAATGACCCTAAATACTTCTTTCCTAACTGCTGGTTTTCAGCATACTCTTCTTGAAACAACAGCTTCACTTAGGAAGCTACATTATCACACCACAGATTCAAGGCTTGGTGCTTATTATACCCCGACCTGATTTCAAACCTTATGCTTTGATATACCTACTTTTGAGAATGTGCTTCTCAGATTTTACCAAGAGTTGGGCATGCACCTATGTGTCTTGAAACAGGCACAGGACAGGATTTCATTCAGACTGAAGAAAGTATGAGATAGATAATGCTACAATATACTTGCACTGAGTGCCCTTCAGTTGTTAGGAGTTTACATCTCCATTATAGTCTGCAGAGTAGAGAAACAGTAATAATAGTGTTTTTCTTTTTTGTTTGGTGAACTTTGCCAATAAATAAGCAGTAGCAAAAGACCCTGGTGATGCTTTAAGTCAAGCAATTACCTTACCTACCTTCCACTACTGTTCATTTGAAAGTTTAGTTTTAAATAAACATGTAAGGTATTCAAAAAATTTAACAACCATATTCCAAAATGAGTACTGGGGAATGAACAGATTGCTTCTTGTGAGGTTTGTACAGTGTCCACAAAATATTTAGCTTATCACTTTGCAAACCAGGATCTTGTGAAAAATACACCTTTTAAAATTGTGATTTGAAGCTTTGTGGTAGACATCGTTGTGGATCAATAAGCATGGAACTCAAAATCATCACTTCTTGGGTTTGAAATACATTCATGTACAAGTAAATATGATTTAAGGATAATAAATAACAAAATATTTTGAATATTGCTGGAAACAACCTATAGTTGAACAGTATAGGAAAGATGTACATTTTGGGATATGCTTCCTTTGAGTCAGCAAGCGTACAGTCTGATTTTGTTCGTTTGGTGCTGCAAACCTGGAAGCCTGTTTACATATCTTAGGCCAAAAAAGACTCTTTGATCATATTGCCTCACATCTTGACATTTTATTCTATTACTCTTGCATTATGCTGTGTGATTTGCTGAAAAATATTGTCTTGATTTGTAGACATCTGTCTACAAGTACACATATACATATATACATATGTAAATATAGACACAAAATTGTAATTAAAAGTAGTAAAATATTCCTGTTATTGATATGTTCTTCAGATCATTGTGGGTGACCCACAAATGGAAACAGTATAACATTGATCAGTTCAGTATAACTTCAGTCAATGCAGTAGTTATCCACAGTTGGACAATGGGTAACTAAATAAGTTCAAACACATCAGATTCATAAACTAAACCAAACCAAATTAAAACAAAAAGACTCCCCTCCACAGGTCTCTCTAGCATCCCTATTCTAATCTGACAGTTGTAGATGTTGGGGCTGGGGGGGAGGCAAGTGTAAAAGCAAAAATCACAGTGGTCAGACCTGCATGCTCTCTCAAAACAGCATCTCCCATTGCCTCTGAGATAAAGTACTTAGCTAGACAAACTGCTGGTCTCCCCTGCTAGAGTATTTCTTATATGCTTATTAGTGTAGAGCTGAGCCCAGATCAATTAGTTCTGTGGAGGGTAAGGGATAATTCATCCATATGACAAACTCAGGTTTCCAGGGCCAGAGCTTCTATTCCTGCCTGTCTCTGTGCACATTTTTTGGAACTGCAGCACATTTTGAGTGCCTCTGAAACAGCAAGAGATATCACACACAGAGACAGATTTCGCTCAGAAGTTTCTGGTGAAAGAAAAATCTATGCGAAGAATACCTGTTCTTATTGTGAGGCCTTTAAAATAATGATGGATTTACCACCTGTTCCAGGGATTTATTAAGATGACAGTGCTTGACATTATGATGTGATAATTTCTGACCTGTGGATGTAACTGATGACTATAGTCACTTCCTGTAAACCTGCATCTCATGTTATGGAACAGTCAAATGACAGGGTATGGCAGACCATAAAATAAGAGTTTGGTTCTTTTCATCAGGCTGAAAACCTGCAACCCAGCTGTTGATCAGGAGAATAGAGAGAGCAGAGCAAACAAAGAAATTCTACGTGCTCTGAAATCCAATTCTTTGTGCAGAAGAAAGAATGCAACCACTTCTCCAGATTTGACTACACCTAGCATATAGGGCACAGGAGATGTAGAGGGTATGCATAGGAATGAGGCACTTGAGCAAACAGCTCTGATTTCCCCTAGGTATGGGGAGATGTACGCGGAGGGAATTATTTTCCCTGTATTGTGTTTGTATCAACAGAACCAAAAGACTTCTAAGAATTCTGCTGAACCTTTCCTGAATGAAAACCAGATTTACCCTTACCTACTAAGTCAAAATCAGCACCTGCAGCTGATGTCAGCAGTGTTTTTCACAATGTCATTCTCTAGAGAGTTTGTAACAATAGACAGCTGAACACAAGAACCAGATGCTGGAAAACAGGAGATAAGAAAAGTAAATGTCATTTGCCTTGTTTAATATACAGTCACTTAGGTTACCATCACACACTGAGTTTGGTTGTTTAATTAAGAAGTTTGTGCTGATGTCACAAATTCAAGTCAAGTAAACACATTGCCATTTAGCACGTACATAAAACTTTTGATTAAACACACATAAATAGAAAATTAAAGCAATGCAGATAGTGCTACTGCAATCCACATTGAAGAACTACTGCAGTTATTAAGATATCTTTAGAGTTTTTAATTACTTAAAATGCTAATGAAGGAGAATATTGGCAGAGCTGCTGCTGGTGCTCTATCCTAGCTGCTGTAAATCTCACAAAGGTCTGAAATCATACAGTGGGGGCACTGGTTGATATCCTACCTGCCACTAGCACTCAATGTGTTTTCTGTGAGATTTTAGGGATGGCTAGGATGCTACAAGCTCTTATTTCAAGCTCGTTTCTTGCATTTTTTATATCAATTAATTTTGTTCTAGGTAATACTCATCCATCCCCCTCCACAAATACTATCTTCTTCTCCATCTCTATATGCATAACCTTATTTGCTTGGAGTAAGCTTAGAATGATAATTACAGTCAAGTTTCCTGGGGTCAAATCAATTTGTGATTTAATACATATTGGGCAGACTTGGAAAACTCAATCCTTTTCTGTGCCACAGCTTTAGAATAAATAGCATAGTACAATCACCATATATGAAAAGAAATTTGATGTAAATAGGCACATGGCTTTGTAAATGTGACATACACATGAGCTTGTGTTTTCCTGTATTTTGCATGGAAAGCTCCTAGGCTTTAGCTAGAAATTGTGATGAAAAGATATTTGAGGAATCCTAAAAGTACAGAAATTATCTTGTCTCCTCTTACTTGGGAAAGGGTCACTTTGGACACATGTGAACAGCTTATGCTTCCCTTTTCCTTCCCAGTGCTTACTATTTATGCTTATTGCTTTTATATTTAAGAAGATATAAGCATATTTGAAAGAATCATACTAAATCTGACAGTTAATGACACTGCCAATGATCGGTTATGCCATATACAGTCTATTATGGTTTCCTTATACATTTCCCAGAGTCAGTAGGTTGGGATATATTACAGCCAAACCCCAATGTTTTACAGCTGTCAAACTATTACTATAATGCTTCATTATTTTAATTTTATGAAAAGTTTTTCAGTCTGAAGTTATACATGGTTTGAGACTTTTGTCTTAAGCAATAAAGAAAACAATGTTATGAAAGGTGAACTCAAGGAAAGTTGTGACTGGCATGTGGAAAGCACCTTAACTGTACCACAGACTAAGAGGCTGAATATACAGCATTTGAGGGGTGGGGTGTGTGGGGGGGTGATGGACAAGGTTTTCCATCTGAAGCATAAATTGCACATGAAATATAAAAAGAACATAGATGTGTTTGGACAGCTGCGTTATGCTTTAGCAAAACCTTAAATAAAAATATATTTGGTGTAAAAAGACAATACCAATATAACTCTTGGTTCAGCTTTCATTTTCACAGGGGGAAAAAAAAAAATCTTTGTCTTTTATAGCTTCCAATTTCCCCTGCTGACTTGTGATAGCCTCAAACCAAAATAACTAGCACCATTTACACTTCATGTTTTAATGTTATGCCCTCAGCCACTGACAGAAAAAATCCCAGCAAGCAAACCCTAATGTCCTCCTTTAAGAAAGAACTTTGAATTGCACATATTCAAACAAAACCTTATTCCAGCCAAAATTAATAAAGATTATGTAATAGGGTAGTGCTTTAAACATCTAAAATATCTATACAGGCATCCACAAACGTAAAACTTAACATTTTCAGTGTTTTGTGTAAATATAAATGCAATCTAACTTTAGTGGTGAAGATGGAAAGAAATAACAGAGAAGATTGCAGTAGCCACCTTAAAAATCGATTTATGCAACTATAATATGACAGAGGAATTAAGCTCTTTAGATTAACATAGCAAATTTACAGAAACTATGAAAATATCTTCACAGTTCTACAGGATGAATTTTAAAAATACTGTAAGGACATTAAAATCCTCTAGTGTAATTTGTAGGACTTTTGCTCAAAGAGTTTCCTTTCTTCTACTTATACACAACAGTAACTAGCAAGTCAGGATGAACACCCAAGTGCAAGTATTGCACAATATAAAAGGTAGTGTTTTTGACGGTGAACACAGGAAGAAAGGTAGCACACCATAGCTATACCTGACCTGTGGGACCCAGAACTGCTTCCCGATGCCAAGAAAAGACTCAGTTTTGCATCTTCTTCCTGTTTCTCCCTGTCAAGGTTTGAGGAGAGCAAATAAAAATAGCGGAGACAGATAGGAACCTCCACTCTTTATAATGTGTGACCAGGATTTTAGAGAGTGTGGAGTTTCAGGCGTTTGAGCCTGAGCCTGGGCATGCCCATGAATTCACTTGTCCTCCAGGTCAGATACTAATATTGATTATCTGGTAAGTTTATGACACGTCTTAAAAAAAAATTTCTGACTGTAAAACTCTGTATTTGTGGCCTTTGTCCCTCCCATTTGTATCTGCATTCTAACTGTGATTGCAGTTTCATATAGTCCTGTACCCTTGACATATGCTTGAAGAGGTTCGCTTGTGTTCTGGCAGTAGTTTCACCACAACAATGTGGAAATCAACATGGTCTTCCTCTCCCACTAACATATGCAGGTGTACCAATTTAGCGACACTAAAAAGAGTTAATTTGACCACAAAACCACCCCAACACATCTTCACTTAAAAAGTCAGGAAAGAACACTGTTCACACTTTATAGAGGGTATTTACAGGCAAATAGGGGTTGAGATAGATGGCCATGGGATATCAGGATTCCTCTGCTGGAGACAACTGTATGGGTGGAGGCAGCGGAGGTAAGAAGTCTGTAATAGCTCTTTTTCTATACTGTGATACAGAGGCACATTGTAAACCAAGTTGTAAGCATTAGTACAGTACCTACCACAGTGTAAACATCAATCTACCTTCTCCTTGATGTGTCTTCATCCTTCCTTTCCCCCCATCCCTCTCCACAAGAGACATCACACTTTTCTGAATTTAGGCAACCAAATAAACGTTTTCACTGTATTTATTCATAAAAATCTTGCTAGTCTTAAGTAGCTCATCCTGCTCTTTTCCCCCTTTCTTCTGCAATAATAGTTGTATAGAAATGAATTGCAAATAAAATAAACTCTAAATGAAGTCTGGCAATTTCTTGCTTCTAAATGGGGAAAAATCATTCATATTACTTTACAATTTTTTAACTGTGTCCATTGATTTTCCCTGTTTCCATTGATTATATGTCTGCTTAACTTGAAAAGAGTTACTCTTAATTACAAAGAATGGAGAACGAGATCACCTGCACAGTTTACAGGAAATTTAGTTAATTAAAGCTGAATTAAGAAGGAAAAACGCAAGTACTTTTAACCATGGACCTTTAAGGAACTGTTTTCTAAGGTAACTTTTTTTCAATTTTTCCTTTATGTTTTGTTTTGCCATTCCATACCAATCCCTGAACTTGATAATTTATGAGATATATTTTCCCTCCAAAGAATGATGATACCCTCTCCACTGTGTATAATAATAGCAGTTTTGAGAGAAGTTATGGATTAGACTTGGACATACTAAGAATGTATATTCAAATAAAATACTTCCTGAAACCAGGCAGTTAGGTGTTATAACCACCATTTGCTGATATATATTGAGTGCTACATGAGGGTGAAGTGTAAGCTAAAGGAGCAAGGTACTTAATTTAGGGGAAATAGAATTATGCTACAGAACTCTGAGATAATCTGTTGTTTGCCTACTCACTTACTTATTGGAAATTGCAGTAACAGGGACCCGTGTAAATTTATGTCAAGATTTCTTTTGAGAACACCAAGGTCTCAATTATCACATCACATAAAAATTCAGTTTCACAGAACTGGATATACAGGCTGATTTGAGATGCACACTTTTCCTATGTAAATACAGAAAAAAGATTGAGAGAACATTTATAAGTATGCCCATATTTATAAGGCGTACATTGTTACAGAAGTAGCTAGTTGTCACTCCCATAACCATTACCAATGTCTTTCTCTGATGATCCTCAGGAAAAGCTGTGTTGAGAATGTGTTTAGCCAGCCACGCAGAAGACTATAGAAAAAGAAATGTGTGCAAAAGAATATTAAGAAATCAAGATACTGAGCAGTGCATCTTCTAAGTTATGTCTTCATTCCAACGTGTTTCGGATGAATTGATATTAGGTATTGAATGGAATAAGGATGGCATTTGTTATCGGTGTGGCCACTATATACAGAGTAACCTATTATCTGATATGGGAGGAGGGTTTGTTTGTTTGCTTTCTTTTATCAAAGTATTTCATGGTTGTCCTCTGACCTGCCAGCTCTTCACAGAAATTACAGAACAAACAATTTGTGATATGAGAAAGGACACATCTGACAAGTTCATTTTCCACCCATATAGAGGTTTTGCTTGCTAACCTGCTCCACCACAAATAGAGACAAAGCATCACGTAGAGTAAAACAAACAAAATATTTCAACAGGCATGACTTTCTGCTGACAGTAGATGGTGGCCCTCCCCATACCTGCTGAATCTGTGAAATGTAGAGGGAAACCACAGCAGTCAAAGATTACTTTGGATCAAATGTATGAATACTATTTTTCCAGTTTGAATATCTGAGCCTCCTTCACACCCATAAACAGTTTACTAATTTAAAACAAAACCAAAGAGTTTACTAATTAAAATTTCTAGGATTTAGAAAAATTCTGTACTCTTGTTCCTTGATGTTAGTGAATAAAAGCCATGATATTTTGTAAACTTATAACACAACATTTTTGCATGTGATTTTCTTTAGGCAATTTTTTGTAGGCTCTTTGTAGACCAATTAAAATTTCAAAAGCTGAAATAATCTTTTATATTATGAATTCAAAATATTTAAGCAGTTTATAGAAGATTACCAGTCATAAAAAACCACAATATAGATTGATCAAAATTAAATTGCAGTATCTTTTTACAAACATGTATGTTCCTATAATTATCTATGTTTTGCATAAACATCTACAATCTTATGTGGAGTTACTCTTTCTCATATATTAAAAGCATGTTTTGTAATCATATAACTCTAATATAGTGAGAGAATGGTTTCATTGTTCTGTTTTACACAACTAGTATTCTATTTCTATAAGATGCTGGATAATGTCTTGCTTTATTTATTTTTAAATATGAAAAAGGTCCTATTTTTTCACAAACTATGTTGTTGCAAAATTGCTTCACAGATTAATGAAGATTCCTCAAATACAAAGTGCAAAACAAAACTTACATAGGAATTAGAAATTGTTACATGTCAAATAAGTGATAGTTTGCAACTCTACTTCAAGTGATCTTGCATATAGTAAATTGGCAGTAGGAGGTGGAACTCTTCTTTTTTAGGAAATCTCATTCTATTCCCATATTTATCATGCTTGAAAATTCTGTTTTTAACTTGGTAGAAACATGAGATAAGTAGGAAGCTTAAAATATCCATAATATGAGCTACCTGACATCTTTGGAGATAGTTGGAACAGGCAGAATAAATTAACTTATTGTCCAAGGATCTATGTATAGTTGAGGAGCAGGGTAAGGGAATAGCAATGGACACATGCAATTTTTTTCCAGAACCATCTGTTAGCACAAAAAAGATCATTGCTCCCACTACTTGTTCATCATCACCCTATTTCAAGAGGTTATCAGCCCTGGATTACCAGCAGAGTTGCTTATGCTAGCAATCAAAATAAGGTTGGCAAGATAACATTATTTACCCTCACAGCCTGGATCTCTGTTACTCTTCTGCATCTGTCTTCTTTTAGTATATAGGACCTCTTTTCAGCAGATGACCAGCTCTCCAAGTTTAGAAGGAGTTTGCAGGAATAAAAAAGTTTCAAATAGCAAAATTTGCAGCCTTTGCAAGTAAAGTGCAAACTTTAATTCAGTTTATAGTGTCTGAAAGATTCTTCAGGTAGCAGAACTGCCTGGGAAAAGAATTTAGCAGGCTTTCAAATATGAACGACATTACCACCACACTTTCAACTAAAATTATATTAAAATAACATTCCAGATATAACTTCCAATAAATGCATATTAAGTACTTATTATTTCTGATAAAATTCTATGTATACAATATTTTCCTACTTAAACTAAGAATTTTTCTGTTCTAAATCAAGACAAACAATATAAAAATTTCATTCTGCCCCTTACCCCCTTCTTGCTACTATTTTTCCATTTCAGGACTATGTAATATTTCATTTCAGTAACGTCTACTTTTTTTTAAAGTGTGAAACTTCCAGTGTCTCTGGACATATTCCATTCTTCCCATGCATAGCAGTCCTGACGATTAAAAACCAGGGCTTCTGTAAGTCTCTTTCTTTGCAGTCTGCCAGGCAGGTGAATGGAGATAATACCTGTAGGCCAGAGTCCAGTTTAATTTGTATAACAATAAGCAAATTAAATAAATTTCTATCAGTAACAATGTGTTGGAGTATATACACATGCAGGGAAAGTACAAAAGCCTTAGGGAGACTGATGGACATTATTTCAAAAATGCAAGAAGTAACTTCGTATATACAGACAGAATGTGCAGCTACTCAACATTTGAGAATTTACATTTCTAATGTAAGCAGTTACATAACTAATGTTAATACTATAAACAATTTAACAAATTATTGATTATTCAGTGACGACTTATTGTGTGAGAATCGATTGTGTTGAGAAAGGATATTAGCTTCATAGAGGCTCCGGTCTCCCTAATGCCTTATGTTAAGTGATTTCGCTTCTCCTGACCCATGGGATTAATCCCTCACTGGTTCCAGACCTGGCTCTTGCCCTGGCTACTCCCCCAGTTGGCTGGCTGAGGATGTTAAGGAGGCATGTAACAACATAGGGTGTTGTAACAGGTATTTGGATGTTTTAAAGTCTCAAAAACAGACTGGCCTGTCTTCATGAGAAAACTGGGCTTAGGTACTAGTCATCAGTCCTGAGATCTGATTCTTATTAAGCATATTTTAAAAACCTCAAACAAAAAGCAGAAAGCTTTAGTTATGCCGCAAGATGAGGAATATCTCAACAAGAATGAACGTGCCCTGTTTTGTAGGGGCAGAAAATTGTCCTGTGTGGCACAAGCCAGAATCATCTGACTGAAAGAAATACCCTTGACATACAAATAAGTCTGTTTTTTCCCTGAAACAGAGAATCAAATATGAAAACAAGATTCAAATATTTTGAATGAATTTTGTATATTGATTATATATTTCTCCACATTCTGTGTCAAAATACCCATATTTTCTCTGTATTACCTGTAGAGTTGGCAAGTTGACAAGGACTTTTTTTTGAGTGCCGTATGCATGTTGTGTACAATACTTTCAAACCATTGTATAGAATCCTGAAGAATTTTCACAGATATTACAGATATACACTGAATATATTAAGTGCTAAAACTCTTTGGACAGTTACCTAATCCAGTTTTAATCACCTTCTAGAGTCAGAAGACCGTAACAATAATTAGATCACATTGGGTGACTTGTGTTAGGCTACAGTGTTAAACTAGAGGAAAAAAACAAAGTGAAGAGATGTAAGAAAATCCACCACAACCAGCCTTCATACAAATGGAGTAATAAAAAGATGGAATGGCTCAGTTATGAAACATGGAGATAAACAGTGGAATACAGAAACAAGGAAATAAGGAAAGTGGCAGCATATAATAATTTATCTGTCCATAGTGTCTATCTAGAGTAATACCTTTACTGATACTGAATAATATTTTCTCAGGTGGATGTTATACTATATTTTTCTACTCGGAGAAATCAAAAAAATGCTGGGATAAGATTATTTCTGTCCACATTTAAAAAACACTCAGGTCACTGATCTGTGGCCAGATGTGACTGTGAGCATATATCTGAGGAATATATACTAAAGATGCTCATAAAAAGGTACTGTGGGTCCCTGTAAATGAAATTAGAGGAATAAACTTCTGAAAAAGAGTGTTATGTGAGAATTCCTAGTGCCTGAGTTAGCTTCAATGGCTTGCTTTGGCTTTGGTATGAGGCACTTTTTCATAATGGTGCTATATGGCAAATTAATCAGTGCCTGTAAGTTCACAGGGACAGAGTTTTGAACTCTCGTGAAGAGATGTAGTAGGAAAAGGATTGTTAAACCCCACGCAATGCTTTGAAAATTTACCTCCTGGTGTTCTTGAAAATTATTTCTCCTGTGTGAAGAGGACTAGAAGGAAGTAAGTAATTAACTGAGTTAAGATGTTCCTAAGGAAATAAAATAAAATAAAAAGAGGAAAAAAAAAAAAAGAATACAACTAGAAACACAAATTGCTTAAATCAGAGCATTTATAGGTGAGTTTAGGAAGTTCAGAAGCTATAATACTTAAAACCCATTTCTTCTATGTTGTTACAAGGTAACTGGTTACCTTACCGTCAATCAATAAATGGGAAGACAAGTATTATTTTGCAAATAGAAACTTGGGAGATCTATACCCGTCATCTTCAAAAGGGAGACTTCTGGTGATTTCTGGACAGAATATTCAGAGATATCTTTTTTTGGTGTAAGTTAGTCATTTTAAGCACTACTCCGATATTTGCTACATTGCCCTGTGTCCTTATGAATTTTATTAAAGCTATTTTTTGTGTATCACTGAGTCTCAAATTTGCAATTTTTTTACCAACAGTGAAACAGAAGATAACCACTACTGACCCCAATGATAGTCAAGATTGTACAGATTTACTCATATATGCTGAATGATTTGATCTGTAATTACAATGCATGTATTTATAAAATTCTTCTTTTCTACCTCCCTGAAGCTACACACTGACCAAGATAAAGGAGATGGAAATTTAAAATACATATTAACAGGAGATGGGGCTGGCAGTCTGTTCATTATAGATGAAAATACAGGAGATATTCATGCTGCAAAGAGATTGGACAGAGAAGAAAAGTCCTTGTATGTGCTACGTGCCAAGGCTATAGACAGAAAAACAGGAAGACAAGTGGAGCCAGAGTCTGAATTTATCATTAAAATCCACGATATCAATGACAATGAGCCAAAATTCACCAAGGACATGTACATCGCCAGTATTCCGGAGATGTCTGGAGTTGGTAGGTAAAAACTTATCCTTACATGAAATATAAAAGGGTTTGTGTTGATTTGAACATAATTTATTACTTGAGGCGCTTAATACTAGCTTCTGTGAATATCCATGGAACAATTTTTCTTGCAAGTAATGTATCATAAATGATTGGTTTCTGCTTTTGTTTATTTCTTTCATCTTCATCCACTTTTTAATCCTTTTTCCACACTATAAGCTACTCTTTACTCTTTTAAGCCCACTGGAACCATCAAGGAAAGTTGCATATATGCTTTTCTTATCAGTTACTACATAGTTTTGCCACAGCTAAGATTATCACTTGCATAAAATGTATCTTCTTTGTATGTGTCAAGTATAATTTACCAAACATTTCTGTACCTTTAGAAACAAACTTTAAGCACATAAGTATGTAAAACAATTAATGTATCAAAATGATGCAAAATATGTTCTTATAAATACCTAAATATTTATTTGATGTGGTGTTTGGTTTGGTTTGGTTTGGTTTTTTTAATTCTGTTTTCTCTTTGGTATCAATATTAGTAGTTGTTGCTGTTGAGGTTTTATTTAATATGGACTTGTCTGGTTGGTTTTTTTTTTAAGATACCAAACATGTGAACCCCTTCCCTAAAGAAATAACTCCTTCTGTTTAAAAAATATTTTGCTTCATGGATAAAAACTTACAGCTATTCACAAGCGCTGCACTGAAAAGTAAAAATGTCAAATGACAGTAGAAGACAGGTGAGAAATATAGCATCAAAGGAAATCAATTCTCTGAGTTTTGTTCAAATAATATAAAGTGATAGACAATATTCACCAGCACACATTCATCAGAAGTTGTCATGATTACCTAAGTGCTCCACTCTTCTACAGCAGAGATAGTCTCCCTAATGAGTAAGCATACAATACATAGGCTACGGGAAACAACTGACAGCTAAATTCTCAAAAGTTATTTACATCACGAATTACTGTAATGGTTTGCAAAATCAGCCTTGGATGATGGAGAGACAATAAAATACCAATCAACATTTGTGACTAATCTGTATCTTTGCAAAATAATTTCAAGAAGCTAATAATTATCTCTGAGAACAGTGGCAGAAATATAACAGAGGAAGACTATTTTATAACTCTCTTTTATAATCATGGCAAGGGAATACCTACATTACTACGTATAATGCGAAGAGTCCAAGAACAGTTCTTTTAAAGATACCTGGAAAATAAAGAAATCCTTTCCATTCAGAATTTACTTTGCTGATAATCTGTGAAGGAAAAATGCTGGCAGTGCACCTGTCATATTTAGTTTGAAAGATATATTTTAAGGAAGGAACTCTGTAGGAATAGTTAGGATAAAAAGCGTGATGTCCCTGTTTAACCTTATCACTTAGTCCAACTTCATTAGAATCAATGGAGAAGTATGAATAGAAGAGAACAGATTAACATCCAGTGGTTTGGGACTGCCTGTGAAATTTTAAGTCTATGAAATGTATTTATTTGATTGATGATAGTATAAGTACCGCTTTAAGCTGAGAAAGCGTCCATAAAAGACCCAAGTAAAGGTGAGGTTTACTGTGAAGAACGAATTAGAGGAAAAGGATTTAAATAGTAAAAAAAGCCCCTTAGCCTCCAATATGAAGACAAAAAAAGGGATCTGAATTACTCTTTGCTCTGTTTAGTTGACATTTTAATGTGGGGATATAAAAACTACACTGGAATGGCAATTTTTAGCATTGAATTTGAATGAGTAAAAGTAGTTTTGTAATTACTTTAAGTAGCAGAGAATAAGAACCCAAATCCAGATCAATCCGTTCAAGAAGCAGAAATTCCGTATTTCTGAAGTGAGTAATAAGAATGTTAATTCAACAGTCAGGATGTACATATAGGCAAACAAGGGATACCCAAATATTTTTTTTTCTTGGAGTTCCTTTGTCCCATTCCTCAGATAAGGAAGCAGATGCCATAACTGGAGAAAATAACTTGGGAGTGAAAAGGTGAGATACTTGTCATAAGTGGAATACAACTTACAGGTGAGCAAGTGGTACTTTTTTAAACCTTCCCATAAAGCACACAAGAAAATATATAAAATGAGGATAATGTAGTTCTTGAAATATCTAGACAAAAGAAAGCTATACAAGCATAACCCAGCAAGTATGCACTAGGCAGCACATATAAAAAAATGCAGGGAAAAGAAGAAAAAAGAGAGAGTGACAAAAATTAAACTCAGAACTATGGGCTGTCAAAGTAGGTCCTGTTTCATACTTTCTACAGTGGCTAGGATATCCATTAAAAAATCTCCAATGCATTATGAAAATGGCATTTAAGCAGTTGTGATTATTCTTTATTTAAGAGGTAAGATTTAATGAACAACTAGCTTTTCTTTTGTCTGGATATGCAGTCCAAATAATTCTTTCCTGAACACACTGTTTATTGCAGAACATCACAAATTTACAGAATTGTCAGTTATGCAAGTAGGTTCATTACAACTCAACACTTAACCTCTTCAGTGGTTTTAGTATATATTGCTGTTTGCTGATTAGATAGGTGTCAAATAGAAGTTTAAAAGTTGAATTTAAGGAAGTAGGACCAAACCTTTTAGTTGGTTCCAGACTGTAGAATTTAAAATTAAATTTGAGGTTGGAGGTTTGTGTAAAATAAGTCATGAAACAATAAGAAACAGAAATTACTGAGTGCATATTAGGATTATTGCTGCTGTGAAAGTATGTACATCTGAAAGAAAAGGACGTAAAATATACTGAAAATGAAAAGAAAGAAAAAAGACTGAGATCACAAAAGTGCATTTCAGAAAACCAGAAGACTTCAGAATAAAAACTCAAGTGACTCAATTCTATATGTTCCTCTAAAACAAATGGAAGAAAATAAGAATAATAAAATAAAAACAAGAATCTCTGGAACAGGGTGATCATCTTTGCTAAGACCAAATCAAATGAAAAAACCAGTGTAGGCCTGCATTACCCGCAAAAATACTTCAGATGATGAAGGTTATTTGTTATAACTATATATACACAGATTCTTGCATACCTAACCAAGTAAGTTTTCTGACTGGAAACAACTATATAATTATACCATGAATATTTTAAGAAATAGACATATTCATGAGGAGCAAGTAAAAAATTTGTGGGAAAATCTCAGTTTCTTCCCATCCTTCTCTTCCTCCCAATTTTGTGTCTTAAAATATATTTGTTTCTTAACTGTTATATTTATTGTTTGCCAAGTTCAACAAATTTGGCAATGGATATTTATGATAGCTCAGGAAAACGTCACTAAGTTTGAGAAACTGAAGAGGAATCATCACTAGCAATGTTTCCAGCTGTGTCTATGTCTGTTATTCAAATGACATGTCATACTACATATTTCTCACTATGTTGCTGTTTCTTGGAAGGACTAGATCTAAAGAACACAAGGGAAAATGATAAGTCAACACCTCTGACAGAATGTGTGATTTTCAATAGCAATCAGCAAAACTCACTCATGTTTAACTAGTTAGATAGTTAAAACAGTGAAAGCATAACATGGATTTTCAGCACAACCTATGCAAGCCCAGAGGGAAATATGTATGCTTATTTGTGCACTAGTTTGTGGTAATCCTATCTTGTCACATCTACATTGTAGTCATCCAGCTATACATAAATTAGCCTTGCTATGCCTAAATGAGATCCAGTCATATCTCCAACAGCATTATGGGTATACTTAAAATGCTGTGTAGCAAAGTTAGTACTGGTAGCAATCAAAACCACTGAAGTGAGCTGACTGCAGTGTCATTTCAGATAGCTTTTATGGAAATGATCACGCTAAGTGTTCACAGTGATATTAACTTAAAAAATAAAAGGAGAAAGTTAGTCTAAGAGATATCAAAACTCAATAACATAGAATTTCTCATTAAAATCAGCTACTATACTGAAGAACTGGAGGATAATAACTGCTGTAGCTATATTTTTAGAGTGCTAAACTTAACTGGAAGAATCCTGAGATTTATGTCAGACTAGGTAAGTTGATTCAATGAAAAATAATTCCAAAAAATGTGAAAAAGATGCTAGACAGACCCATAAGGGTTGATCAAAACACAATATAGAAAGTAAAGGAACAAAAGACATTCAATATTTTAAACTGACAGAATGCCAAAGCTGTAAGATACAGTCTTGGTCACAATGAAGAGCATATGGATTTGAAGCACGACCTGTTCTGATTTGGCTATATTTCAGAAATATTGTAAGAGGAAACTTCAGAGAAGCTAAATACATATTCTGCATCTCGAACATAATCTTTTCATTTCCTCTTCATGTAGAAGGGAAAGTACAGCCCTGATCATACTTAAATCTACTTTCATCTTCAAGGCTTAAACTAGTAGAAGCTATGATCCAAGTATTTTTCCAAGTGAAAAATGATTACTAAAACCCAATAATAAAACAAAATCAAAACTAACCCTACACCTCATTGTGAAAACCACTTTTCTCAGGATATAAATAAAGTTATTAAGATATTTTTAAAATGGGAATCTAGTAATGAGATGTCCTCTGGAGTTCAATCCCTTTTGACACCTGGGTCAATATTGCATCCTCCTGTACCTGCCTTGCTAATTTTAATGAGTAAGGCTTACCATCTTTTCTCATTAAACATCTTTAGCATGCAGCTGATGAGTATTTCACAACCGATTTTTAATCTTTGAATTGATCCTATTAAGAGAAGGACTAATGCCTAATTTAACTCAGCACTCGTATCTTCCTACTTAACTGCTACTTTCTAGATTTTATGGATCTAACCAAAGGCATCCCCTGGTTCAGAATTTCTGCATGACAAGATTTGTATAATGTATGAGTATAGAGTGCCATATTTTAAATGGCTAAATTTAAAATTTATAGTTTTTCCATTAAATTACTTTTATTGCACATACACTCAGAATAAAAGAGTTTTCCTTTAGCTGAACAGTGAAGTTTGATAGGACATTATATATGAAATATAAATATAGCCATTTTCAACTCAGGAATACAGGATTACAACATGCCTAAATGTGCCTAGTATTTAACAGATACTCTAAGTAAAATATATATATATAAAATATATATGCACAGAGTGAAAGAGAGAAAAAGAGATGAAATTGCAGTAAAACACACAAGGTAATATGCATTAATACTACCATTTTTTATTACCGTGCTATTGTCTGTGAGTGCAATAGTATATACTGCAACATCAATTACATAATGATTGTGACAGAAGTTCCAGTATTGTTGTTCACTCTTTCTATAGTATCGCTTGGGAATCTGTACGAATCACAACTACTACTGGGTTTAAGTAAGATTGCTTTGTGATATTTAGTTTTAGTTACCTCACGTTTTCAGCATCACATAATCATAAATGTATTTCTCAAGAACAGTTTGTTATCTTGTATAGGAAGCTCTTACAAGAACAAGTAGGCCTTACAATTAAAAAAAAAAACAAAAAACCTGAACCAAATACAGTAACCATCACATTTTCTATTTTTGAATTCGCTTAGGTCAGTAAGCATTAATCTACAGATGTGTGTAAACGACTAAATGGAAGCAGCTCTCATCTTTCATATTTCAGCAGGAAATAATTATATTTTCTTCTCTGCATATTTTCCCTCATTTCAGATGCTTATTAAAAAAAGCTGTGAATGACTGTCTTGACTTTGCCACAAGCTTGTGAAAATTATGCTAACTTGCAAAATTCCAGAACGATAATTGTTAACATATATTCTATTGTAAAATGAATTATTGAGTTAGCTTTAAGAGAAAGATATATTTCAAATAAATATTTCACCTGCAAGTTCATGTTTCACATTCTGCACTTAAAATATAGCATTAGAATTCGTTTTAGTCGAACTAAGCACGATGGCAGAAATCCTGTAACTAGAACACTTTCTATATTTCTGTTTCCATTTGCCACTGTAACTAAAGATTTTCAAAACCTCTGTCAGAACCTGCATAGGGTTTTCTTCTTTAAATGCAGTATTTTTATCCTTCTTAGATTTATCTTCTTTATTATTTTCATACAAATCTTTATAGTGAAAACAAAACCACCTTTTAATAAAATACAGATGAAAACATAAAATAAAAGTTCAATGCCTCATAATATTTTCTTAAAATAAACCATCTAGGTGAAAAGGGGAAAACCTCATTTTGTTAAATAGTTAAAAATATAAATCTACTTTTCCAGGAAATTTGGTCTATTTTGTGGTTTTGTCAGTTCTGGACATGCATTCTGTTAGATACATGCATAACATTTTTATTTCAATAGGCTTGCATTACATTTTTAGTATGATAGTATATAGAATTCTTTATAAATATTTTGTATTTGACATGAGGTAGAACTTTTTCAGAAGTGTATGAGTTGGTGTTTTAAAAATTTGTATTTCCAGTTAAAAAAACCCCACCATTAGAACACCAAAGGAATCTTACTTAGATCATTATTATTTTTTTTTCCTTAAATTATTCTATCATTTGTATAAGTATGTATATAATATGGACAGCATTTTCATAGCAAAAAGGAGGTCTATTTTGCAAGGAACTTACTTACTACAGCTCTGATACTATGAAAAGGTTATTTTGAATTTCTTGCAGGTCCAGTGATTTCAAGCTGGATGTTATGTAAGTGTTAAGATCTCCCTGCACGGCCTTTATTTCATGATTAATGTACATAATTATATATTTATAAATATAAATAAAAAAATATATAAAATTTAAATAGCAATTTACAACTACTACTTTTTTCCTGAGGATAGATAAACAACATCATAGTTAATGTAGACATTTTGGCTCTTCAAGAAGAAGAATGAAACCATCCTCAGAGGAAAAATCTATGAGTTCACAACACTCCCAAATTCTTATTTGATCTCAAGAAACAAGTAAACATATTTGCTGATCCAAAAGAAAAGCAAGCTTCCTTTTAGGATGCAAAAAGCAATGTAACCATTTTTTAACAATAGCATTTGGGGACAATTATTGTTGGACAGCTCTATTCAACATCTAAATATAACATATGAAATAAAAAGTAACCATTGAATTCATATATTATTTTTTCTCCTTCAGAGCTTTGTTGATTTTGTCTTTACTTGATCATTTTATCCATTACTGATGCTGCATTATTCTTTGTTATTGACTGAAAAAAAGATAAACACTTAAAAAAATAATATAAGAAATCACATAAAATTTTATATGTATATATTATGTATATATATGTATATGAAGGTAAAGAGGAAACCTAAATAAATAAATCATGTTTATAAAATTTGGGAAATTCCTCATAAGTCATTAGAAATACTATAGTTCCTTTAAAGTTTATGCAGAATATATTAGTGTCACACCTGAAAAAATTGAGAGACACTGCACATTCAGAAAAATGAGGGACAAAAATCAGCCTTAACAAGATTCAAAGCAGTACTTCTGAAGAATTTAAATAATCCACAAATTTAAGATTTACAGAGCATTTTAACACTACAGAGAAACAGATCTCAAGCTACAGCCAAAAGCAGTGGTGCTCTTTTTCTTCTTTTGGTGTCTCTGCTCCTATTTGACCTGTCTTATGCCTTACCCAGTGTCCTTCTAAACACAAAAGAAGAAAGTTTAAGGAGCTAAATCATCAGAAAAATGGATTGTTCAAGGTCAGTATTCTTTTTCCACTGCTGTTTTTCCCTTGGACAGATCACATGAAGTTAGATGTCAGAGCTGGTACTAGGGAAGTGACAGGACCATGCAAAGTATAGCAGATAAAAGCAGGAGAGACTCTTTCATCCAGCAGTATCTAACCTCAGCTAAAAATCACTTGACATTCATTTTTCTTCAGCTACAAAATCCTCATATCTTCTCCACAAGACTCCCACTTTCTTTCTCATCTTTTTTTTTAGGGGGAGGGGAGGGGGCAGGTTTGGTTTCTTATTAAGACACCACAAGTCTGAGGCAGCACAACAGGAAAACCAGAACCATCTATTCAGGCCCTGTGAGTAGCTGCTCACTCTTGGTGGTAGAAGAAATAAGGGGTTTGCAAAGTGTTGTCAGCAAGTAAAGCTAGCGCTTGCTGTAAACACAGGAAGGTATAAATAATTTCCATATTTCAGTCCCACGGGAGCTGAGCTGCTGTCAATTCATTGTTAGAAGTTTTTGACCTCCTCTGAGCTCCCATAAACCTCCACCTGCTGACCTTTCATGACATGCTGGTCTGAACTATTTCTCATAGGAATAACTAAGATGACAGCAGTTAAAATGCAGCAATTCGTAAGCAGGATGGGTGACTTGTAAAGCACTATAGGGTACTATAGGCTTTGTAAACGGGTTAACCTAAACTTTGGAGACACAGTTTTAAGGTGACCACAAACTAATTTAATCTCTCTATGTATCAATTTCCCACCAATTAGTGGAAGACTAGAACAGCTCTACTCCATAGATATGTCGAAGTGTGTTCAGCTACTGCAGCAGCAGCAATCACAGCACCCTTGGAGTAGCAGTCTTCTTGCCAAGTGGAATTTTCAGGCCTGGGCTATGTTAAATGTGGCTCCTGGTTGTATTCCTCTGAAATGATTCAGTGCAATACTGTTTGCCTGGCTACTTTATTGCAACAACTTTATTATTTCCCATTATATGTGTACATTGAAAACAAAACAAAAAAAACCCATAGGCCTGGACCTCTGTAGATTAGAGCTTGAAATTAGCATTAAAAGTTCCTGTATCATACTTACACTAAACATCTTTTAATCTATCCATTTTCCTTCTTTTTATGTCAGTAGATTTTCAGCTATAACACTATAATCTCTGAACAAAAGCATAATGAGCCCAAACTCTTTACATCAGCACTTTTGCTCACACTGCAGTGCAGTACAATGGGATATGTTCTGCATTGTTAGAGATGACTTTCTGATAGGATGTTAAACCAAGGTCTGTTCATCTTCCACGGCTTCACATCTAAAAACCAAAAATCTCATTGACATTCTGAAAATATAAAGGAACAGCCACGTTACTTCAGCCAGTATATATACCTCTTGATATGAACATGCAACCTTTATACATCCTTTGATATAAACACGTTACAATTCACAGCCATGTGCAACCTGTTTTCAGAGCCACAGTAAATAGTGAGTTCCTATCTATGATGCCAGTTTACAGGCACCTAATTTATTCCCTTATGAGCTCCTGCAGCTACCAGCTGCCAAATAATTTTGCTTCTTTTAAGACAGGCTACAGTATAACAGGTGCGGTGAGCCCCTTCTCACATTTATGTGACAATACTGGAGCCTGTGGCAATTGAACTGTTAGTACCAAGGACTGGAATAGCTGGGACTAATTAACATCACTAATATTAGGAATATCTGTGTCTTTATCAGAAGAAAGATGTCAAATAGAGGCATGCTCATGTTATATCCTTTATTAAAGCTACAACATGACAGACATTAAAGTAAGCAAGTTAGTAGTGGGGAGAAGGTAATCTGTTGTCTAAGGGCAGATCTTGCTCTTAAAGTGCTAACATTAATGTCTCTATATCATGCTAATGCATAGGGTTCTTTTCTGACACTGTGTAGTTAAGTTACTTGTGTAGTTTTAGGTGTCTGAAAAAAATAATTTTCTTCATTTAAATGATTTTTGAAAATGGGATTTCTCAAATTTTGGGTCTGTTGTAGGCTGGGAAGACTGGACACAGATCTAAGTCAGAAATTGTAATTAACTAGATATAAGTTAAACCTCTTTGAGAATTAGTTATATGCAGCCATACAATAAATTTACAAATTATATTGAGAAATGATTTATCTTTTTTATTCTGTTAAATCAAAGTACATCTGAGATGCTTACTTAGTCTAATCTTCTGAACACAGAAGCTTTTCAGTAATTTATAAAAATAAAGGCAGCTTTCTGAATGCTTGAATATACGTTTTAGTTGCTAATGTTATGCAGCTGAGCGTAGAATGTCAGGTTTATTTTTTAAAATCATGCTAACGCATGCATGCATCTATTTTGAAAATAAAACACAAAGGCAGGGTGGTTTGGAGTTTTTTTCCCTGCCAGATTTGTCTGTAACTTCTAAGGGTTTCCAAAATGTGTAAGATACAATGGATCATATTTGGGCATAAGATAAAATGCAACTTTTTTAAAATTTATTTTTCTAATATATGATAAAGTGTCACACAAAGTAAAATGTACATAAAGATGTTTTTACATAATTTTCAGTCTCCCAAAGAAGTAAGTCTCATCAAACAGACCAATCTGTCACAAAACAAAGGTCCAGGCTCCTTCGTCTTTATTTATCATGTGTACCTCATTTCATGAGCTATCCCACTCCATCCCTAACCCTCAGTTTTAGTAGAGCTAATGAGAAATGAAAGCTTTATCTCATATGAATCTGAATGATTAGTACTGCTTCTATTACAAATGATTTAGCTGCAGCATACCACCAGTCTAAGAGTAGGAAGCTCAGGAGAGGAACATTACCCTTCCAAAAGAGTTCTCCCTAAAAGAGACCATCAAATGGCTCTCTGCTGAGATGGAAGGACTATGAATATCTGGCCATAATGGATACAGTATTGTTAAATAAGTAAATTTCTCACTGAAAATGTGTCCATACATACATATATATGTGTATATATAATAGATAAGTATGTTTATATATATTACAGAAATGATATATGACATTTCTTTCAGTTAAATCATGACAATAGGTATAAGAACTGATAATAAGTTTCTAGCAACATACAAGATTAATTATATAAATGGCAATTACTGTGTGCGTGGTTTTCTTCAATTAACAATTCAGCTTGAATTCTCTTACATGTCATCATTTTTCCTTCTTGCCAATCATATAGTCATTTTGGAAATTTTCTGTGTCATACACAGCCTTCACAGAGTCGAGAAAATGAAGGTAAGTCTTATCCTGGACTATCTTGTCTAACTCCTGCTTATTTGAAAACTACTCTACATTATTCCCACTGATACTCATCTTTGACTAAGTACATGGAACAAGATAGGCTACAGCACTTGTCATGGCAATCACTGTATTTTTCTTAATACCGAGAAAAATGCACATCTGCAAGTTTTCACAGGGAAATCCTGAAACTCACATTTACTTTATTATCTACTATCTAACCAGATGCCTCTAAAGACTTTCCAGAATAGCTTTTTCTTACACCTTCATAGATATGTGACACTGTGAAATTAAGATCAGGTATGATTAAGATCTGTGCAAGTATCAATTTTATTCCTTGTGAGCATTGTTCATATCTTCATATTTAAAACACATATTGCTCACACCTAACTGGTAATTTAAAAACCAAAACAAAACAACCTAATTTGCTGTCCACCAAAGTATGTACATTTGTTTAAATACCCTGCATTTAAGAGTTGTTGCCAATAAACGGCAAATTCTCGTCAAAGATTTCTGTCAGAAAACCAACTCAGTAACAGTTACTTCACTCTGCTCCAAGGCAAATGATAAATAGCCTGTGATAAATAAGGTGATGTACACAGTACACTGGAGATGTAAACAAAAGATCAAAAGGTTTATTTCCTCATAAAGTCAAAATATGTGACAGCTGTGAAAAAAACACCTGAGTAATAGCCACGTCTTTACTGCACTGAAGTGGTTAAAAGAGAGAGCAAGAAAATAAGTCTTCGTGGTTGAGAAGACTAATACTGACTTTTCATGAATAAGATTTTAAAAGATACCTTAGCTATCAGGAATGTGTGTCTACCTAAGGAAGATAAACAAACTATTTAAAAGCATATGTCCAACTAATTTTCACTGAGACCTAGACACTCCAGTGTCTAAATCTTTGGAAATTAGCTCAGGCGTTTCCCAAACAAGAAATCTGGAATCAATACCTTAAATCTTTTTCAACCAGAAGCTTTTAAATCTATGAGATTTGTCCAAATAAGATAATCTTCATTATGTGCGTCATTTACTGTGACCATAACCCTGCAATCAATAGCCAATGCACTTGTGATCAATTTGCAGACATTGAAAACTCAGTCTTTAGTAAAGCACTTCTGCACATGAATCATATGACAGATTATACTCAAGATATTTGAATACTTTTGAAGATAAATTAGATGTCTAGAAATAATAACAGAAAAGTCTATAGAGTGAACCTACTTAATATTCTAGGAGGTTTATCTACATATACATACACACACACGTATATACTTACATCTATATTTCCTTATATATATAGCCATGCAGGCTCTAGAAGTCTTTTGCTTTTGTCTAAAAATAGTATTCTAACTAATGTCATTTTAAAAAAGCCCATGACTGAGACAGCCCTGGAATTTGTTTCATTTTCTCTGCTTTACACTCCATTTCTCTTCCAAATTACAGGTCTTTATTGTCATTTCCACAGACAATATCCACAGTATCTAAACATGACAGAAGCCAGAGGCTTTCACGAATCACATATCAGATACTAATGTAGATTTTTTACCGATAATAACTTCTTTTACTGCACTTTCATAGAAAATTACTATTTTCCACAGCTGTATTAATGTTTAAAGAGACAGACTTTATCACCACCCAAAACGGAGTTCCCACAGACAATAAAAATGCCCCAAAATAAAATAAATAGGAAGTCAGCCTGTTGTCTTAATAATAATGTACTACATTCTCATGGTCATAATAGAAATTCACATATGGTTTCAATTTGCACCTGTTTGCAGAACTGGCAAAAGGTAGAAACTCTGTAAAGATTTCTATTTTCTTGTATTACAGACAAATTTTTAAGATGCAAAAGAGAGTGAGGTTCTAGTTGCCAGTCATAAATAGATATCCATAGCAGAGTCTCTCAAAAATCCAATAGAGAGATACAAAAGCTGAGCTCAAAAGAAGAGAGCAAATTTTAAATAGGTACAGAAAGCTAACTTGTTCCTTCCCAAAAAAATCATAAACTGGTATGTGTTGCATTGTAAAATACAGAGCTGTACAGAGAACTCAGAAACTCAAAGTTTAATCTTAAAAGGTGACAATTATTGAAAACACTTTCTTTTAAGCTTGCTTTTTTGCTCCTAAGTGAAAACTTTAGAGATTGTATGGAGGACCCCTGGTAACTTCTTTTGAGAAAAGGGCAAAGCAGATAGCTTCTTAAGACTGTACTACATGAACAAAGGGCCCTCAAAGTAGTGGAGAAATAACATCCCTATGATTCCTTCATTATTTTATAAATCAAAAATTATAAATAGGACTGAAAACTTGGTTAGAACTATTGGCTAGGAACTGGGATTCTTAATCAATAGATAACTGTGTTTGAGCCTTTATGAACTACTACTCCTAGCAGGGTCAACAAGGACAAGTTCTTCCTAAGTATATCATAAAAACAGCTGAAAGCTGTTTCTTTTTTTTTTTTTTTTTTAAGTATTCCAGAAATTAAGATGGGACAAAGGGCCAAGGTCTCCAGCTCTCATGTTTAAAAAGGAAAGTGGTGGAGTTCCTGTGACTGATCTGCCATGGATGGCAGCTCTTAGTACATAAAGCTGGCCTGTTTCCACATACTCCATAAAAGCACTGTGGTCAGTGAAAGAGTAATCAACATAATTAACTGCCATATTATGGCATTACTTGTTGCTCCTTCAACATACTGGTTTCATTAGCAACTAGTTCTATCTACTTGGAACAACCTTACAATATGCATAGCAGCTCCAGGGCCAGAAACATGCTGCTGGTGAGTTTCATTATTTTGAATAGATATTTTGAGGATAATGTTGTGATTTATTCTATTCATTTTTGGTTCCAATTTCTTTTTGAACATAGACTGCAGATACTTGCTTTACCTAAGTGTGTTTTCTAATTGCAAGTACATACAGCGTGTTGAACAACATGAAGATTTCTAAGCTGCATTTCATTTATTATAATTACTTTATACTGTACCTCTTTAGTCACTAGGAAATGCAATGTAAAAGCTAGTCAACATTAGCACTTGAAAATGTCTGTCTACTCTTTTCTCTGTCTTATCACTGCCATTTGATGGTACCAGTATTGTTATTTCAGAAGTGACTTTAGGGTGAGAAGGGAAAAAGAAGCTTTCCAAAAGAATAAACAGTGTTCACCCACCAACACATCAAACTGTTTCTCGTTCTTTTTGCTGTTTCCCACTTGTTATTGCATCTACAATGCTTTTCAAATTCTCATGCAGGGCATCTGATGCACTTCACAGTTACAATTACTGCCAAAGGAAAACTAAAGTTACTGTATCAAGGTATTGAACGGGGGAGGGCCAGGGCTGGAGGCTTTGTTCAGCTTTAGCCATTCTTTTCTAGTCCAATTTCAGGTACTATGTTACAATGATGTTTGTATTGTATTCACTGGCAAAAGCCTCTACCTCACGCAGCGTTTCATTAACATGTACTTCTTTAATGCAAGTTCTGGTAGCACGATCTAAAATTTGATTTCATTTTGTCATAGAATAGGAAGCATTGAACAAAACCCCAAAACACCAACATGCAACACTGACAAGAAGTGATGAAAATTATTTCCCCATTATGTTTATAAAATACAAGGGACTGTTTCCAGAGTAAAGCTGCATAAAAATAGCATCTTGTATTTCCAGAATGGATGGTAAGGTCCATCTGGTTTTACTGGTATGGAGTGAAATGGAGAGGAAAAGGTATCTCTGACAGAAGTAAGGCTGTACCACGCAGCATAACTTTTTTTTCTTGCATCTCTCATAAATTGGTTTTAGTCACCTTGGCAGCAGTTACAGTCACTGTTGATGTACACCACAGCAGTGCAAAGTTTGTGATTCCTGGATGGGAGATCAGTGGGAAGCCACAAGAAAGGCACAGTACTCACCTACAAGTGGTAGCACATCAGCTGACTTCTCGAACAGCCATGTGAGACTGTATACACAAAAATAAGACATGTTTTCAAGTGAAATTAAGTTTCACCTCATACCTGTAAAACAGATTACTAAAAATCATCAATTTGATAAAGTGCAATTTATGAACCATTGTATCTCCTGCTTTATGCCACCTTTTCTCTCCTTTCTCTTTTTCTTTTTTTCTATATTTCTGCTGAATATATATGGCTAAATTACCTTTTAAGTTTCTTCTTAATTTTCCAGTATCATGTTATTGCTCCACTAAGTCTGGTTCCTCGGGTTCCTTATTTGTTTTTAGTTGGCTTTATTTATTATTTTTTTTAGTCATGACCATTTATTCCTCTTCTAGCCTGGATCATTTATCTATTTACCTATTGACACTTGCTCCTTTTCTGCTTTGACTCTTCCTTTTCCTTTGCTCTGACAAATATTTCATACTACCAACCTTCTGGCCTTTTCTGCATCAAAGAAAAAACAGTTCAGTAAAATCTCCATTACATTGTGGTCATGTACAAAAGAGCAAAGTTTACTTTGCAGTTCCCTGTTCCTTCAGCTTTCTACATAGAATTGTCTTCCAGTCAAAACAAGAGTTATCTCTCAACCTTATTTAGCCCTGCCCTTTGTATAGAAGGCAGTCTGAAGTGATGTAGTCCGACTGATATAGTAATGAGATCCTTGCTGGTGAATTCTATGTGTTCCTAAACTTTTTAGGCTTGGGTAGTGCCACATGACTGCTCCTAGTTCATAATTTCTCCAGTTCTTTGCCTAAGCACAGACTCTTATCCAGAGAGAACAATGTGCTCTCAAAAACAAAAGTGGTTTAATATCTCTCAATATTTTTGTCGCTCACTTAAAGTTTCGCTCATGTCTTCAGCTGGGGCATCTCCATACTATATCCACATGAAAATAGTACTTGGAACCATGCTGTGTGAGCAAACTGTCTGTTCACTTATCTTCTTTGGGCTTTTAGCCAAAAAAAATTCTTAATTTTGCCTCCAGTGGTTTTCCAGAGCTCTCCCAAATCTTTTCAGCTTGTAAAAGTAATCCACTTCTGAAATCTTCCCTCCATGAATAAACTTGATGAACAGCAAGTTGTCATTGAGTGTGAAACCAGGAAGCAAGCACAAGAGCTTCTCTTTTAGGGAGATAAAGTCCTTCCTGCCTCTCCACTTACCCCAGCTGCTCTTCTATTTCTGAAAATGAAACAGCCTTTCTGCTTGGAGTGGAGCGCTCTCTTAAACAGGGCTAGATACACACACACACACAAGTTGTCTGTAAAAGTCAGAACTTTTCAATAATTTCCAATTTTGACAGAAGTTGACTTGAGAAAAAAATAGACAGGAAGCTGTCTGATAATGTAATAAACATCCTGTTTCAGCATTTTCAGATTCTTTTATTTCCCAATTACTTTTTGAAAACTTTATATTAGAAAGCCAAAGTCTAAACCAAACATCTTATTTTTTCTTAAAATCCAAAGTTTGAATTGATCTAAAATCTTACTTTTATAAAAAGTGTCAAACTCAACATGCATTTTGAAGTTACAGAATTCCCTTTGGAAAATAAATGTCATGGCTCTGAATGATATTTAAATCCCTGTCATTTTTTGATCCAACGTTCATGGTGGAATCTTGAAACATACTACGCTAACAAAATAATTTGCTCATTTTCTTCACCCAAGCTGGAGATTACTGTTCAAAATGAAGGTTACAGGAAAAGTTATCAGTAAAAATAGCATTTTCAAATAGATGCAGATATATTCTTCTGACTGGCAGCTGTTTTAACTCATGTCAACCAAAGAAGCCAAGTAGGAACAAGAGTTACATGCTGAAGAGTGCAACTTTACATGAAAAGGTAGCAAAATATGTGCCTATCTCATCAGTGGAAGACCTTTTTTGCACTATAGCAATCTTCTGCAGGTTGTTTATTACAGTTTTGCAATGCACTCTGGTATGGTGTTAGGAGACTTAATTATACCAGAGGGACTCTTTCAAAGACTGAAAAGCACACAAAAAAATAGAAAACATTTTAAACATAATTCAGAAAAACATTCTCCTTTCAAGTGTTTTTTCAATTTTGTTTCACACCTCCTTAGTTCTGGACATCTGTATTAGTGGCACTCAGTTCTGACACTGAGTTATACTGTTCTAGATGTGGAGTGATGCTCTCTCTAATTCAGTTTTCTTTTGGTGGACTCTACATTCTTACATGCACATACCTGCATACATACACACACACAAACACATGCACACAGATTTAATCTAAATTTCTTTTCTTTCAGGTTGTCTTCACAAATATCCTTATTCATTTTTCTACCCTTACATTAGGACCCCATCCATCACAGCTGTGTTTTCAAAGTGCTTTATCTTCCAGACTCAAAAGTACATCTAAGCAGGAAAAAAAATGAAGAACCCCTGCCCTGGCAAAAACACGCTGATGCTTGACAAACCCAACACATTCAGCAAACTGCTACTCCTTACTCACTGCATGAAGACACAGAGAGAATCTTTGAGAGACAAATCCAACAACATAATCTGCAAGTTGTGTGAAGGAAAAGAAAAAGAAAAAAAGAAAGGAAAAGAAAATAAGACATTCCTTTTAACTCTGATATTTAGTTCCCATCTTGAGATGGGATAGGCTTGCTAGGTAGGGTTGGGTTGAAGTTGACTTTGTTTTGCAGAAAAGTGATGTTATCACTCCTTAGACTGCTATTGTAGTGATTCTCACATTTTTTCTGTCAGCTTTCACACCAATTTGATCTTGGCTGGCTGCAAGAGGGCCACCTAGCTGCTCTCTCACTCCTTGTCCTCAACAGGACAGGGTGAGAAAATTAGATGGAAAAGCTCATGGGTTGCAATAAAGACAGGTACATCACTTCCCATTACCATCAGGGGCAAAACTGACTCGACTTGGGAAAATTAATTTAATTTATTGCCCATTAAAAATAGAGCTGGATGGTGAGAAACAAAGACAAAAACTAAAACACCCCCAGTTCTTCCCAGGCTCTACTTCACTTCTTCATTATTGCTCATGTTGGCAGCTGTGGAAGTATCTCAGAAAGCTTCTAATTTCTAACCTAGCAGCCTGAGTCGTATTTTAAATAATGCAGATTTCACTGACAAATGTGGGGAAAAGGCTGCTTGTGAGTTAATCTAGAATATAAGTAAACAAATTAATAAATACATTCACATTCTATGGGTACCATTCAGCTGGGGGTGAGGACAGGCCATAATTATCTTTAATTAAGAAGATCCAGACTGGTTTTACCTCATTACCAATTACTTTGCAGTTAGTGCTGAGTGCCTTGATTTCATTGCCTTTCCTGGTTTAATTTTGGACCCCAAAACCTGAGAGAAGTTTCTTTCCTCATAAAAAAAGCTGCACAAGCGTTTCCTTTTGTCTGTGAGGAGTCGCCTTTATGACACAGCAGACTATTGGCAGAGAAAAGAGTGAACTGCATGCTGACAACAAATTTTCTGAGGACATACTTTTGTAATAATTTCTCACAATTGTACTATTAGTTTACTAGGAAGAAAAAGCTGTTATAACCCTATATTTTCACCACTCTACGAAAATTGACAAATAAAAAAAAAACATTGATATTTTGCAAACTATAGTGAAATCTCATTCTATATAAGATCCAGTTGAATTATCTGGTAGTGACCCTCAAAGTTTCTGTAGGGTTACAGCTTCTGTACTCTCCTCAGTAACCATAATTATATGGCACTCGAGCCTCAGGAAACAAAGGTGTACATTCCAACGAGACAAAGACAGAAATTTCCCCAAAGACTGCCCTGAGCTCCGTAATGCCTTTTTTTAAAAAAAAATAAAATATATATACAAAAAGTCATTCTCAAAACAGGCATCAGCATTCTTTTTTTCACCAAAACAGTACACTAGGAAAAGAAAGTTAACGTGCATTTAGTTGTTACGACCAACATCTGTGTCTGTCCCAAGACAGTGCCTACATCAGAAGAGCACAGCAATAAGTTTTCCTGATGAAGTGATGAAGATATTTTTGGGGTTTTTGGGGGAAGTGTGGAATGGACACACACCTCTCCCTTGAGCCTTAACTTCTAGATGCTACAGTGGTACACACTATTAAGCATATGATTCTACTGACAACTTTTATATTTTTTTATAGGCTGGCAAGTGATATTAACTCTCATTTCCTTGTTAGTCTCGAGGAGGCATGGGACTTAAGTTATTTGCTTTTTTGAAAGCAGATAAGAGTCATGGAACTTTACATTTCTCAAAAATCTGTCTTCATTTTTTGTCCAGACGAGCAGTTCTGCTGGACACTGTTAGCGATAAAATTGTCCTTAAATATTCACCTCTTCAGGATTATCTTTACAGCTCAGCTTGGCACTAACTGTTTAACCAGGCAAAAGTAATCTAGTTTGCTGATGGTAAAAATCCTCTTCAGAGTTCTATGAATTGTGATAAAACATTTTTACAACTTCGTTCTGCTGGCTTGTTGCATGGAAGGAAGTATTCCTCCCCTCTTGTCATGCTGTTCAGATAACCTGAAATAGTGGGAATTGTTACTATTATGTAGGAAAAACTATTATGTGTAAAATAGTATTACGTACTATAAGAAAACAGATCCATCTAACAGGATCAAATAATAACGTGCTTTCATAAATCTGCTTTGATTAGTCTGGATTTCTACTTTCCCCAATCCCTCATATGCACTGAAGAGAGACAGTAGAGATGATTCATTTCAATTGCATTAGTCACAGGTAAATAGCATATTCTAAATTTATAGTCAAGACATACTTGACTTCAAGTTATCGGGGTGAACTTCAGTCTAGAGAGGCTGCAGGTGAAGAAAAAAAGGAATCACTTCAGTGGACAGTGCTCACTAGACCTTTTTCTTATAAGGAAAGTGAGATACTTAAAAAATATCCAGCCACAAATAGGGTAAAGAGTTACTTCTCAGTCAGCCTTCTGCCCTTGGCAAGGATTTAATGGCCTTTACATTCCTAGCTATCGGACTGCCTGCATTTATCCAGACATCTGTCAGCTCTAGATTGTGTTAGCAAAATGTATCCTGACATCTTGAAAACTGCTTAGAAATAAAAACTTCTGAATAACTGTTTTGTCCATTTATATATCTTATAAGAAAAGCTTTACAGAAGCTTTCACTTGTTTCTAATCCATAAATGACACCAAATGTAAAGGCTCAGAGTGCTCTTAATCCCATATAACCTATATTCTCCTCATTGTGATTACAGGACATGGGTAAGCCATTTTCACGCAAAACAAGTGAATGCTGAAAAAATGTAGTTGTTTAATGGCAATTATTTGCCAAACAGGTGGATAACTTTGATCAAGGGAGAAAATACCCCAGAATTTCTTATTGCTAAACCAAGCTAATATTTTAAAAGCATATTAAAAATTAGTTAGGATGAGTGTCATGGTTTGACCCCAGGTGGCAACTAATTACCACGTAGCAGCTCACTCACTCTGCCCCTCCCCCCAGTGGGATGGGGAGGAGAATCAGAAAAAACTAAAACCTGTGGGATGAGATAAGAACGGTTTAATAATTAAAATAAAGTAAGTATAATACTGATACTAATACAAGTAATAATAATTGTAATGAAAAGGGAGACCACAGAGAGAGAGAGAGGGGAATAGAACTGAAGAAAACCAAGTGATGCACAATACAATTGCTCACCACCCACAGACCCATGCCCAGCCTGTCCTTGAGCAGCAGCTGGGCCCTCCCAGTCAACTCCCTCCTGTTTATATACTGACCATGACATTCTATGGTATGGAATATCCCTTTGGCTTGTTCAGGTTGGGTATCCTAGCTCTGCTCCCTTCCATCTTATTATGAACCTCTTCACTGGCAGAGCATGAGAAACTGAAAAGTCCTTGAATTAGGGTAAACTCTACTTAACAACAACTAAAACATCAATATGTTATCAACATTATTCTCATATTAAATCTAAAACACAGCACTGTACCAGCTACTAGGAAGAAAATTAATTCTATCCCATTTGAAACCAGGACAATGAGACAAAAGTTTTTATTCAGTCTGACTTCAGATATTTGGAGGTTGTCATCTAAGCAGAAAATCAATATGGGGAAATTTTTTTTAGGTTAATTTACTGATTGATGCAAATTTAAGAGTCATAACGATACTTTCACACTTTTTACCTACTTTTCAAGTGAACAGTTTCAGCTGAGGTCATGTTATAATAAGACAACAATCTTCAAATCTGTTTGATCACCCAAAAACCTAATGTTGCGTTGGGCTTCAAAGACGTGTCAATCCCTATGCATTTACTCATGTTTAACTGAAGCGTGAATCTTAAATGATAGAGATTTTAGTTTTAGTCATGAGGAAGATGAGACTTTATTTTACTGTTTGCTTGGGTAGGGTAACATTGGATTTGTTCACTGGATGCTGTTCGATGTTTTACTGAATTTAATACTGAAACAACTGTATGTGGTTTACAAGAAGTAGGTGCCTTCTTAAAATCTGCTGATTCCTTGTTTGGTACCCATTTAGGTACATCTGTTATTCAAGTGACAGCCACAGACGCTGATGATGCCAACTATGGAAACAGTGCCAAAGTGGTGTACAGCATCCTCCAGGGACAGCCGTATTTCTCAGTGGATCCAGAAACAGGTTAGCAATTCATTTAGTCCTAATTTTTGCAATGACAGAAACAGGATGCAGGGATCAAGACGCTTTTCACTTGCATTTAAATATTGGAACAGGCTTATGGTATGGTATGACTTGTCATGAAGCTGATACACTTTTTCTAAATAGCAACTGGAATCACAGTAAAAATATGTCTTTTATTTTTTTGTTGTTAAAATAAAATTGTTTCAGAAGAACTGCTTTACTTGGTACCAGAAGACGAGTGGTAACTGTAAAGGTCAACACAGCAAGGGTGTAGCTTATTGTAAAGGGTCCAAAGAATCATGAAAATATAAAAGTTTATTTTACACCAGTTTCTGGGAATTTCATCTGTTTGTCGTTAAGAAAAGAAAAAAGGAGCTGGAAAATGTCAGAATATAAGACTAAAAAAAAAAAAATACCCCCAAAGGTAAATTAATTATTTCTAAAAGTTTGTGATCGATTCTTGACCTTTGACAATTTTTAACTCTTTAAGTTGAAGTTTTTAACATCTGTAAGATGTTTTTTGAAACTGTACTCTGATTTCAACAGCTATTAGAATTGAAGAATTAATGATTTTAAGTTGTAAAGCGTGAATGGAAGCCCTTTTCACTGTTATGCTAGTAATCAGATAAGAGACAGTCACAAAGAAGAAAAACTTGTTTGAACTTTGGATATCTATAATCCAAAATCAGGAATCACAAAAGAAACAAAGAACACCACCCTCCTCTCCTCCAGATATTTAATTCTAATGCACAAAAGACTTAGCAGGCATTGCGTTATCTTGTTCCTCCACATAATATAAATTTTTCTGGTCTGAGAATCCAGAGTTTAAGTGCAATTGTGCCCAGAATCCCTGAAGTTCCTAATCCATTAAGCATGATCAGATGATGGCTAACTTCCTTTTGAAACAAATTCTTTTTTAAATACAGCAAGGGCATTATATCAAAAAGATTTTAAGTTACATGGGTATAGTTTTAAAGGGAAGCATAATGATTTTGCCTAGGATTAAAGTGTTTGGGTTTTTTCCACCTTTTCCTGTCTCTCCCGTTTTTCTCTTTTCTCCAGTCTCCTACTCAAAACATATGTACTAGGCATGAGCAGGGAAACAGGCTCAGTACCACATGGTCATTAATTGATAGCAGCAGGAGATTAGGCAGGCAGATGGTTTTGGGGAGACCTGGGCTCTCATCTTTGTTTCTAGGATTATCTTTCATTTTTATCCAATTTACTTTTTAATGTTACATATATTAACAAGCCTAGGTACAGTAATCAGAACCTGGTAATCCTGGATCAGACATAAATGCCATAACCACTAGACTACAGAGGTGTTTTTTCTTTTGTTTCACTCTCTTTCTATGAATAGGAGTCTTCCAAGGTAGCTGCTTTTTGCAGAATAAAACAGTTTCCATATCAAGACAAGCTTGTAATGAGAGCCACCTTCTGAGAAAGGAAAGGCAAGGGTGTGAATACTCCAGGCAAGAAGGATGCTGTATTTAAATTCTCCCACTTCACAAGAGAAAACCCTCATCACTTCAACCTTGCAAAGCCACCACCCTTCAAAATACAAAAAAAAGCTCTGCTTGATTTTCTAAAAGAAAACATATGTGTGTGTCCACTTCAGTGAAACAGTCTTTTGGGCTCTGGACCCCAAGAGAATTGAGGTCATTTCTATGTTCAGGCTATAGGATTTTTGGTTTTGTCACCTGAGGTCCCTACTTTTTTGTGTGCTGCAGAACAGTCTGAGACATTTAAATTACATTTATGAAATTCTTGAGACTGGACACCCAAAAAACATTTTCCAATGCTAATTTTACAGTCTTGTCTAATTCTTTTGTTACTTATAACCCTAGCTAACTTACAGTGGCCATCACTGGACATTAAAATCTATGCTCTATTACAGTCCAAAGAATGAATCCAAGGCATGTTAGAGTTCAGCCTTGCACTATAACATCAAAACCTCACCAGGTCTGGAGGTTAAAAATGCATTAAAATAATATGTGGGGACAGTAGCTGAAAAGTGTCATTAATTCAACAAATTTATTTATATTTTTGTCATTGAAAGAATAATTAGATTGATTTAGCACATCACAAACAATGAATAATATGCTATATGTATTTCTCTTTTATTTTTCTTAAAATCACATTAAATCAGCCATAGATTGAAAGGTTTACTGCTGCATTTCTTGGATGGCTGTGGATTAACATCTGCACAGTTACTTTACGTGAATCCATTTAAAAACTCTGCGAATAAAGTGGGTGGTACTTCTTCTCCTTCACCTCTCTGTCTCTCCTTTTTCTCTCTTCTCCAAGGCATAATCAAGACTGCTTTGCCAGACATGAGCAGAGAAAACAGGGAACAGTATCAAGTGGTCATCCAGGCCAAAGATATGGGAGGCCAGATGGGAGGACTATCAGGGACCACCACTGTGAACATCACTCTGACTGATGTCAACGACAATCCACCTCGCTTCCCCCAGAGTATGGAGCATCTCATAGTTCTGCTGTTTTCCAAAGAACCTCTCTAAAATCAGCTGTTTCACTGTCACCATCTGGGATCTTTTTTTCTCCCTTTTATTTAGTATAAATACTGGCCCACTGCTGTGTCTGCTTATGTTACAGCATTATTAAGGCAAATGGGAATCTCTGCCTCCATTTCTCTAATAGCAAAATATTTCTTGGAATGATAAACTTACTTCCCATTCTTACTGTGCTTACGGGAATGTGAGCTGTAACAATAACCTAGGTTAATTGCAGTGACTTGAAAGCCTTTAGAGCAATTTAATTACAAAATCTAGAGGTTTTTGGAGGCACTTACAGTTCCACATGTTTAGCTTCCTTTTTGTTACACATCTATATAAATATAAGGTATTCGCAGTGACACTTTTGTCGTTTGTACAATTGGGGATGAAAAACCATTCACCATTCAGAAATTTGGTATATTCCTTGTATTTAGAAGTAACATTCAGGACCCCTTAAGTGTCTTAGAAGAAAGCAAAGGACATGTAAATATGGGGAAAGAGGGTAGTTGTAAGAAAGATACTCAACTGTACTTCACTACAAGTCAATATGAAACATACAGGTTCTTATTGGACCCTTCAAATAAGGGTTGTGCACGTTATCAGGTGCAGGCGCTCATTTTGTCGAATCTTTAAGGTATTTTTCCAGTGCTACATCTTCACTCAGTAAATTAATATTAATTGACATGAGAAAACAGATCAAAAGTAACATCAGATTCTGGAATGTCACATGTAAATGCTGACTGTATCAGAATTTTTTTTTTCAATTTTATTTGTAGCAAATAACTGAAAACACTGATTTAGAAACATTTGTGTCTTGCCTAGTGATGAAAGATCTTCATTGTCTAGTTCTGACTGGTCAGAAAAAACAGAAGAAAAACATTGGATTTATATTTTTTCTGCAACAGCATATCTTTATAATTAGACTTTTATGGCAAATGTTGTCAGAAAATATATATACATTCACTTTTCAAATACGTGGGCAAGAATAAAATGTCTGTGTAATCAGATTTCTTTCTAGCAAACCTTGATTATAAAAACATTAAATGAAACCAACCATTGAAAGAGCACAAGTATATGCAGAGTAAATTAAAGAAAATCTGAATGCATCTGCATTCCAATTAACTATAGCAATGAACATGAACATGTATCCAAATGTTCTTTACCATGACTCTTTAGTATGTATTACCAATAACAGATGAATGAATGGCTTTCGCACAGAACACCTACAAATCCTGAATGTATTTTTCAAAAGAATTTTTTAAAAGTGCCTATTCTATTTTAAACTCTTTTCAAAATCCATACTGGTTTCTACAGCTCTTTTGCCTTGAGAAAACAAAACAAAATCCCCTACTACTTCTAAATATATCTGGGAACATTTCTAGAAAACTGAGAGAATAAAAATAATATATCTACTGTTACATAATCAAGGTTAGAACTGGTGCCTTATTGTTGAGGTTCTCTGTTCTTTACAGCTGAAGGAAAAAAAAAAAAAGAAAAAAAAAGAAAAAAAAAACACATTAAAAGCACAGTACTAAATGGCTTTAAAGAATCACTTGAATTTTTTGTGACAGCTTGTCAATCAACTCCAAACCTTGTTTCAAAGTTTAGTATGATGACTAACAGCATTTTTCTTAAAGTGTTTCAAAGTTCAAGTTACTTAAAAAATCCAGGTGAAATTGAAGATGTTTATTATTCAGAAGAACAAAGCTTCTCAAAACAAAAAATGTTTGATTTCGCTCTTCCAGGCACCTACCAGTTCAGCTCTCCTGAGTCTGCACCACCTGGGACTCCTCTTGGCAGAATTAAAGCCAATGACCCTGATGTGGGTGAAAATGCAGAGATTGAGTATAACATCTCCAATGGGGATGGATCAGACATGTTTGATATCGTCACTGACAAGGACACACAGGAAGGGATTATAACTGTCAAAAAGGTTTATTTTTTCTCCCTCTTTTATATGTACTTAGCTTTCCAGGTGTTATGGTTGTTTTTCTTTTTTCAGGGGAAGAGAGGATAGATCTCACAACGGGTCAGGCTGCCAAGGAGTTGTTGTATTAGTTTTGTTCTTCTCTTTCTTCAGCAGATACCTGTTATTTTCAAGTCTCAAGGGAAATTTACTGGCATGTCACTTCACATAAAGCAATATTTCAGTGGCTGCTGTCTGTTCAATATATACGTACTATCACACACAGTACTTTCAAATTAGGGCTATAAAAACCTGGATGGGTTCAGTTCACAGGGGGATTTGTCAGCTGAATACTGCAGTAAGGCTCACAAGAGTTGGAGGCTCACCTGAAGTTTGATGAACTTACACCTCCCAGGCTAAACTGTCCCTCTTTAATCTGTCCAACAGTCAGGTATTTCCAGTACCTAAAATCTGTCTTGGTTTAAGTCCAACCTTGGCGAAACTCAAGTTGTTGTATATTATGTCAATGAAAGTCCAAAGAGCAAAGACATGGGCAGAAATTTAATTCAAATTACTATCTCTGACAGATTTGTTTGCTGCTTTTTAGTGTTCAGACTGTTGCATTCTGAACACCTCTTTCAGTTCTATTGTTACTGAACATATCAGTAACAATTAATTGATATATACATATATATAAAATATAGATCTATACACATATATTTGGAAACATGCTGGTTTATGTATGTGCATGCATGTATATGTGTGCACATATACATGTATGTGTACATGTGCATACACGGATATGCATAATAGAGATGTCATATACATTGGAAATCAGACTCCATAGTTTTTCTTTTCACTCTGGAACATGGAAGCCAGGGACAGGCTTGGGTTGCTCCTGATGCAAAATAGGCTAGGGTAGATGGTAATGGGGAAGGAGTAAGGAAAAAGGAAATAGAACAGAGAGCATTTAAGAGCTGGGATAATTGTTCTTGTTCCTACCAATAAGATGAGATAAACAAGACCTTTAGCAACTCCTGCTGGTGGATTGAGTCCAATTTCCCTGTTTCTTTCTCTCTTTCTATATTTCTATAGATTGTTGCCTCCTGGTTTTCCAGGAATCTGAACAAGTAGTAGGCAAAGGGATCATAAAGGCCTTACTGCCCTATAGTACTCTTTATTTTTCTTATGCCTAGAACAAGCCCTAATATACTCCATCTTCTCCAAGAGGCATTAAATGTTAAAGCTTTTGCTGATAAAAATGCCTACATTTCTAATTAAGCATTATAAAACTGACTCACATGTCTTGTAAAGTGACACAATTTTCTTTATTATTATTTGCTCCCCAGCATCTGGATTTTGAAAACAAGAAGTTATATACCTTAAGAGTGGAAGCAACCAACACTCATCCTGATCCTCGTTTTCTCCAACTGGGGCCATTCAAAGACACAGCTTTGGTCAAAATTTCTGTGGAAGATATAGATGAACCTCCAGTGTTCAGCAGACCCTGGTATTTAATAGAGGTAGATGAAGATGCCAAGGAAGGAAACATTATTGGGCAGGTTGTAGCCCAAGACCCGGATATGACAAAGAATGCAATAAAGTAAGCCATTACACAATATAAAATGTTTTAGATGTGGGTCACATCTCATGCACAAAGAGTGGTGAGAGTGCAATGTAATAGGGGGCCACCTGAATAATTAAGCACATAGGGGCTACTGAAAATTGTCAAGCAGATAAATATCAGTGGGAGCTTGTGAAGGCAAACAGTTAACAGAGCAGGCTATGCTTCTGAAGGACAGCTTATAGGATCCAGGTAAAAGGAAATGAGAGGTCAGCATTTAATGACATTTTGTTATAGTACTTTCACCAAACTGTTCATAAGATTATCCTTTTAAAACCTGTTTTCAGCGGCAAACATGTAAAATACTCAAAATCGTGTATTTCCACACTCATCACTGGTTGATACAGGTTGGCCTTCTGTACCTTCATAATCCCCTAGATATAACATTGTCTACCATGTTCCATAGCTTAACTATTTAATGATCACATTATATTAAAAAAGAAATTATTATGATAAAGTCATAAAAATTAGAGGTAAGGGTTCAGTGCTGTGAAATTGCTGTAATTGTCAGCCATCTGCTATTATTATCTGCAGTGACAAACACAGCACTGAAATTTGTGTATTTACCATGCAACTGATTATGAAACCTGATTTCTGCATTTCCAAACAAGCCTGTTATTTTCTGCAGCAGTACAGTTTGAGGTAGAAGGTATAAGGGAAGGAAGAAAATAAAATATTTTTAAGTGATCTATATATAAAATCTCAATTTAACCTGATATGATTGGTAACTACTAGACTAATTAAAAAAAAATCCCAACAACTGTAAGATGATTTTTTTCCCTGCTGAAAAAGAACAAAGCAAAAACAACTGTCATAAAACATGATTTTAGGAACTTTCATCTTAAACAACAACTAATCCAAAGATTTTTATGGTGATTTTGATGGTCCTTGTGACATCTCAAAAATATCTTGTTATAAATTGATAGTTAATTATATTTGTAATGCATTTCCTTTGATGACTGAGTTCTCCAAGAAACAATTAATTGGCAAAAATATTATCTAGAGAATGTTCACTTTTAGTTGTTATCCCAGCATTCACTTTATAAGCTAAAATGTAATTTCAAATATCAGTCTTACAAACCGCCCACATAAATAGTTTGCTTTTCATCCCACCCACTGGTCTTAAAAATTTGTTCAGTATTTGTAACATGCAACACTCCTCAGGCAGCTACAGGAAAACTTAGGTTAATTGTAAGGAAAAAGTTCTTGATTAACCACAGTAAAAATTAGGAAAGTTTTAGAGGTGGCTGTAGAGACTGTAGAGACTGTAACAGGAGGTAGTGATGCTCGGTTGTACTGTATCTTGACAGATACTCTGTGGATCGACACACTGACCTTGACAGAATATTTAACATCTACTCAGGAAATGGATCCTTATTCCTCTCAAAGACACTTGACCGGGAAGAAACTCCCTGGCACAACATCACTGTCATAGCAACTGAAATCAGTAAGTTGGAGATCACCTACCTCAGAATATCAGAACCAAGAAAAGACTGAAATTCTATAGTATCTATGATTTATCTTGTTTCATTAGTTTTGCCCTTATTCAGTTATTAACAATAGACAGAGTATCTTTAAATGCACATCTCCAAGTTCAATTTGCTACTTTAGGATTATCTTTGCCAATTTATGAAAAGATAATTTAGAAATCTCAACAAAGCCACATACAGTATATATTAGACAAGTTAACTGGCTCCCTCAGAATTCCCAGCAAATAATTTGGTGCAGGTGTGATGCACTGGCTTTATCCTAAGCTAAGTCTTTGGGAAAATCCTTGGGGAAAAAAAAAGATATCTATGACAGACAAATAACACACTGTCAGAATGACCATTGTAAACAGGGGAAGAAAATACAGTTTACTTCAACTGCTTTAACTTAGCTCAGGAAATAGCTTCATTTGAAGCCAAAACTAGAGGAAATTCTTTGTCTTCCATGTTTGAAGCAATGCCTGGCACTACGTCTTTCACCTGGATTCTTTACTATTCTGTTGGACCCTTTTAGATCTGGATGTCTTTTGCCTGTCTTTTTTCCAGCAAACTGCTATTAGTCAGAGGAGAAAGAGAGATACCGATTTTAAGGAACAACTTTTTTCCCTTCCTTCATTCTCCCTATAAATTCCCCAGCAGTCTATATGCTTAACAGTCTGGGAGTCGGGTAATATGGAGAGATTAATTATATCCCCATTTTCAGAAAGACTTATACCTTTTCCTCATAAATACTTTTTCATTGTTTGGTCAGATATGGTCTTGACCTTGGGTTGTGTTTGGTGTTTTTGGTGTTTGGATTTTTTTTTTTTTTTTTGTGGTGGTTGTGTTAACTGACATTTTTAACTGCTTTACTGATTTGAACAAGTAAATGTTCTTGACAGCTCAACCTCAGGAAACAGCTTTTGCAATGAATCATTTACTGCACTGATGTATGGAATACAAGTCCATAATAACTCAGTGACCTGTTTTAATGCAAATCAATTTCAGATTACTTTATATTATTTCAAAATATATACACTATAATAGAACAAATTGTTTCAAATATAAATAGGGCTTTTATGCATATGGGATGCATATCAGTAGAAAATGAAATGCAATTGTTTTGGTATACTCAAGAAAAATGAACATTTCTATTGTCTATTGAAAAAATATATTTGATAATTTCAGGTCTTTTCATAGACATAGGCTGTAAATCTTTGTGTTGTAATATAAAAAATTTTCTTGTTTCAGATAATCCTAAACAAAGTACCCAGATATCTGTCTTCATCCGGATTTTAGACATAAATGATCATGCACCAGAATTTGCCAAGTACTATGAAACATTTGTTTGTGAAAATGCAAAAGCAGGACAGGTAAACAAATACTTATGTTACTGAAGAACTTGTAATTAAACTATCCTGGAATACCCTCATGATGACTTCAAGGTATCTTAATTTGAACAACTGCAAACCAACCCAGCCTCTTTATTCCCTATCTTCTACAGAAACTACCAGTTCATTCAAAAAAGGAGGAGATAAAAGATGCAGGATTTTACCCTAGTATAATAACATAATGTATAATACAAAATTGTACTCTAATGTGTTTTTTCATTCCCAATATCAGAAAATATTTTTCAGAAATAGTTATGCATAATGCCACAAACCCCTTTATACTGTTTGATAATTCAAATTCTTTCTGGATTTTTTTCAAAGCCATAGTTAATGTAGCCACATCTTCAAGTGCACAAGGGAGGAAAATCTATTATGCTTTAGTAAAGAAGACATGAAAAATAAACTTAAATAAAGTTGAAGCTCATGTATATCCCGTTCTAAGCTATCTCAGCAATTCTGTAATAAACTAAAAAGACAATAATGAGGTTTGTAGTGAAAATAAAGTGATAACTGGGAACTGGGAAAGGAGACAGACCAACGGAACTCAGAGCTAAGATATTACAGAAATCTTTTGGTATCACTGCCATTAGAACCAACATCTATTTATGATAATGCCAGTCAGACTTTCAGTTTTAAATCCTGTGAAGAAAGATCTATGGTTTGCTGAATTTTAATTCCGAGAGTATTTATCAAAGAACTGGATTTAACAGCAGATTGGGTACCTCAAGACTGTCTTTCAAGTATGGGTCTAAGTCCATGCATAAGCCTATTCTCTAGACTGATGCATTTTTGAGTGGAAGAAAAAGCTTGAGATCATTATTTTCACCAGCACAAATCTGACTGGGCTCTTACTGTAATGGAGAGATGCCAGGATGGAGTCCTAAACTCAGCTTAGGTCTGTCCTTGTGTCTCATTAGTTTTATGCTGACACCATCCAAACAAAGCTGGCAGACTTCACAGAAATCATGTGGAAAGGATCAGAATGTAGGATATATTTTGTTTGTCCTGAGATCACAGGGACAATACAGCAGTCAGAGACTTTACAGGACTGTGGGATATGGATACACATCAGGAAGCATGCTCATGTTTTGCCTTGGTTGCTGTCCAGTGTTGTATTTAACACAGTGATGAGGGCTGCACTGAAAGTAGCATAGATGGTACCTGAGGTGAGTCTAGAATTTCAGATCCTGCAGAACTCTAAACAGAGCAAGAACATGCAATTTACCAGTTGCAATTCAAATGGTGTTTTATGAATGGTTTAACAGATGGGGGAGAGAGAAAAAAAAGAAGAAAAAAAAAAGAGACCAAAAAAGGGAGAAAAGGAGGATACAGTGGATTGCTGGAACTTGCATTGAATTCTACTTTTCTACTTATTTGTCATTCATTGCACCTAATACTGGAATTTATGTAAGTGCGTTAGAAAGACAGAAGATACTTTGAGTGAAATCACTTGGCTTTGAAGAGGTACTTGACAATTATTTTAATTTTTTTCAAGAAAGTCTTTTTTAAGAAAGTCATTTTGATGTAAATGACATAAATAGAGGGATATGCATATCAAAGGCGGTGTTGAATTAAATTAAAACAGTGCAAGAAATTACAATATCAGAAAAATTAACAAGAAACACCTTTCACGACTGGGGTTTATGATCAGAACATTGTGTCTTAACCAGCGGCATAAATTGTCACAAGAATACAGTTCAAGCAATACAGAATGAGCGTAAGTTCCCTAAACTTCTGGTTATTGTACCCTCATAGTTTTGTTTTATGATTTATAAGCTGTTTTTCCAAGTGGAATACATGCAGATAATCCTAGCCATCAATTTTGAACAGCTGGCATATGACCTAAATTCTGTCTGTGCAAAAAAATCTCTTTGCACAAGATGAAACTGAGACAAATAAACCTTAAAATCTCAGTACAATGACTGATAGTGAAATGAGTTATGTACTTTAATTGCTTAACACAAAGAAAGGTTCCAAATTTTACAAAGGAACATTTCATTGAAATAAATCAGGTGCAATTTTATCAACTAGCAGACACAGGTTTTGTCATATATTTGAACCAAGTTGAATCTAGGCATACTGCTCGTCACTTTCCTTAACCCTATTTCCATCCTGTCTGGCATACTTAATGAAATATCCATTAATGGATAAAAATTCATTCATCTTTCTGGTAAATTCTGTGCTTTTCTAGCAGACATGACAGAGGTCTATTAGACAGGCATATTGTTATTCAGACCTCCCTTACATCTAGCATACCAATGTAATTCCAGGAATTATTTTCCCTAATTGGAAAGATAGTATGCATCATGTAGCTGCAGAAGAATGAGAGATCCAGACCATTCTTCTATTTGTTAACAATTGGGTTCCTCAATACAGGCATGAGTTCATATCTGGACATCTATGTATAGTTGACTTAGTGTTTCAGAAAACAGAATACCTTCAGTTCATGGATTACTTTTATTTTGGTGCCTAAAAATAGCAATGAATATAGAGATACAAACTTGAATATTTTGGCCAAGGCTGCTAAGTTCCATATAGCCTGTTTGGTTCATGATTAGCAGTCCCCCTACAATACAATGAAGATACAGAATCATGTTGTGCTCATTTAGTACTACTCCACCTTATTTTAGAGATCACCTAAAACAGTTGTCTGATTAGAATCATTATTGCTTCTTGACACATCACAACAGCGCTTCTACATCTGGTGCCCATAGCAGGAGAGCCAGACCGAGAAGATACATACATTTAGTTAATTTTTAATTTTTTTTTTTTAATCGGGCCCAGCTATTAATCACACCGCTCTCTAAATCTCAGGTGCCTCAGTAAGCAGTCAGAACGATCAAATATTGCTCCCTGTCGCTAAGTGACATTACTCATTCTCACATCAGCAGGTATTAGAGGCTGCATTTGTTGGGTTTTTTAGATAGCTTTTGGAGGGTCAGAAAAAAGAAAATCTTAGAGTCTCTCCCCCTCCCCTGCCACTCTTTTGTCTCCAAACAACAATGGTAAGACTGGGGAGAAACATCACTAAAGGTACATAAATAACTATGTTCATTAGGCTGGAACAGATTTGTCACCATGTGAGTCCCGTTCCACTGACTAATACACAGGCTAAAGAAAAATATGAAGCAGCCTTCCTCTTGCACAATTTACAAATCCCTAATCCTTTGATGGCATGCTAGAGCCTCGGGGACTGTTGTGGGGAAGGCTCTGGTACAAGTTCTCTCATGCCCTTGTCACAGGAATTAATTGGGTCTTTTTGGCTGGATTAGAGGATGAGTCCTCTCCATGGAAACCAGGAAGATTTACTTGAAAAGAGACTGATTTAACTGAACAATTTGCTAGTAACAACTTAGCTAATTTCAGCACACATCAGTAATAATATTTAAGAAAATAGCCTGGGTCGCTTTTTTTGCACTGATGCTATATTCTTTCCTGCCATTCAGGGGCTCTCAGACATCAGAACACAGAGAGTTTGTTTCCTTCTTCAGAAAGCTGGCAGATTTTTCTTTTCATTAGTCTCCACACCCCACCTCCCTTTTTCAGATGGAGCAGAGATCAGATTTTTCATGTGGCCATTGCTAATTATCAGTCATGAGTTGTTTATACATTGTAGCTGCTTTCTCTAGGTAGACAGCTATTGGCGTGATTTAGTGAGAGACCCATGCTGACAGTCTGTCTCTCTTTTGAAGTAAGGATTGGAGTTCAGGGGAGAATTTTCCAACTTCTGATAAGCATTCAGTCCTGCTTTAAAGCTGCCAACACATTTGTGGAACTGAGCCAAGACTTGAAAACCAAACTGTTTTGCATTACCGAACATGAAGCTTTGTTAAGTGGCAGGCATTTTAGAACATTTTTGAAGACATAAAGCATCAGCATCAAAGGTCTATTCAAGTTTGCACACATGTGATGGAGGCAGCTTTCTGCAGCTAGCACCACACAGGTGTATAGGCTAAAATTGTGCCTGTACGTGTCTGATCACTCAAGCCGCAAAATGACAAGGAGAGCATCCACTGACAGCTAGATTGATTTTGAAACACTTCTATGTGGAGACACTTGAACTATGTTATTACTTCACTCCTAGAGAAATGCAGCAACTTCAAAATCTACAAAACCTGCATTCGACCCACTGTGCTGTGTTATTAATACATTCAAGATTAGTTAGTGATTGGCACTGCTAGACCACAAAGGCAGGAAAAGGGTCAAGACAGGACAGGAGAAACACAAAGTTGCTCTTTCACCATTCCCCCATAGCATTTGCACACTACTACACTCTGATGATTGTCAAAAGCAACATCTCTCGTACACTATGTTTTTCATAGTTTATTGCAGACAACGTGGTGACATCTTTGCAGATTCCTTGACCAATACATTCTGCACAAAACAAGTGTAATAAACGTCAAGAATGTCAAGTCAGTGCTCCAAGACCCAGGATTTGTTCTGACCTCTCCTATACCACTTCTGAAAAAAGTGTCAGACAAAACCAAACAGCAAAATGTCCCAAATATTCCTTTCTCAAGTGCCTAGTGATATTTTTTAAGTCTTATCTCAGAAGCAGGTGGAAGTAGATAAATAACATTTGATAAATTTTTCTGTTGTACAGAGGTTTACTCTGTTGTACAGGTTCAACTAAGAGCATAATAAAACAGGAATGAAAGCCCAAATAATTTGAGTGGATTGAAGGCCTACTCTTCTGCATATCTATAATCACATACAAGAAACAACAAAATTCAGCAGTTGTTACTGTATCTCTAGCTTAATAATGTCCATCTCTAGTGGTCTTACATCTCTGAGCCTGGAAGTACAATTTTCATGCTATATGATATTTACATTCTTTTAAAACTCCAGAATGGCACTGTCTATAACAGCAGAACATCTTTAAATTCCTGTGAAAGTGATATTATTTTTCACTGTCTTATTTAGAGTGAATTTTAAAAGAAGGAATTTTGAAAAAAAGGTTTAAAAATACAACAGCAACCACCAATATGCTGCTGTTTTGAAAAGAAGAAGCAGCAGATTACATTACATTCTTTGTCTCAAATTTTCTTTTATTAGTAGAAATTTTTAACCTGAAAATATATTGCATCTGTCCATTCATAGACCTCATCTTGTTCAGCTTTCTTCAATGAACCTTTCAAGAATCTGTCTGAGGCATGTTGCTGCATTTTTAAAGTGTGTTCCGCGGAGCCAATGTGCAACGGTTGTTTATTCTCCTGACATGCCAAGCCAGCACAGACTGAAAAGCCAATCTAAAAAGCGGCTAGCTGGTGCTGACCTCTATACTGTTCAAGATGCACTGCTAGCTTAACGTTTGCTTTAATGGTTCCTATACTCATTTTGGAGACAGTCCCGAGACTGAGCCAACACCTCAAGTCCCCGCCTTGTGCAGCTCTCCGTGTCCACAAATGCAGCCTCAGGAACAGTAAGGGCAAGCTCTGAAGTGCACAGGGAACCTTATTTCAGAATGCTCCCCCACCCCACCCACCCCACCCACCCCCAGCTTTTACTCACTTTCTGTGTTTAAAATAGCTTGAAGAAAACTAGAGAGCAGGCTATGTCTATGGATATGACAAATACATGTAAGGGATCTGTTACTAGGCAGTCTATTCATCCCCAATCCCTTTTTCAGAGATGAGTATGAGTAGCTATAAAACAGCTTGAACATAAACTACAATCACAATTCTGACTGTGGTGTAAGTCATGGCCTTAAAAACACAGTATCTAGGAGAAAAAAACAAAACAGTATTATAATGACACGATTTTCACATTTAAAAAAATAATGCCAATGGAATTATAATGCCAAAGGTCTAAATCCTTTAAGAGAATCTCTGGCCTTCATCATGAAATAAATTCTTCAAGAATTTTTTACAGTGTGAATAATTCCTCCTTTACAACTCACTCATCTTACATTGTCAAACTGCTACAAACTCTTTGTCCTGAGTATAAAAAAGAAAACTTTATCTCAATGCCTAAGTTCAAATTTTCTGTACCCTCAAAGACAAGTGACCTCTAAAAAACTGAATTTACCCAAGAAGATCCACTCAAGAGCATGAGACTGTTTCTTTAAAAACACAGAAGTGCACATGCATGTGCACACACAACCTTCAAAATAATTACAATAATGCTGTATTTTATAAATTGTGTTCATTTTCATGGGAAATTATAGAAGAAAGAAAAAATTTTGAATGCTTTTTAGCTTCTCTAAGCCTGATATGCTTGAAATATATTTGAATAATTTTCTTGAAATAACTCTTGCCTCATAAATCTTATGTTATTATCTTACATTCAGAGATCTTTCTCTGAACTTCTGGTGGAGTGATCATAACTCAGTGTACATAACTGCTTCAAACTGGAAGAACACATTTCCAACATGAAATTACAAAATGTACAGGGACCAGTAACAATTTTTTTCATATAACTCTGATACTTACATTAAAAATAGCCACATCTCTTTCATTTCTGCAGTGATTATCTTTAACACTATTCTCTTTTATTTACAGCTGTATAACAGGAAAACAATCCTTAATTAGATAACATTTCTAATTTCCTTTTACCTATTCACAATTTGGAAAAATTCACCTGCAATCATTCTCTCTCATTGTTCTTTTATTCCCCTGTCTATCTGGTGGAAGAGCAGTCAGTTCTCAATTTATGCAGCCAGTAGTTAGAGCGGGTGATAAGTTTTGGTGGTGTTTTTTTTTTCTTCTTCAGCCTTACCCTCAACAATAAGTTTTCAATGTAATTAGGTTCCTCTATGCCTGATACAATTGTCCTCCTCCATGTGGCTTGCACATGAAGGGAATCAAATCCATATCCTTCAAACGTCCCACTGATTACACCTGAAAAAGCGCAAAATACTCAGCTGCAATTTCTGGCAGCTATTTTATCAGGATATTTTCTCCTGAAGTTTTTCAGCAAGTAATTGTATAAATATTGCCACTTACTCTAATTCTCTGTTCTCTCTGGTACTTTTGCACTTTTTCTGTCTTTTCAAACTTGTGAAAATATAGGACAAAAATATTATCTTTTCAATTTGATATTTTAGTCCTATCAGAAGGAATACTTTTTTTGGTAGCAATATTACATTTTTTGCATTAAACAGCACAAAACTAAAATTAAGCACTATCCTGGTCTTGCTCTCTGTATTGCCACTCTCCAAGGCAGATTACAGCATGAGAAAAGCAATGGAACACTGGAAAAACGTTGACGTAATCAGAGACTCAGCAACATACTGAACAGGTTGCTTTGCCATAAACAGGGATTTGGCTACTCTTGGGAAACAGCTACAACATTAAAAAAAAAATAATTACAAAAAATCAAATACTTTAAAAGTGAGGAGACCTTTAATATGAAGTTATTATTCTAATCACACTTAGAAATCCTGCCTTCAGCACAGTCACATCCTCATGTACAAGGCTGATAATCACAAATAACCTTTCAAATTCCTCAACATTCCTCAAGAATAAAAAGAACATGGTAAAAAAAAATATCTTTTTGTTGTTTTAGAAGGAGCTGCTAGGAAATGAATGAGCCAAACTCAGACGCCTCTACTGGGCTTTTTATAACAACTTAATATTACTTGCTATAATAGAATTATCCCAAAATTAACTAAAAGAATGGGCCAAATACTCATTGTGCAGTACAGCACTTGCAGCAGCATGTTTCTGAATGATACAGTAAGAAAAACCCTTTAGTATTTTTGGTAGCCCTGTAATTGTGTTTATCTAATAGAGTGTTCCATCCTGAGAGATGCTAAAGACCCTCCAAAATTTAACAGCAGCCTTAAGTCCCACTCAAGCTGATGTCCAAAGAAAGAACATAAGGAAAAGGCATTGCTCACCTGATTGCTGCAAAACTTAAAAATCATGTCATTGTTACTTGTCAATTACTGTATTTCTTGAAGAAGTCATGCTGTACTTTCCCTAGAAATATCAGAAAAACAAGCTGCGAAGTAAGTCTTTGATAACAAGTGGCTTTGATGTCTGTGGGATTTCAAGAAACCCTCCACACTGGAAACACTTGAAAACCTCAAGACAGGCATTGGCTCCCTCATGACTTTCAAAGAAACAAGTCTGACTGCTGAGCTCTTTCTGCCTTTTAAGTTTAGGGGCCATAGGAACTTGCCTGTACTGAGTTGCAGCATCCTTAGTTGAATCTTACTCCCATTCTCGTGCCATGAAGCTTTGTCATCTTGTGATTGAACTCAAACACGTCCTTGCAAGCCAAGGTGGAGTATGGGTCACTCTCCAGTGCAATACCTACTTGGGAGTGCAACAGACAGAGCAGTCACTCATACTGCTCACTGGAGTTACTGTGACTCATGCAACATGGCATGGTGTTAACTGTTGCAAGTCATTTCACAAACCACAGCTATTCCCAGGTGTCTTTTCTTTCCTCAGTTCTGCAGCCGTTTTCCTCAGCCTCTATCTGTCCGTCTAGCAGCACACAGATAGCAAGAGAGTCAAATGCTAGCATATATATGTGTCTATATATACATAAGTAATCATATCTGCATGTTTTGATGCAAAAGGAAAGCCTGTGCAATCCAGAGGTACTGCAGAAGCTTCTGTTTTAGTCCACTCTGACCCTGTGCTGGCACTATTATGGCTCCTTCCCAGCTGGGCTTGAGTGGCCTTGTTAGAGCAGCTATAAAGTTCCACAGCCAGAAGTTTCAATTTAGGAGGGAGTAAAGCATCTCTTTTTATTTTCTCAGGAGAACTGAGCATCCTGCCAGTGCAGTACTCCAATTTATCGCCAGAAGCAGATGAGGTGGACTGGGAATTAGACCCACTTAACAACTGGTTTACACACTACTCTGTTATTGCTACATGAGGCCAAAGGAGGTTTATAGCTTATTCAGACAGGCAATTGTTTCTGTATCACTGCAAGATACCGAGTACAAATCAAAGCACATGGCTGTCCTGCAGTGAGGACTGGCCCTTTTTTCATCCTTCGTTATGTGTTTAAACAATAAAACAACAATTTGCTTACTGTAACCTCTCCTGTGCTTATGTGGGGCTTAGGACATCAATTTGTGTCTTCAGATAGAGATTCATTGGATTTTTACTGCACATGAAAAGCAGAGACCTTATTTCAAACACAAGATTTCTAAAATACCGTGAAATACTGTTTCTTTATAGCTCATACAGACTGTGAGTGCGGTCGACAAAGATGAGCCTCCCCGAGGACACAAATTTTTCTTTGAGTTGGTGCCAGAATTTGCTGTTCATCCAAACTTCTCCATCGTAGACAACAAAGGTAACTGCTGACCATCACCATCCCCTTGACCTCCTGCCCCCCGCCCCAATACCACATAAAACTTCATCCAGCAACATCTATTTACTCTCCTTTTTCATTCTAGATAACACAGCAGGAATTATGACTAGAAGAAACGGATACAGCCGTAATAAGATGAGTACCTATCTCCTGCCAATCATAATATTTGACAACGACTACCCGATCCAGAGCAGCACGGGCACGCTGACCATTCGGGTGTGCGCCTGCGACAGCCGGGGGAACATGCAGTCCTGCAGCGCTGAGGCCTTGCTCCTCCCGGCTGGCCTCAGCACGGGGGCACTGGTGGCCATTCTCCTCTGCATCATTATCCTGCTAGGCAAGTACATGTAACAAGCTGTTTAACTGACTAGGTAAAGGTCTGGTCACTTGTACACCCCTGATATTCTTCAACCCCTTATTTGCATGACCCTGCAGAAAAATATTTCATCTCTGATGTCTTTTGTTTGTTTTTTTTTTAACCAACTGTTTTCTAGGATGTAAAAGGAGCTGAGAGAGTAGGAGAGGGAGCTAGTATGGGCTGTTTATCATCATTACTTTTCAGAACAATGTGCGAAAAGAATGAGACAATCAATGTTATTTAGATGAAATAAATTAGAAAATCTAGGGTCAGGTTTAGATACAATGCTCATTTGAGTAATGTTTTAACTTATAAAGAGATCTTAATTTAGATCCAGGACTTTAAAATCATATTCCTTAAGCTGCATAGTAAGTTTCTCAGTGATTAAAAAATTATCAATTATACGAGCTATTTAACAATGAACGATTTGTAATTTTTATATTTGGGAAATATTTAGCTCAAAAACATAGAAAAGAAATGTTCAATTGTTTGCAAGTTTTAGCACAGGCAGCCAATTAAATAAAATGTGAACACAGAAGTTAAATGTATGATTGGAAAATGGAAGTATTAGAAAGGTGATGTGACATATGAAGAAACTAGGATAAATGCTAGCTCATAACCTGGTGTTAAGAACATAAAAATTGCACCTTACATATTTTGCTTACCAGAGAAGTGGCTCCTTAAAAGTGCCATCATCGTCTCTACTTTCCAGTCAAACCCTGTGGAAAACCTCTTTCCCTTTCCACCTGTCCTAGCAAACACAGCTTGCCAAGGGAGCAGTGACTTGCTTACAAGTGTCAGTTTATATCATTCTGAGGACATCACTTTATTTTCAGGTTTTGGATTGGATTCAAGCTACCTCCAGTAAATATTCAGTGGACCACAGAGGTTGTTAGGAAAGGAGCAAAATGTAGGAACGGTATCTGTACTGTCTGGCATAGGGAAGTGAAGGTACTTGAGCTCTGACAAACTGATTTGCCATACTGCTTAGGTCCAAGCATCACTGCTGGCCTGGGTTCAGTGTGAGTCAGCTTGGATTCCCAGCATGTTGCCCAGGCATAGTCTGAGCAGCAGAACTTGCAGGGCACCACTTCCAGCAGACAATTATGGTTCAAAGTCTGCCAGATCTGGCACTCCACCTTGCATAGTTCTTAACACAATGTCAACAGACTCTGTGTCTTCAAAGTCACCCTTCATGCATATTCACAGCATTGTACCATGGTATGTGGAAGATCTCAGTTCCCCTCTCCCTACCCGCAGCACGTCCAATCTTCCCTCTTACTCACAAGTACTCAAGTGGTTTGGAGTAAAAACTCTGCTATTAAGACTCAACAAAAGTGCTCAGCACTGCTGTAATATGTGGTTTGGCAACCACTCTTATGCTTCATTGACAAATGATCTCGCTGGCCTCTCTAATTTACTCCAGCTACTGGAGCTAGGGTCAGATTTTTAAATGCATTTAAGCATTGGATTCCTACTGAAACCAATAACATTTAGGCACCAGAATGTATTTACAAATTTTTCCTCAGTTTTTCATCTCCCTCTGTAGAAGTTCATTTTTGTGTCAGTCCTTACCTCTCCAAAAGGAAGTTATTCAACTAACATTTCTTAAACTAAAGGGATCATGTTTTTAAAAAGAAACATTTAATCATTGTTCCTGTAGGTTTAAAAAAGCTTAATTTTTTGACTGCTATAAAATCATTAATATTTTTCCTTATTAACTTCAACTTGGAGATAGCTTTTATCATTATTTTCCTGCTAAAATCCCACCCCAGCCTTAAAACTTTTCCAGTTCAACAGATAATGCAAAGTATTTGCTCATTTATTTAATTTCTAACTGCCCATTACTTCATTCATGTTTTGTTTCCTTTCAGTATTAGTTGTCTTGTTTACGGCTCTTAAGAGACAGAGGAAGAAAGAGCCCTTGATCATCTCAAAAGATGATGTTCGGGACAACATTGTGACCTACAACGATGAAGGAGGTGGGGAAGAAGACACCCAGGCTTTTGACATTGGCACGCTGAGAAATCCAGAAGCGAGAGAGGAAAGTAAGATGAGAAGAGATGTTATCCCAGAAACTATATTTCAGATAAGACGGACTGCACCTCTCTGGGAAAACATTGATGTCCAAGATTTTATTCATAGAAGGTTAAAGGAAAATGATTTAGACCCAGCTGCCCCTCCTTATGATTCACTAGCAACATACGCCTACGAAGGAAATGATTCCATAGCAAATTCACTGAGCTCCCTGGAATCACTTACCACGGAGGGCAACCAAGACTACGATTACCTCAGTGACTGGGGACCTCGGTTTAAAAAATTAGCAGATATGTATGGTGGAGAAGACAGTGATCGAGACTAAGCAAGTAATCTGTGACCTGGTCAGTATTAGTGGAATTCATGTCTATGTTACTAGATACAGTGGCCTACTCTCTCTTACTTGGGAATAAAAAACTTACAAAAAATACGTGTTGTCTTAGTAAGGGTTTGCTTAATTAATAAGTCAACGTGAATGAATATGAATGATTTAGATTTTAAAAAATCTATAATTCACCCTCTCTGCCTAGAAACCTCTGATGAAAGGTTTTTATTAACAATGAAAAGACAATAAAAGGCTTTTTGTGCCTTTAATAATGAGATGGAAACTTAATTTTTTTTAATTGCTTTGCATTACCTTTCCTACTAGCTGGGACAGTGTGCGCCTGCATTGTAACATAATCTCAAAAATATACTTTAAAAAAGTTTAATATTACTGCCATATTTATTGAGTTAAAGAATGTCTGTGTGTTGATTCATCATGATATTTTTATATATGTATATTTATATTTTTGTATTTTTATTAAATAAATTAGTATTTATAAAAACACTACTTATTCACGCACTTTGTTAATCATAAGGAACTGTCCGATCTTTCTGAACAAAGGAAAATGCGTATTGTGCAATACTTCATTTTTGAATGCATCCTCTTATATTGGATTAGTGCTTGAAATGTACTGTGCAAGAATAATATAGAGAGAGTTCTCTGTAATGGGAATGCAGTGTAGAAAAAAGAAAAAATATTTTGAAAAAGTGATTATAAATAAATGCAGTCTGACTTGCAATGTGTATTACTATATGGCATAACAATATGGTTTCATCGTGAAACTTGCCCCCACATACCTTCGTATATGAACAGGTGACCAGTGAGAAGATTTAACAGATATATGCCTGGGCATTTAAGGAACCATGAAGGTTTATTCTGGTAGATATGAAAATGATTTTATAATATGCCTTTTTTAAAAAAATGGAATAATTAAGAAAACATCAATAATGAAAGGAAGGCTTTTGTATTCTAATCTTATTTTGGGGTTTTGAGGCAAATCAGACATGTTACTAATAGCTTCTTTTAAAATCAAAGTGAGCCAAGCAATAAACACAAAGTCAAACTACTAGTTCATTAAAGATGTTACTGTTTTCTCCTTTCAAAAAAGTGCATACACTTGCATATTTTCTAAAATGTTAATGACAATCTTCAATTATATATTTGTGTTTAAAATCTGTTTGCTGGATCAGCGTTTATGCAATGCACATTTTCTTTCAGAACACAGGACAGGAAGAATTGATCATGAGAATGGACCACATGTGACCTAACCGAGACTTGCAAGGTTCATCCACATTTGTTTAAAAAAAAGAAAAATTAAAAAAAAAGCTTTTTTTTAAAAAAAAAAATCAATGTCATCAACAGTATAGGATGTACACTATCCATAACATTTCCATTTTTAATATTGACTTTAGGGAAAACCAAGTGCATATGGATGTCCAAAATAATAATATTTTAAGGTTTTATCTAGGTTACTTAATTATTTTTCAGATGTTTTCAGAAAGAAGCTTAAGATACACATTGACAATGTTGTGTGAACTACTGAGGCACTCACCTCTTACCACAAAGATAATAAAGAGGCTACACACAAGGTCACTTCACCTAGATATAGGAACACACTCCTGCTTAATATTTTCTTCTCTACTATGTTGACTTTCAAATGCTTTCTCAAAAATATCACTTTATTATTATCTATTTTATGCTTCTACCATATTCTTCTGACAGCCTCAAGGATGCTTCTCAAGTTTTCTGATACTGTACTCCCCTTTATTTTGGGTGGTGGTGGTGGTGTGTGTCAGAAGATTGTTCCTTCCAGACAAGCACCTGAAAAGCTCACTGTGAGCTGCGTGTCAGGTCCGCAACACTATGTTGCAAGCAAAAAGCTTTAGTGAGACAAGTCAAAATAACCTGCAGCCATGTGGGAGCCATGTACATGGATGTAATGTAGTTACAAGACATCAGTGTATAGTTCGATGGCATAAGAATGCATATTTCTTATTTTTGTTTTTTGGAGGTGAAAGCAAAAGTCTTATGGAATGTATGTTCTAACAGCATTGCTGGCAAAGTGAAAGTACACGGGAATGCCTTGGTCTTTCAGGGCAATTTTCATAGCTTTAAGGCATTGCCTTAAGATGGGATAGGAAGAAAAAAATGGACAATAAAACAGCTATGTCCCTGAAGAGATATGACTGTGTAAGAAAAAGTTAAAAGAAAAAAACCAAACCAAAACAAAAATATAGGAAAAACTTCCTTGACTTATAGAAACTGTACACCTAAACTTCATCTTCAGTGACAAACACAGTAGATTGGACTAAGAGGAGTGCTTTTAGCAACCTTGTAAGTTGTCATCAGAAATCCGCATACCAAGCAGTGATGCAGAATGACAGGAGAGAGCAAAATGAAAATACATCTGTCCTCAAGCACAGACAGATACAGACAAGGTATATGTCAGTGGAGTTGAATAACTTGTTAAGATGTTAAGAGTTGGTGCAGGACACATCAAAGGGTATCAGTTTGATTTAGAGAGGCTACTGGTGGAAGGCAGGATGAAGAAAACAGGGTGTGAGGGAATCTTCTTCCTTGAAGACATATAAATATAATTTTGAAATTAATTTTTCCACAGAGAAATAATCTTATTTGTGTATTGTTATTTATCTACACCCTTACCTCCTTTTTTTTTTTTTTTTTTTTTTCTCTCTTCAGAAAGGAATGACAGAAAGTAAGAAGAACTAATGTACAAGTCACCTCACAGAATACTCTGGTAAAGACATGTCCTCAGTATCATGGTGTCATGGTACCAGAGTGGTACTTTGGGAAGAGCAGAAACTCCAGAAGATCATAAAAAAAAGGCACCCCCCTTCTCTCAGTCTAGGTTTTCTCATCACATGAGTCATTGACATGAAAGCAAAGAGAGTTTTACCCTTTGTTTTCAGCAAGAGAATGAGACTTCCTCATGCTTTTCTATTATTTTAGTAGGGAGCCCAAGAGCCCTGTATCACTTACAATGCTGTATGTTTAAAAGAGGACTGACATGGATTTACAGCTCAGAGAAACTCACATAGTTGACATAGCAAAAGAAGCAATTTCTCAAAATTGTTAAAAATTTTAAGCATTCTTAAAATGGATAAAACTAGCTGGCAAGTTTATCACCTGACATGCCTAACTGGCAGATGTGTGGGCTTGTTCATTCAAATGGGCTGCAGAAATTAGTGTTTCTATTCAAATTGTTTTTTAAGAAATGTATTTTTTATTGCTCTTACATCTGAAACAACACAGTAAATAGCACATCACAGATGAGGAATTTGTATTCATAGTGGAAAGTACTGTGATATGTCTGTTTTAGTCTGTACCATTTTCTTCTGTTTACATCCATTGAGACTGGGGAGGTGTGGGGGGGCTTTTTGTTTACATTTCATACAATGGAACCAATGAGTGACAACCATATGCGATAGGATGAGCTGCTGCTTCTGGTGTCATAAGCCAGACTGATTCCCAGGGTGTTTCCCATGGAGGAGTCCCTTTGCACAGCCATAGTCGTATCCCTCAGGAGTACCACAGCCACCCTTGTCTATGACAGAGGCATGCACCTTTGCTGCTATGGGTATTCAGCAGAGCAGCTGTGCTGCCTCTGAGTTTACCCATCCAAAATGCTAGAGGGTGTGCCTGCAGAACTCATGGTGTATTGCCTTCTGGTGCTGGGAACATTCTGAGATGAATAGTGGCAGCTTCTGGCCTGTGACTTACTGAGGCTGCTGTGTGGCCAGCTGCTCTGGATGCCTTAGTGGGTATTGTGGCTAATTAAATCTCAGGTTTTCTATGCCTCTGAACAGGCAGAGGGATAGACATAGTAACCACCAGGAACTTGCGTAGCAGTGGCAGATATAGAAATCTACCTTGTTGGGTTACAAAGTTGGCAGAAAAACTTCAGATCACCTTTTGATTAACTTCTATTTTCCAGTAATAGGTTCAGACTGATCTAGTTATGTACATCAATTTTTTAATAATTTAAACAATATTTTTGTGAAATAAATATGAACAAAATTCATCATTCAATGAATAGATAGGTATTCTGAGGAAGAAAGAAAGGACATTGGATAATAAACATATATATGAACAACCATTTTGAAGCTGTAACTGGTAAGTCATCTCCTTTTAAACATCGGTGAAACAATGGCTATACGTTTTCTCTAAGTCCTAAAAGGAGCATCACACCTAGATCCCACTATTACATTGTATCTGGATTCCTAAAGATACACAGAAGGAAAAGAAGGTCCTGAGAGGCCTTTTAGGGTTTGATAGCTGTTGTCAGTTTCATGGGTCCACATTTAGAGGAATTGGGTGAGGTCCAGCATGGATATCACTATCCTAGCATGGTTGAAGGAGCTGGATCGCATAAAAAATGTCTTTGAGTTGTCCAATACAAACTGGTACTGATGAAGTTATTAGCTTCCTTTGGCATTTTAAGATCAGTGATGTTGGTGGGTCTAACTGACAAAAGGTCCAACAAAAAAGACCAAGCTTCAGCTGGATAGGCAACAATATTGGTCCAATACTGGGCAGAAGTGCTGATTGATGCAGTGGGATATACAATACTGATTAAGCAGAAAGAAACAAAGAGAGGGATGAGAGGTAGGAACTCCTTCCAGTGATGTTTCTGGGGATGTTCCTCCCTCTGTGAGAGAACCGAGGCACAGAATTGCTGGATGTTTCATGTTCATGCAGTCTTCATCCTCTGTGAAATCAGCTGTGATTAGCAAAATTCCAGATCTGTGGGATTGTCTCAAACCTTAGACATGTCTCGCTGGAAAGTTCAAGGCCTTGGGACCTTAGGAGATCCTTCCTCAATAGGAAGGAGAAAGGTAATTTTTTATGATGTTAATATCACCAAGGATCTACTTTTCTGCCACTCAGATCTGTTGTGGTTCACTCCAGAGGAGAAGTAGCTGGATACACTTAGGATGTACAAGACTAATTTGTGATCTGTTGCAGAAAAACTACTTGTGACTGCTAAGGGCCAAGATAAATCTACTAACTCCTAAGGAAATACCACGGGATTTAGTTATTATCCCCAACAGTCTTAAAACCATTTTGAATGGGGTGTCCCCAGGTTTAAGAACAATTAAGATGAGAAAAAGGACTGAAAATGAATAAATATGAACACAGAAAAATTCCAGTCAAATGTTCCAAGAAAAATCTGAAAAAGTAAATCCATTTTGTCATTAAAACAGCGGGGAGGGGGGGGGGGGCA
>JAVJGI010000040.1:5371846-5394123 GCA_035590275.1 Ibycter americanus
CCCCCCCCCCCCCAAGGAACATATGATGAAGGTCTTGTGTTGTAATGTTTATATATTTTCTATTTCTTTTCACTTAAACTGAATTTTTTAACATCCTCGTAGAATTCCAAGCTTATCCTGATAAACAGCTTTATCACTAAAAAATAATGCTGAAGACAATCTCCCACAGAAGGTCGCATCTTTCAGCGAAATGCCAAAACAAACTTATTATGCCAGGTTAAGTAATCTAACTGCAACCACCACCGTACATAAACACATCTAAAATTTTTAGTCATTTCATGAAATGACTGTTTTCAGAGTAGAATAGTCACACACACACACACATACACACAAAATATACATAAACCTTTCCTTTAGTACTTTTCTTATGCATTGATGACAACAGGCATTAACACCTTCTGCTCTACCGAAGGCATTTCAACTACTAATGTTCTAATTTACACTGAAAGTTGTATTTTAAAGTCACATTTACACTTCACTCCTCACTTGCACTAAGCAGACAGATAGAACACAGAAATGTTGGGTCATTGCATATTAGGAGTATTATTATATTTTATGTTTTACAATTGAACTTGTAGATGAACTTGAGCAGTTATGGAAAGAAAAAAAAAACCAAGAAAAAAAAGCAGAATAGGGAAAACATTTTTATCTCTGCTATGGAAAGATGAATGAGGTAGAGACGAATTCTAGAAGAATTTTTCAGTAACATAATGTGGATATTACTTTGTATGAATATGATTGTCTGTCTATATGTATGGGTGAGTGTATATATATACATATACTAAAAAAGCCCCACTTTATTATCTATAAGGTTTACCAACAGAAACCCTTAGGTACCAGTTCTATTCAAACAGATATGCCCATCTAAGAAAAAAAAAACATGTCAGAGTACAAGACACATTCATCTACGTGTAAACCGAAGGAGATAAACCAGTATGATCTTACAAATTGTTTTATGTTGCTCTAGCATCCTGCTGTTAAAGGATATATATTACACTTCGATTCAGTTTCAGTTCATGAATCATAATTCAAACTAAGAGGGATCTGGCCTGAACTTTATGTAAAAATTACTTCCAAATTTGGAATTTTACATCTTTGTTAAAATTCCACAGGAATGGAAATGCAGAAAAAAGTGTTGTGAATATTGCTGTTCTTGTGTTCCAAAGAAATCGTGTTGACGTTATTTCTGCAGGGGAAGCGAGTGCCTCTGCCTGGAATCAGCCCACTGGCTGTCACAGGGCACCATGCAGCAGAGGAAATCCAGGAACATTTACTGCTTTCCTTTTACTCCCTGCCCCCACCATCCCCATTCAAAGCAAAGTACTCTACAACACCCTTTGCCCACTCCAGCAAAATTCATTAGAATACTTTTCAGCAAATTTTAGATCACCAGTAAAAGCTGAAGAAGTGACACTGTCTTGTCACAACTTCAATGTCTTTTTCTTCTTGCTAGTGTGCACTGTTTTAGCAGGCAATACATTTTCATAGCAGTCCTGTGACTTAAAATATGAGCTTATTCCTGATATTGTTCATTTTACCATGGAATTTGACACAGCTCCTGTCATAACACATATTAATATACTTTCATGAAGCTTGGAACGAACTTCATCATTTTAAAAGCATTTGCTTTTAGAGTCAGTGTGCAGAGCATTTCTCCCATCACTTTTCACAGGAGAATGACAGGCTGTACAAAGTAAGCCTGCACAAACACAGATTTTGATATTTGTGGGAGTAAAATGACGATAACGTTGTTCATTGATTATAGTTCTGCCCTTCAATTTACCTTTTGAGTTACTGGTAGACATTTTGACCACATTAAAACAGTTTATGATCTGTTAGAGTAGTGCAAGAATATCTTTGGAGCAGCACAGTATTCAAAAACCAGCCCAGGATCCTTACAGCCTTCCTTTCCCTCCAGCAGCAGGAGACAGGATGACCCTCCTAGATACTGCATCACATAAGTACATATCTGGCACTTACGACTGGAAGGAGAGGTGAAAGCTAGTTTCATGAGTAAAAATGGTGAGAAGGAAATTAGGGCTGGGATTTTTGTCACTTGAGAATTGCTCTTGCAGCTGTCAGGAAGCAGGCTGCTCGTTGCTAGGAGCAACGATAATAATGCTTACTTCTTATATAATGCTTTTCATCCCTAGTTTTTAAAGCTTTTTACAAAGAGGGTCAGTGTCATTATCACCATTTTACAGGTAGGAAAAGCACTTATCTGCGCACCAGTTTCCCCAAGGACACCCAGCAGGACAGTAGTGAAGATGGGAGCAGAAGCCTGCTCTCATCACTGGCTGCACTTCCTTAAGGACAGCTAACCATTTAGGAGGCGTTAATTTATATACCTTCACTGTTTAAATTGATCAGAAATTTTGCTTTTCATTAGCTTTTACTGCCCCACAATTTTCAGACATATTAAAGGAAGATGCCCTTCCATGGGACACCATGAGTAAAGGACCCTTTCCAAGTTAAGGTTGTACTTTGGACAAGCATGTGTTTCTGAGACAGGTTAAAGGTAGTTGTGAGGGGAAGTTAAGGTGCTTTCTCAGGCTTGTTTCCTTCAGGAAAGCAAAAGAAAGCAGCTTTTAATTCCAGGTACAAAGTGAAAAAGAAAGACAAAGAAATGTGGAGTAAGCCCTATAAACTGCAGGAATATGCCCAGATTTGATAAAGTAGCTTTACCCTGAAAGTTAATCTTTCATTTAAAGCAGATGACAGTAGTAGAGAAGGGCCAGACAGTGGAAGAATAGAAAATTGTGGTATCCAACACCAGCTGGTCTCCACTCCTTCAGAATTAGTTTATTTATTTTTTTTGATTTCTAAGGACTCCCTCCTTGCCTTTCCATTTGATGTCTTGATAAGACATTATCTTTTGATTGCTAAAAAAAATTGCTTTTTCCTTAGTAGTTCCAGATTGGTAATTTAATGACAAATCTTTAGGAACAAGCCTGACCAGCACTCAGCAGAGCTGCAGAGAAAAAACAAGACATGAAGAGGCTCTTCAGCCCCATCCCCTGTGTAAGTGAAGGGCTTCGTTTCAACTAATGCTCAAATTAGGATATAGAATGGACACCAGGCAGCATGGCATCATCCAATGGGATGTAGAGTGAGACCGAAGGGAGTAAACAGCTTCTCCACCTGCTAACACATATGCTGCCATCTGCAACTTATTGACCAAGGGGAAAGTTTGATCTTTCCCAAAGCAACGGCAGTGTGCTTTCCTCTGTGCCATAGCCGAGTGCCTTCAGAGGTCCTGTGCAATAGTGCCAGAATATTTGTTGTCACTGATGTTCAGCCAGCCCTGTACTGTTTTACAGCCAGCATTTGCACAGCGCTACCAGTAAGGGCTAGATTACACCCACTGCATTTTTCTTCCGAAGTCAGTGACATGCTGCTGTACTTCACACCACCAAACTCATTGCAAAGTACTATGAAAAATCACACGCTGTAATTTTTTAGAGGAAACACAACCCTAATGTTAATGGTCTTTCTCTTGATTTTATGCAAAGCCCTTAAAAATTAAATGAAAATTAGTTTTGCATTACATCATTAATACAAACATATGCCTGTACAAATGATGTAATCAGACATAATTTGTACATGTATTTGAGTGATATAAAGGAAATCTCTTTCTATGTTTTAAACCAGATAGTTGCATCTAAATTAAAAGCTTGATCCTAACAATCCTATAAAGCAGGTTTAAATACATGTCAAAGGGTTAGATAGTATTGTATATTGTGTATATAATTTGCAGAAAGATTCTTTGTACACATTTTAAAATAATCTTACAAAAACTATGACTCTATACTGCCTTACATAAAGTAGAGGGGGGAAAAAAGTGATACATTTCTACCTAGCAAATAGAGACTTTTCTATCAAGAAGATTTACACACTTGTAATAAAAGGAAAGTCTGAGGAGAGAAGTAGCATCTTTTATCCAACTATATTAGCTGCTTTAATAAAACAAGGCATTTTTTAGGCTTATGAATCCCTACTCATCAGGACTGACAAAGACTAGAAAAATCTCTAATGCCATTCTGCAGTATAAGCTTTTTAAGTCCAAATGCCAAATTAATCTTTAAATTGTTTATTAACAGTAGTTCTCATTTATAAATCACAAATTTTGGTTATTATGGTAAGGTAACATTTGCAAGGTAGATGTGCTGACATAATCTATAGCTACATTTAGGAACATTTGACAATTAATACTTTTTTCAATTCGCTTTTGTCATATGTGCATAAAGGTGGCAAATCAGTTAATGAGAAAACATTCTTCTAATCTTGCTTTTCAGGCAGTAGGGTAACACACTGCCTGAACTTTGTAAGCATAGGACTGTTAGCATACCCAGAGAGGCATAAGAGCAGAATTTCAAAGAAGCTAGTTCAAAATAAACCAGTTTGCAACAAAGTAGTTCATAATTCATATGCATAACACATATATGCTGAATAAATTCTGCTATATAATTAAATAAAAATTTATCCTGTGGCTCTTTCAATATATGGAATTCTTTAAAGTATTGCACAGAACTTCTGTGAAGCCAGTGGGTCACAGCAACCAGGCTTTGGATTTTAAGAAAATTCCCGCCATGTCACAGTTATCTTGCCAAAGATGGGAGCTGTGAACTGTCAGGTTGCAGCCCTGGATGGCAAAAATCAAGAGCAAGCGCATAACACTTGACTCCCAGCCTTCATTGTTCCAAAGTCAGTTACACTGCTGATTCAATAAAGGTCTCATCTAAATCCAAGTCTTGCTTCCCAGTAATGCACGGATGTAGAGTATTGTTACAGGCAACTCTCTCAAGTTGAAATATCACCACGAAATCAGGCCTGAATGATTTTGTGGATGCCTACAGTTACATTTAGTGACAGTGTTGTTCTAAATATCCTGGTGGATCAGGACACTACACAGATGGGAGAATACACCTATGAAAATGGATGGTCATTGATAGGGCTTCAGTGTTTTCCAGCTTTGAGAAGATTATGATGAATGGGTTATCACATTATCCTGAGCAACTCCAGATTTAAGTTTCTGTTCCCTCAAGAGCAAATTATTTTGGATGTGGATAGCCATCTGCCCCATAGCATCATATCCTTTCCTGAAGAGTGTGATTAAGTGAATGATGTCACAATGAACCTGTACAAAGTTCCTTTAATAGAGTATACACTGCTTAAAAATATAAATATAGGCAGCATAAATTTACCTAATACATAAATCATTGCATCTATGTAGTGCCTATCAGCAGGTCTGAACAAAACTGTCATGTTCTACCAGGTTCAAGAACAAATCCATTTTTCCCTGAGCTTCTTCTTCTCCTTTGTCCTCTCTCCATCTTTTGCAATTAACCCCAGGACTTTCACCATCAGTCTCAGAGCATATAGGAAATTGTTTACTGTTATATAATACCTCGTGCATCCACAAACATGAGTGTAGTGCTGCCTTCTAATTCTGTAGTATTAATTTTCTCATTGTGTAAACTGCAAAAGAAACATTGCATGTGGTTCTGCTCTCCAGAATATTGTTGCTGCTGCTGATTTGCTACTAATCTTTCGTTCACACAAACAGCCAAACATTCAGACTGTAAATAGAACAGACTGAGAAAACTAATGTTCTTTCCCTCTTCCTCCTGACACACAAAGAGATTTCTGCAGCAGTTCAGCTCTTTCAGGTTGGTTTAGATATTGGGATACTATTATTTTTCCTAAGAGATGCTTTATAGGACAATAATTGGATTATCTTAAATGTTTCCACTTCTCTACATTCATTTATGTACTTTTGATTCATTCTCATTTCAGGAATATGAAAGACCTATTTTATTGGTTTGGTTTTGTTTTAACTAAAGGACATGCATTCTTTCCTTTGTATAACAGTAATACCAGTAAGCTTCTTACAAGCAGCCTCTAGACATGAAAGAGGAGAGCTTGGTTCAGTACTAATCCTGCTCATGTTCTGGACTATCATTTTAATAGCCACTAATAGATCTATCTTCCATGAGCTTTTAAATTCTCTTTTTATTCCATTTACGCTTTGAATAGCTTCTATTTAATTATGATCTGAGCTTGCACTTGTTTTAAGCCTGCCACCAAATTTTCTCAAAAAAACCATGAGATCAAGTTTTAAAGTTTTTTAAATTTATTTTTTAACGTTATTGGAATATCTTTTCATGCATAAATAGATTTTAAATAGTTAATTTGGGGAAAAAAACCCAAACAAAACACCAAAACCAACAACCTGAAGCTTAAATGGCATAGACAACTTACTGAAGTTTAGAAGGATATAATTTCATTCACAGATGGTTAATGTAATGTTGTTTCAGTTTCCTGAAAAACCAAGTACGCTCATTAAAGGCTGTAAGCATCCTTGTGGCACCATTGCTTCAGGATGGAAAAATAATAGAAAATAGATTTATTTTTCTTTACAGTCATACAATAAACTAACATTTGGAGAAAGAGCAGGACAAAAGAAGAATACTTATACACAAGTACTTTACTAATTACTGTGGATCACAGATCTCAGATTACAGTTTGGGAAACTTCAAAATATATCATAAAATAAAGACACACAGATATCAAAATGACAACATGAAAAAGAACAGATGTGTGAGAGGATGAAAGACAACAGAAATTTGTGAGTAAAAATAAATAATTTTGATCAATTTTTAAAGATGACGAGTCACAGAATGCAGCCGGACTGATCAAGGCACAGACTGCGGACTGTCAGAGAGGTGGCCAGTGAACAGGAACAGAAATTGGCTAACTAGAAGTCTGCATTATGCTATTGGTTTCTGTAGTAGGGAGAATCACAAAATTAGAAAAGATTAAATTTGTAAATTGGCTTTGTTGATCATCGGATCCATAGCGATTGCTTTTGAAACTTTTTCAGCCAACAGTCCTATAAGTATTTTATTATTTGTATGAAAAAGATGAGTAATTCCCAAACCAGGCTTTTATTTTTCAAACTAGCTTGTTCTTAAGAACTTTGTGTAGCAAATTCAAAGTAATTTGAAGTCCTTTTTCTCCTAAGATATGAAATTACATACATGTTGTGATGGTGAACAGACAATAGAATTCTAGCCTAGTAAATAGCTCAACAAAAATGGGCATTCCAAATTTATTAACTGCCAATGACTTCAGGATCGTATTTGCTTAGTCTCCAGTAGAAATATTGTTTTCATTCTTAGTTGTGCCTCAAGCCCAGCATGGAAGCAGGAAGTCAAGCTGCGTCCCTTTTCTGCTCATGCATCACCCACAGTTCTGCAATTAGAACTTAGGGAGTGAAAAGGGAAACAAAAAGAAGGAGAAGATTTTGTGGTATAAAAATACAGTCAAAAGGTAAAGCTTCTTCTGATATCATACAGGTTAAGAAATAATCCAGTCAATCCAGGCCTCTTTGTGAATTACAGAATGTCTAAAAACATCAAAATAAATAAAACCAAGAAGTGTCCTTTAAAACCAAGCAGCTTTCCGCAGTAGAAAAGCACCATTCAAATTTGAGAAGACCAATGGAAAAAAGTCTAAATACCAGGTGAGGTTTACAAGACATTTATCTTAAAAAACATAGGGTATTCCATTTAAAAATTAAGAATAGGGATGTATAGAGTGAATACGAGAAAATTCAATATCAAAGCACTAATATTTATTAAACTGGAGAGCTATCTCCCCAGGAAAAATGTAGACCAGTTTACTTGTTACAATTTAAATTAACTAATAGAAGAACAAACAATAATGCAGTAGAGAGCTATTCTACTAAGGCATAAGGGATAGAAACAGAATGAAGGGGTAATTACTAAGACAATATTACACTTTTACAGCACGTGCATCTGCAATATTAAATAACTGTACATAGATTCCTTTTTTTATTACACAGTATTGAGATGCAGAACCTGGTCCTGCAGAGCTTCTCCACTGGCAAACCTTTGTATACCTGCAAAACAACCCTATCAAATTGTCTTTATGGGGCAAAATTGTGTTTTTTTGGAAGAAAGGTCTCATTTCCTAGCCCTGCTACATACGCATAAACCCTCTGGGGCATGGTAATACCAAATTTACAGTCCTGCTGTGCTTTTTTATGTGTGTGTTTTCAAAAAGAAATGTTTATGCTAATACAGCAAAATGCTTGAATCAGCCCAGTATGTGTCATTTATATGTTTTGTTGCATTCCTAAGGAATATTAAAAAAATATGGTGTTTCATTGGCCTTAATTTCAGCATTATACAGAAGAAACCACTAGAAAATATTAAGTATGTTGATTATATTTGAAAAATATTAAACATGACATTCAATGTATCAGTTGTTAACAGCATACATTTCTTGTGCTGCTTCTCGGGATGTAATCAAAGAAAAACAAATCACCAATATGTCAGTTATGGAAATTTAAATCTCAGTAGCATATACACATTTTGTACACGCATTCATATATAAATATTATCATTCCCATGTGGACTTTTTCTTTATTCTTTACCATTTTTTATATAATACAGTGCTGAAGTATATTTGATGTGCTGCTATTATCATATTGGGATAAAGAGAGGATGCAAATATGTGGAAAAAAAAAAGAGAAAGAGAATTTCATTAGGGTAGGGTTCTCTGACTGGCTTCTGCTGTTTCTGTCCCACTTCCTTTGCCACCCAGAAGGCTACCAAAAATACCACCCACAGGCAAAACCACTGACATAGTTATTTTGTTATCTGCATATACTTTCACAAAGATGCCAAACTTTTTGTGAAATCATGTCTTAGTAATAATTTTAATGCCAGCAATTAAATTTGCAACCTGGTATTCCTCTCCTTAAAACATGTAACAAACCACTTAGAATTTATTACTGTAAAACAATATTGGGAACTTACTAAATGTAGGCGAGGGAACAGATGAAGACTGTACAGGTGAACACAGAAAATGGAAGACCATGAGTCTCACCTTGTTATGTTATAAGCAGCAGCTTTGTCAAGAAGTAGCCCAAATTTGACAAAAATGGGTTAGATTGGTAGGATAACTAGAATTGCTATGGAGATAGTTCAGGAAGATGGGATTATCAACAATGTCAAGTACTGAAATGAGGACCCTTCATTAGCAGAGAATAAGAGGACACTAACTACTTCAGGGAGAGTAGTTTCTATGGAAGCTGCAGCAGAACGCTTACTGAATTTGGACAAATAAGTTGCTTCAGGGTAAGAAAACACGTGTAAGAGATGTGATAAGCAACAATAGATTTCATACCCCTGTAAAAAAAGTAGAAATTCAAGAGTTCAACATTAGAGATATTCATGGTACTATAACACACAAAGCGCCCAGAGCACCACGATGCAAGAGTGAAAGAGGATAAGAGGGAGCTTACTTCCATGTTATGGTGTTTTCTTTTTGACCTTTCTTGTCTTGTCCAGATTCAAAAGTATATGCAAGATATTGTTAAGTTAAAAAATAAATTAAGAAAAAAAGAAAGTAAGACAAAAAGAGGTAAGAAGAAGAAGCAGTGGGAGTAAAAGGGTGCAGGCTTTTTGTATCTTTCTGGAAGATGTAGCTATGGAGGAAAGGTGGGGAAGAAATCTGTCACAGGAACACAGGCTATTGCATTTCTTTGTCTTTCCCAAAGGTGTGCAACCTAGATTTTGTAGTTCATAGGATTTACCTGTGGGAGATTCTGATAAAAAAATTCCTACACTACTCTCTGAAGCCAGTCATTTCATGGCAGTATCAAAAACTAAAGGTCACAAAAGCCATAAACATTAAATACATTAAATGTTTATTACCCATTTGTGAAGCACAATATCGAACATAAGGATAATAATTGCCACCTCAGTGCATAATTACCGTGAAGTTACACAATTTTTATATACAGTCCAATACTTACTTCTTAAAGGGCTGGAAAGATTATAATTAATATATCAAAAAATGTCTTGGGTTTCATGCTTAAGCATGTTCTTTTCTGCACTAAACAAGGGAGTAGCATATAGGAAATTCTGGTTTATTGGTAAAGCACCATAGGAGTATTCTCAGATATTGTGAAAACTTAAATTACTTTTTACAGTTGAAGGGCACTGTCTGCATTTACTGAGATCAATCACAATACAAAGTTTTGTTTCATTATCATTACTATTATTGTTGGCTAGAAGGAAAAAGCCAGTAAAAAGATGAAAGAAAATCTGCTGTACTTCTGAAACCATGGATGAAAGACTTACCATGTTGTTGCTTCCTCTGTTAAGTAACACATTAAAAAGGACTAACATAAATATACGCTGCAAAAGAGGATCTAATTTTCTAGGCTGCTTAGTTAAGTGGCAGCAACTTTACTGATATTTTGTTTAAACTATCCCCAGTATTGCTGACAGTGTATAACTAGATAAAGACATTAATGTTAAACTTTATTTTGGGGTGTTTTTAATGAATTAAGCTGTTCTGCTTTTACAATAAAGGAAAAAAATTTAAAGAGCAGCACAATTCTGTTTAATTTTCATATTTGTGTTAAGACTTATTCTGCCATTATACTGAACAGAGTCAATAGATTCAGATTTCACACAATTTTACATCTAAAGAGTTTTAGAAACCTAAGAATATCTGGGAGCAATTTTGTCATAATCAATATACAGTTCTGATTGCCTCTGGGAATATTAAGTCCTCCCAGGTTTTGTATGAAACCATTAATCTGGCAGAAATTTGTTGCTGACATATAACCAAATTAATGATTTTGCTAAACAGCAGTCATCAATAGCATGTTTCTGAGAAAGCCATGTCTTCTTTTCCATTACATACATATTATAAAACTAGCAGATGCAGATTTTTTTTTTTCTTTTAGCAAAAGTCATTTTAAGGTGATTTTCAAGCTCTTCTAAAAAAATATGAATACACAAACATCTGTACTAGCCTTATACATTGCATGCTAAAAATGAAAAAAACAACAACAAACAAACCAGTAACCAACTCTCTTCACTTTAGAGATAACTGCTGCTAATACAAAGACACCACAGATCACTATTGTTTAATAGGAAACAGTTTATTCTACCTTCTTTAATAAAATGTAGGTAAACTTATTAATGTGAAAAACTATTTCAGATTGCTCTATAACATATGTAATATTCCACACTCATACAGTGACAGCTTTGCAAGCTGATAAACACCATGTAGGCAGTAATACCTGTAATCTTAAATAAATAATAACAGCATATAGTCAATAACCTACATATTTACGTAGAGTTTGCTTTTGGTATCATCACCTACAGTTTATTCATGCTGCAATTCATTCCACATGTCTTCAGATTTAGATGTTTTTTAGCTTTGTGGGCCTCAGTTTCTTAAGGAATTTCTGCATTATTTTATTGTCTCTGACTCTTTAGGTATGGAACAAAAACATTTTCCCTGTTTCCTAGATAGCAAGCTGTGGAATGGAAAAACAAAATGACTACCTAAGTAATTTGTTGTAGTTGTGAGGAGGTTTAACATTCTATACTTCAGGACTTTCTTACAGCCTCAGTTTTATCACAATTTCAGTATTCAGCTATCTTAAGCTAGATTGAGTATTAGTTATATGGAATTTTCAATGTCTTACTTCCATTAATTATACAACGCATACATAAGTTTTAAAAGCTGCTCATCAATTCTTCTACAATCATGTAGCTAACCAAATGATTTGCAACATCTAACTCTACTGAACACTCTTGAACAAATCCTAATTTCTGAAAGTATTTACAGTATTTGTAAGCATTCAGGAAGGATGAGATTTATCCCTTTGCAGCACAAGGACTCTGAATATTAGTGGATCTCATAACCAGCAGCTTAAATAAACACCTTCTGCCTGCAGGTCATCATTATACACTTGCTTTGGTTTTTCATCAGTTATATTATGTGTTTTGTTTCCAAATTTACATTTCATTTTCCCTCTTTTGATGAACAAAAGAGAACAGAGCACTGGAAGAGAGCGTGGGAGCCATTAACTATGCCCAACGTGCAATCACAACCAATTTATGTCTGACTCAAAGGGCCCATAAAAATCAGGAAAAGCTGATTTCCAGATCTTTGTGACAAATCTGTCAGGATAGTAATCATCACTACTACAGTGTGCTGTAAGAAAAGACAAGACATCAAGGGCACAAAGTCTTGTGTTAATGCAATAACAACAAAATTTAGTGATTTAGTACTGGTTTTGGTCTTTGAATACAACTTTCTGAAACAGAAAAACAATAAACAAACAACAGCAAATTATGTTTTAGGCATTATGTAAGACTTTTATTGAAGTACAGGTGATCAAATGGGTATTCTCAATAATATTTAGCTAAAAATCTGCTTGTGCAGATAAAAGCAGGAAGAAAGGTTCATGAGTGTGCCTGAACTGGGAACCATCCAAAATTCAGCTGAATATTGCAGCATTTGATTAGCTTTAGTTAGCAGATTATAATGGTATCATGGAAAGCACAAAACCATGCATACTTGTATTTATTTCATCTCATTTAAAAATAATTAAAGTTTAATATTAACAGAGATATGCATAAAAACCCTTTCTTTATATGCAACTGAAATACAAATCACATTGAGAGATTACAGAAATTGCTAACTAGTCTGAAAGAAAGTCAGGCTCATGGAGAGCTAGGAGATGCTACAAAGAACTATGCTTGCAGAACCTATTTTCTGACCCTTAGTGTATAGGTATTACAATGCAGTATTTAATTGCTATTAACATACTGTCTCCCCAGAGGACCCTCTCTACCCTCTCATTTCATATGCAGCATAGCTGGCTTTGTAAAGGAGAAGTTACCTCACATTCTCCTATACTGTGATTACTTAATGTTTGTCACATAAATTGTTTACTGCACACACTGCAGATAAAGCACTGAACACAGAGTTATCATGTTCTCCCTATAGGTTTATCCACTGTATGAGATGAATCTGGCACATCCATCAGATACCTTTATTCAAGAATTCTTCCAGAGTAGGAACCAATTCTTTAGGCTGCAGCAGACAAATGATATATTGTGCATATTACATACTTCTCTATCTATAGTATACTAATTGCCGTCTACCTCAGGTGTAGAAATCTTCTCAAGAAGCTTTGCATAAGCACTGGAAAATATAGGAAAGAAGACGTATTACTGTGGGATGTTGCTGTGAATTGGCGTGATGTGTCAGGTAGTTACTAAATATTCTTTTGGTCATTTAGGGGTATAAAATCAATACTCTTGCAAAGGAAAAAAAAAAAAAAAAGAAGCTTAAGCAGATATTAGGCATTGCCATCTAATTTGTGAGGCATCCTGACTATGAAAGTATTAAAACCCATGATCATAAAGTGTGTTTCTAAATCCAAGGAATTATTTGTGACTTACTTGAAATACTATTTGAAAAATATATATATAAAGAGAGAGAGAAATGGTTCTGAGACCAGGGATAGGAATCTGTGCTTGCCTTTTTTCCAATAGGTGCACCAAAAAAATAGGTTGTTCAACTACAATCACTTCAAAGTGCTCTCTCCATGTCAGGAAACAGTTTTGTTTCAGTTTTGTTGACTGATACTGATAGAATTTCAAAGATGAGAATGAAATGTTCCTATTAAACTTACTGTCTGCAGCTCCTCACATCACCCTTCCCCACCCCTGCAATAGTTAGAGCAGGAGGGAAAAGATACAAATATGGTTCACTACAGGCAAGTCTCGGAAGTGGAGACATGACTTGAGGTTGCAGCCTGAAAAATTCTTCCTTAGTTTTTATTTTTTTATATATATACATACCACACACACACAAAAAGCGCATCATTAGCTATCTTTTAAGAGAGACATAGGATCTCTGATCAGTTCTGTAAAATAACATTTAACAGGTGCTAAACTTCCCAGCAGAGGTGGAGGAAGCTGGGACCTTGCAAATATGTATTTCCTGGAGCTGTGCATTTCAGTGATGTGAAAGGCCTTCACGCTAGTTCATCAGGTTCAGGGTTGTCATGGTTTAACCCCAGCCAGCAACTAAGCACCACACAGCCACTGGCTCACACCTCTCCCAGTGGGATGGGGAAGAGGATCAGAAAAATAAATGTGAGAAAAATCGTGGGCTGAGATAAAGGCAGTTTAATAGGTAAAGCAAAAGCCATGCACAAAGCAAACAAAACAAGTAAAGCACTACTTTGCATCGTCAGGCAGATGTTCAACCGCCTCCAGGAAGGCAGGGGTCCATCACACAACAGTTACTTGGGAAGACGAATGCCATCACTCCAAAGGTGTGTCCCCCTTCCTTCTTTTCCCCTCAGCTTACAGACTGAGCATGATCACATACAGTATGGAATATCCCTTTGGCCAGTTTGGATCAGCTGTCCTGGCTGTGGCCCCTCCCAGCTTCTTGTGCCCTTCCAGCCTTCTTGCTGGCAGGGCCCGAGAAGATGAAAAGTCCCTGACTTAGTATATAACATTACTTAGCAGCAAGTAAAAGCATCAGTGTTTTATCAATATTATTCTCATACTAAATACAAAACACAGAATTGTACCATCTACTAAGGAAATTAACTATCCCAGCCAAAACCAGGACAAGAATGAAAGTCTCTACATGTGCACTGCACAGTTAATACGCGCACACCAAGCCCCATACCTCCAATGCACATCAAATTCTCCATGTCTGTGCAATCATAGGTGTGTAAATAATAAACAATGTGGGCTTCATAGTTATCTTTCAGAATGCTCAACATGGCTGCTACAACACGATATTTATTTAGCAAGAACCACTCCTTTTTCTTCTCCCTTTTACCTCTAGAAAAAACTTCTAAACAGAAAATGGGACGTGCCCAAAGCAAAATAAAGAAGGTGACAATGCCTCTGTTGAGGTCTGGTATAATAATATGGATGTTAGACCCCAAAAAGTTATGACATTTAACTGGAAGGTGTCCAAATCTTTTCCTAGATGTAGTCCCAGAGTACTTCCCGTTAAAAACTAATACAGAGGTTTCAAACACCACAGGCTTAGGGCAACCGTCCCAGTAATTAAAAAGTTCCTTACATTCTGGTCAGTGGATATAAAGTCAGAAGGACGAAAGTGTAAAATGTGTAAACACAAGTGGAGACTAACCGCCAAATTGTATAATTAAAATAGAATTTTAATTTGGAACGATTAAAATCATCAACACAGGATTCTGTCTGTGAAACTACAGTGGTTTTCTTGCATTTTTATGAGAAGGCACTACATTAAAGACGTATTTAAGATTTCTTACATGCTTGTTGGACAGGAAAAGTTTAGAACACAACTGAAAAGCTTATAGGAATAGATTAGTATAGAAAACAGATTTGCCCTATTTCCTAACTCATTGAGTAAGACTGCCAAGCTACATCCTCCATAATACTTCAGGGTTTTGTCAACATTATTCAATATGTTTAACATAGTGAACACTTAGGTTTTTGTTACCTTTTCTTTAAAAACAAAAAGAAAGCTATGTGTTAGCAAAACATTCCCTTCACAAGTTTTCTGAGATTAAGGTACTAGGGGTTTTCGGTTGTTTCATTGGGGGGTGGGGGACAATGGGTGGGGAGGAACAGAGACATGAAGACACTTTTTTTAAAAAAAAAAATATTAGCATCAGTTGATGACATATTAACACTAGCCAGCATTACACAACTCTGCAAAATTAATGCAATTTATTGTGCTACTAGAGTTGAGACACTGTCCATTATCTTTCACTCTCCATAAGCAGTTAAAAGCTGTTACAGGAATTTGGCTTGATGAATGTTTCATGAGCAAAAGCCAAGGTCTCCTTACCTTTCCTAACCAGTAGACTACCTTTCACTGAACTTTGTGTATAATAGTTTGTTATTCTGGCTGATACTGGTGTGAAGACTGCTAATCTGCTGTCCTTCAGAGTGAGCTGGGAGACAAATAAAAAAAAAAAAAAAAAAAGTTATTCGAGTTATCTTCTTACTACAGTGAAGTAGTGAAGTTATGAACATTTTGATTTGCCATATGCCAAGAGGAAAAGCTTTGAGCAGCAATTCAATATTTATGAATCATTGTAATGTTTCATTCTCACTTGCATGATGTTGTTACTATGGCAACTAACCTTTCTGATCTGGTGAAGCCAAAATTACTTTCAAATTTCCAAATATTTCAATAGTTTTTGTTTCAGTAATGCACTTTGACTTCACAGGTTTCAAAATGAATGAATATTTAGGCCAGAACACTATGTGGACACAGTAAACAGGCAAATGGTAACTTGTGACAGAAAGATCTTGAGAAACTCTGATAGGAGTCTCTGTTGGTAATTAGGGCATTCAGCAAGGGAAAACATTTGCCTAAACCAAACATGAGTGAGCACATTTAGCACGTCAGCTTCATAAGTAAGAGTGGTCAAACTAAAGAGCTCAAGGCAAACCTTGGCTGAGGGAGTATGCTATTTAGCTTCCTTTGTTCTGCCTATTTGTTTACAGAAAGCAAGTCTTTTTTGTGCCAGAAATCATCCTCTCATATACTGTTTTTGAGGATTTTTATGAGAAGTTAATTAGCTTGCTTATGCAGAGAAACACTACTTTATTGTTCATTGCACACCCTTACTCTTCTCCTGTAACACTATTGCTTAGAGACTCAAACCCTTACTGTAACTTTTAAAGGCAACACTAAGTATTCCCTCAGCATCCCCTGGCTTGGTCTGTAACAAGAAATATTCACTTTGTGTAGGAGTCTGGATTCCTTGTAAAAGTAACTTGCTTGATGGCTCCAGTGGGAGTCAGTTGCAGAAAGAATTCAAGTTAGAGCTTATAAATATGATCTGCAGCACTTCTGAGTGCTTCACAGGGCAGACGCAAATACAGAAATCTATATGCACATACCTATTTTCAGAGGCTACTTAACAGGTTTATACTGAGTTTAAATAAATTTAAAGTATTCAGTTTGTAAAATATGTTGGGACCATTCTTGGAGGAAAATACTGTAGTTTTCTATAAGGTGACATTAAACAAAGAGAGAGGAAATGTAAAAGAGAGGAAATAAATGGCTTATCATAAGGCAATGCACCTCTCTTGGAAAAGTTCAGTAGATCATGGAAAGCCTCATAGACATGTTAAGTATATACAGGCACAAACACCTTTAGGAAGCACAGCTACTCATTTCCATGCTCTGATAACGTTAACATCTCAAAATATGGCTCTTGAAGGTAAATTAATTTTGATACATAGGAATGTCAAACAGACTGGAAAAAACTGGATTCTGTTCCTTATGTGTTTACTTACAATTTCATATAAATATAAAAAATTAGTTGAGCAGCCCTTTAGGTCAGGCTCTAAAAGCTTTTTAGACTATTTCTGGCTTTTCATTGCAGCCACCAAAGGAGCTTGGCTCAAAAGCAGCTACCACAGCCAAATAAGAAAACCTGTCATCCTCATAGTGCAGTGCATGGTAACAGCTATTGTGTGACTTCAGGTGCACAAGGCAGTGGGAGAAGAGGCACCCCACTGATGGCCCCTGTATGTTTTGCAGGAAGACTCCAGACCTGACAAGTCAAAAATCAGTAAGCAGGAACAGAAGACTTTAGAGTGGCAATGCAGAAAAAACCAAGAAGCAGGAATTGTAATAGTTTGAGGGGACAATTATTTTAGTAGAATAGAGTAACAGCAGCTGGCACTGATTGTGAGTGTTTGAGATAAACGCAGTTCCAAACGAACAAAATTCATTCTCTCTCTGGAGAAGATAATCTGGACACAAAATAATTGTGACCTATCTGAGCCCAAACCATCAATGGTTATGGAAAAGTCTGTGAAGAGCAACAAAATGAAACAGCACAAGTGAGTTACAGTGCGAAATCGATTGTGATTTTTGGGGAGGATTACTTAAATCTAACTGCTTGGACAATAAATGTGGATTGCTGATTTCTTTTTTCTAATTATTGTTAATTTTAATTTATTTTCAACACCAACAGCGTAATATCTCAGTTGCAAACACACAAGAACTTCAACTATAATTGTAAGGTTATTTTTTTGTTTCACATGAATTGGGGTGGGGGTTGTATAGGGGGGTTTTGTTGCTTTTTGTGGGGTTTTGGTGTTGTTTTTTGTTTGTTTTTTTAAAGAAAAGCTTCACAAACTTAAAACTTGAACTGAATTTAACCTGACATTACCTTTTAAAGAAGGGGGAAAAAAACCACACAGAAGTGAGAAAAAGGGTAATCTTAATTAATAGCTCCTTGAATATCCTGAAAGACATTGTAATTGCTTAGGAGGGAGGGTACTGGAATCTCAGGTTTGGAAGTACACTCCCCATATTAAAACCAAAGAAACTCTTTGAACTGTCAAATGCCACTGTGCAAGCCTCTTGCAGTGTACTGCATGCAGCATTTATAAAAGGCCCTTTAGAAAAGACCTAAATTTCACATATCGTTTTAGCCTAAAGGCAATGGGTGTTCTGTTGTTGCTTTCAATTTTACATTATATCATGCGCAAGTTATAGGTACATATCAACATCTTGCATTGTATAATCCCACCATACTTCACTGAAATGTTAAGCTTTCAGCACTCTCGCCCACTATATGATAATTACAGCCATTCAGGCACTAAAACTGGCACATTTCTTTTGCATGGAACATCACAGGGTATTCAGACATTTCACACACCACCTCCTTCTGCAATTTTCTAAGTAGCACTAAGGTAGATATAAAAAGTGAAGATGGCAAACTGTGTGCCATATAAAACCAAAAAGCAGACCTTTGTCCTCAGTTCTATTCTTCACCTGCAACGCCAAACTCCAGACACTTGTTCTCTCTCCTCCCTCCCTTCTCCTTCCCCCATCATATGATAATGTAAGATATTCCTCTTTGATCTTTCCAAACATATTTCAAGCTCTTTTGAAGACTGTGTATATGTAGTTTTTATAAATCCTTTTAAATTTTTTATAGTTTTAAAGGCTTCCTGAAGTATAAGAGGCTTTTAAAATTTAATATTCTCACAGCCCATCCTCTCATGTCTATCTTCAAGAATGCTGTGAAAATCATGCTGAGTGCCCTTGTTCTTTGTGTTACCCTACTGGAATTTCATGGCTCCCTGCATGAACAGTCATACAAATTTAGTTAGTAAGGAACTCCTTGAATATTTCCTGCTAGGAACTATGCCTCTGTAATGGATTGTCATTCTGATTTTAGGAAGCATCAAGAAATGGGTGTGTTGTGTCTATTTTTACGATAGCAATTACATGGTTTTACAAGAATTTTTTTTTTCTCTTTCTTAAAAAAAAAATGTATCACTTTTATGAAGATGTTAATGAGTAGCTGGAATTGAGAGGATTCCTGGAAGTACTAAAAGCTTACAGAAAACATTGCAAAGAGTAATTACGCTAGTCCTGCTCTTAGTTTAGCTATCCATTTGAATTTGAATTACATGTAAGTGCTTTTAGTTACACAAAACAATATATTCACAGAGATTCATAGAATCATTTATGTTGGAAAAGACCTTTAAGATCATCAAGTCCAACTGATGTCCCACTAAAAAGAAGAAACATAAAATGTAAAAAAAAAAAAAAAAATTATCTGTGGTGGCTTTTTGATGTAATATGCAAGGCAGAGGAACTAGGGTTAGGGAACTAGTGAATTGAAATTATACCTTTCAGAATTCATGTAGTTTCACCAACTAAAAACTTGTCATAATACTAAAAAACATATATCAGGTATCAGACAGACATCTGATTAGAGCAATTGTTTGCAGCCTGACATCCACAGCCAGCACAAGAGGACAGTGGTGTTACTCCGCCACTCTGTGGCTAACTGAACAGATGTAAATGAAAGTTTCAATGATCAGAATAGAGGCGATTTTTTAATTATTTTTTTTTCAGCAATATCTTCTGCAACTTCCCTCCAGTAAATTGATTTAGATATTATTAGTCACATAGATGCAATGGAATGCAACTCAGTGGACTTGTATAACTGTATAGGACTGAACCAGTGGAGGCTTTCATGCATCATGTGTTATATTTTTCAATTTCATCGTTCAGTAAGGAGATTTGACTATGATACTTAACAGAAAATGAATTAAAAAGTTAGGAAAAACCAGCATGTAATGAAGAAATTAAAAGCTATTACAGCACTACAGCAGGTTGATTTCCTGTTTCTCTTAAGAATATCCTATTAAGATCATTTAGTTTTTTAGTAGAAGCACATAAAAAATATACAAAGACTTAACATGAAGGAAACTTGGTTTTGAACAGCATCTTTTCTACACATAAACTGAAGTGTCATAGGGGTAAAGGGACTTGAACGGAGTCTTATGTACTTGCACTCAGACAGAAAATAATGCGTTTTAAAGAAATAAAAAAAAATCTGCTGATATAAATGTAATTTAATATTCAAAAGCAGCACAGGACAAAGTGCTTGGATATTCCTTTCTAGTTGTAAATGGAACATAAGCTTTCACGGGTGAACGTGAGGTGAGATAGTACTCCATCATTTGAAGTCACCATTATCAGGGAATGCTCCTTCCTCGAAACTGCACTTTAGGTCACCTACAGATTATTAGGTTCAATAGCATCCCATTTCATGTTAAGAATAAAGCCAGATTAAGTACAGCCAACATTCTTTTTTTTTCCGTTATACAACATGTGATACTAGATCTACACAGCAGCCTATTTTAGCTATTAAAAAGGATAAATAACCCTACCCCAAACAAAAGCCATGAAAGGTTTGCAAGACTGTGCTAGTATTAATTTTGTAACTCTCAGCACATTTGTTATCAAAGTCGGGGGTGTCCCCTTGTTCCCCTAATCATCTGCTCTGATACTGCTTATGACTTTACTCCATCTCCTCTCTATGTGCAACAGAGGATACCAAGTGGCCCTTAACCAGCAGCTTCTTCCTACTCTTAGCCTACCAGCAGCTTTGAGAGGTTGCATGCAAGTACCATGCTGCAAGATTGCAGTCCCAATAGCAACCAGGGTAGACACCTGTGCTTTATCCTACTGCCTAATTTTGCAATGCAGTTATTAGTACACTGCCCGTGCTGATTTAATGTGTAACAGACCGAGTAAATCACCACTATGCCTCAATCCAGCAACTCCTATGACGCTTGTTTCACTTTCTACTACTTACAAGAAATCCCCATATTCCTTATTTGTTTGAGAAACTCCTCCATGCTGAACTAGCAAATTTAGAAGAGTCTTGATGCTATTACCATAGGGGAAATACTAGGTAACCACCATTTCTTATTTCCATGGGATTTGTCTGAAATGCTTTATACCATAATGACTCTTTCTTCTTTGCTCTTATGAATTGTTGTCTGCCTTTGTAAGCTGAGTCCTGGGGTTTTTTTTCACCTCTGTACACAGAGATGGCAATATATCCATTGCTTCATTACCTACAAGCCATACTGACACCAGCAATAAGGAAAGTGAAGGTGCTGGGATTTTCCTTGTCAAGCTTGGCAGCATCAGAATTGCAAGTATGAGCTCTATTAAAAGAGCTCTTTTCTTTTGTGCTGAGAAACGAGCCAGCATTTGTTCACTAGAGTAACATAGAGATAGGAGCTGCTGCTTTGTTGCTGAACATTCAAAGGTATCTATTTTCCTTTTGATAGGTCCAGCAACTCCTACTAAAAATCAATGAGGCTTAAGCAGAGCCCCAGGATTTCATTCTAAGACCAGTGCCATTTCTTAACTGGCCCACAGAAGTGGTTTCCTTTGTGTTGATTTCTTACAACAATTCTTAATAAAACATTTAGGTTGACCTTGATACAAAATGGTGAAGTTACCAATTAATTTGTCTGGACTAATATACCAAAAAGTATAGGTAGTAGCTATTTACAGCATTACCTACTGCTTTTCATTTCAATGCTGCCTCTATAAACAGTACTAAGATGACTAGCATGTATTTAAAAAAACCCAAACAAATAACAATTTTTGGTTTTTAAAGTAAAAAAAACCCAAACCATGATATGCAGCAAAAAAAAATAAAAAATGTTTGAACCCTGAAAAACTTATCTTGCCCCATTTAGATTAGGAACATTCTTCCTCAAAGAACCCTCACAAAGTTAAATGAGACTGGACAATGTACCACAAGGACCTATGCAGCATGGGAAATGAAATGGAATCAGTAACGTAACAGGTCATTTCTTCCTTGATACTAGTGCTCCATATTTTACCTATTATTTTCCCTATTATTAATCCACATTACCTTTTGAGGTCTAGTGATGAAAACAGAGGTGACAGAAATTTATGTTAATGGTTATTAATTTAGAAGGGGTTTTATACTGTTTTAATTTTGTTTATTTCTCTAACCAATTTCTGCAATAATTTATATTTGCTTGTGGCCATTTGTGATGAGAATTGAATATACTTGGGACTGTTTATGTCTCTCTGCC
>JAVJGI010000040.1:5394133-5416818 GCA_035590275.1 Ibycter americanus
ATACAGTATGGAAGAAGAGAAGAGTTCTGTGTAGAGGGGAAAGAAAAGACAAAAAAAAAAAGACAAAAAAAAAAAAGACGAGAGAAAAGGATTAAGAGAAACAAATGAAAATGTATTCTGAGCCTACTGTGGGAGAAAACAAGAATTTCAATCAATGATTTGTAGAAAAGAGTGAAACACAGGAAATACTCTTATGGCAAGCAAATTATTTTTTTCATGCGTATATTCCTTAAAGGCAACATTTGCATACTTTGAGAATCATGTAGAATACTCTTCTGATCTGTTTTCAAAGTCCATGCAAGTACTTTGCAAGCCTGGCAGAAATTGTTAGTAAGTCTTCAGCTGACTCAATTATTGGTTAAAAAAAACTCAGGCTTGTTCAAACTTATGGAATTCAAGATTTCCAGCAAAGGAAAAAAAGTAAAAATACCCAGTAAAGCCTGTACGCCATCCTGAGCTTTTTTGCCTAAAAGTGCAAGGTGTGTTTTAGGAATAGTTAGGGACATGATAAATTTACACAAGATTGTTGGTCAGACTGTACAAACAATACAATTTGATTTTCACAAAATGACAGAAAAATATTACCAGATACCGGATGGAAGCAGAGATGTGGAAACTGATGCAAAGCTGGCAAAGATTAGAGCTGGGAACAGAGGGCTTTTGGAGCTAAATATATTACAAAAAAAAAAAAAAGATCTAAATTAGGGAAAGGATCTAGAATCTATAGCAAAGAAAGATATAGAGTGGAAATGTTTGACAGAAAAAAAGCCATTCAACTGACAAAGCTTGTTTACCCATACGTGTCTTATTCCTTAGTCTTCCTTCCCATTGCTTTAGCTTTAATTCTTCATCCCCAGAGACAAGGAACACCACTGCTACCAGTGGGCTTGTGGGAAGCATGGAGTTGTCACTCAGCATGTCAAAGCAGCTGAGTGTTTGGCAATGACTAATTGCCAAAATTAATAGCTGCTTTCTACTGCCACTTGCCTTTTCCTCACAAGCAGAGCTAACTGATAAAGGGAGGGGAAGCCCTGCCTTCTCATCATATCTAAAGTTCAGTTACAATTAAAAAAGGGTTAAAAAATTACTGACAGATGAACTGTGAGCAGATTACCTTAGTGCCTTAGGAAACCAAACTTAAAACCCTTGGAGATGAAAACAAAAACAGTTATCATGCACAGAGACCTTAAACTGTTCACTGCAGCTGAATTGATCAATCTGGCATACGTAGAGTATGAACAAGTGAAATGCTCAAGAGTTTATAATCAGTGCTGTCTATGTCTTGTAAAAATCTAGGAATAGCTTTTTTAAAGGTACCTGGAGAGGGGGAGGGGGGAAAGAAAAAGAGAAAAAAGAACAAAATCCAAGGTAGTGGGATATAAACCAGATTACTTTGGGGAAGATGGTGAGCACGTAAGGCTGTATGGCAGTTATTTTTACAAATTGCTCTTTCTATTCCTGTCTTCCTCAAAACTTTTATCATGTGCCCACACTGGATGCTCTTCTTCAAATCATTATAAGGTCATTACGATATTTCTTCCCAATACATCTTATTTCCATTTGACAGACAAACAGAGACAGCGTGACTGGAATCTATATAATGATGTTTTGAAGACCATAAAGAGAACTAAACACTTAAATCCCAGTTCTGTGCTATGCTGTGTTACAGGCTACCTTAACCAAAAGACCTACCTTATATGCACTAAAACTTTTTATAAAATAAATAAATAAATTAAATCCAGACAAAAGTTAAAAGAAAAATGTGAGTCAGAAGGAATCAACAAAGGAGAACAGAGACACAGGGTCCTCTAGGCCAGGATCTTCCAACATGGTATTATCTCCTTAGAAAGCAAGGGAGCTGTCAGCTGTTCAGCTCTCAGTCTCCTCACCTCGCCTCCCATAATAACTGGAATAATTAGCCTGTCTCTCCATAGAAACAAAACCAACAAACCAGCACTTGAAAACTCCTGTCCCCCTTGCTCCTGCTCCCAAAAGACAACAGTTACAAACAAGCAAAACCAAAAGGCATCCATAAAACTGCATTTCGTATTCCACTCAATATCATGCTCCCTTGTACCATTAGTGTACTACCTTTTGCAGCCAACAGATCATCTGTTACGTATTTAAATAGCAGATACTACCTACAAAACAGTTTTCTGGGGAAAGCTTGAGCTTCTCTTTGGTGCTCTTTCAGGTACAGATGTCCAAGCTTGTCTTGCCCTGGCAGAAGACAGCGCTGCCCACTACCAGTTGCCTCTTCAGTGAGACAGAAAAAATCTCTTACTGAGGCCAAACACAGCGGGAGTACACAGATACCAAGTTCCCTTGTGACAGAGAGGCTATATTAACAAAACTCAGCAAGCAAACACACAAGCTTTCCTCAAACTCCCTTTTAAAGTATGGAGCAGTACTGATCTTAAATCAGGGATGTATCTGTCACAAACTAAACTAGTGCCACTGCTTATTAAAGCTGCTCTGACAAATTAATTTCTTATCTCTGAGAAAGACTAGAATTAAAGTACTTTAGTTTTTCTTTTACTTTCCTGGAATCATAACTAAGCATTGCTGCTGAAGAATTTCTCATGGAATAAAAATTCCGAAGTATTTAATTCAGAGCTATCAAAACATACTGATTCAGCAGTGTCAGAGTGGGATCATAATGGAGCATAAATAAAAGTAATTACTCTAAAATAAAGCATTACCATTGGAAGCATTTCCAGAAAAACCAGCACATATGCAACCAATCAAAATTCTGATCATCTCAAAATCGGAGTTGCAGTACCTATTGACTAAATCTACATGGCATTGTATAAGTGACCTAGAGGTCAAGGTTTACATTAAGTTCCATGTTATTTACCCTCAGAAACACAAGGGTAAGACCCAGAGTGAATCAATTTGTATGCACAAACAGAAAACTCAGTGTACATCCTGCATTTTAAAGTGCATTCTGCTACCTACCATCTAGGTAGGCTTCCAGAATGCATGATCATGTACTCCTATCCATCTTTTCCAACACTTTCATGTGATTAATATCAAACCAAAAACAGTCTGACATCCTTCATGTAAAGACCCAAACATCATTCGCTGCAAGGACAAGTGGGATTTCAATCTTCTTGCAAGCGTAATACTGATAGTTGGAGCTGTGTCTTGGCAGTACAGTGGGACTCTCCAGCCCAGAGACATTACAGAAATAGTCAATTTGTAAGCAAACACTCACTCATGTATCACTACAGTATATTTTTTAAAAAAACTACCAGCTAAAACGTACTTAGCCACTCCTTCTGGAATGGTGATACTTGAGACAATGAGGATAAAGGCAGAGCAGAGAGAAACACACACTGCATTGCAATGACCTTTTCAAGCAATGTTTCACTGTGTAAACAGAACTCATCGTGTAACTCACCTACAGCTAATGACTTTACTGTAATATTAATGCTACATTTAATCCCAACTTACAAACTAGCTGCTCTCCTATGTCATTGACTGCACACACTCACAAAAACGTGCAGGAATTGCATGGCCTTGCTGAAGGGAAGGAAGAAAGAACGTCATGATTCTGCACAGTTGACAAAAGTTTTGATAGTGATGCGGAAGAAAGAACTGAACCTTTCACAGTTAGCCTATGGACAACTACAATAACTGCTGCCATTGACACTGGGAAAAACATTCAGCTTTCATCTTAGTTTTAAAAGTGAATCTTCAAGCACATTACTACACTTCAAATCAATACTGCACAGCTGGTAATCCTTTGTATGACATAACTTGAATTGGAGTAAAAAGAGAGCAGCTTTAACAAGATTGAAAAGGAATTGCAGTTGTGTTTAACAGTATCCTTTGAACTGAATACTTTTGCAGTTGCTCCTTAACGATGAACTATCATCCTTCAGCTTTTTTCACAAGGTCCAAGTATGAACTCAGTGTACAGCAAGAGGAATAACAGATGTGTTGCAGGCTGACACACTGCACCCACCAAAAGCCACAGGCAACTCAACCAACCCAACCCCAGGAGCACATTCAGAGAGAAAACTGGAGGACCATCAAGTGTAACCTCAAATTATACAAATCAGTGGCCACAAACCCAGAGCAATTGTCAATGGAGCATAAACTGTGGTTTTGGTTACAGAATGGCTGCATATATATCTGACCAAAGTGGGTGAACAGGACTGTAAATAAATAAATAAAATCATTCAATTCTCTGTGTTAAATGAGAAGTGTCTTGTGAGAACTATTTATTCCTGTAGGTTATATGAAGGACAAAGGAATATGACCAACTGGAAAACAAAAATGTGATTCTGAAAAATTTTTCTACAACTTGGTAACTTGGTATCCTTTTCCCTCCCCCCCACCCCTTGCAAAATACACTGGGAAAAACACACCAAAAAGTCATGGCAACCCCACTTTCAGGGCTGTTCTTTAGTTAGGGGTTTGGGTGGTGGTTGTGTTTTGGTGGTTTTTGGCGGAGGTGGGCAGAGATCAGAGAACATGAAGGATGAAAAGTAAAAAAAAAAAAAAAGAAGAAGAAGAGAGAAAATATTTGATTTCCACCCCAAAAATCCCGAAACACGTTATGGAAGTGGCAAACCAAGATTAAAACTTTGAATCTGGCAGAACTGTTTTCTTCCACCCTGGTGCATGACTTAGCCCCCATACTATTGGATTATTACAAGAGAATGAGCAAATATTTCCACATCCTTTCTGACAATATCTTTATCATGAATGACATTGCCACAGATGGTGGTATTTCTGTTTATGATCATATGCAACTAGAAAGCTGATAGTATTAGAGTTAAAAGGCAAATGTTTGGCACAGACCCAAAAAGTTAACTACAACAGAAGTTTCAGGACATTTAAAATGTGCTAAATTTAATTAAAACAAGAAAGAGAAAAGTGGTGTCTCCTGCTATCATAAGACAATGACTTTAAATCCGTCATAGGTCTCAAGCAGGGAGAACAGAGAAAGGCTAGGGAGGAAACTTCTATGAAGTAACAAGTAACTTTTCAAATAACATTACTTTCACCTGCAGAAAACACCTCTCATTCTTCAACACTAAGTGCATTGTGAAATTGGCATCACTGATTTAGTGTATGTTGTATACTTGCTGCATATTTGATAGCATCTGAGGGCTACATTTGGACCAGATATCAACAATTCTGATAATTATACTGTAAGTCTCAAAATATTTGGTGTTCTTTCCAAAAGCTTACCTCACTGAAACAAAGTGTTTACATGAGTCAGTTAAAAAAAAATAAGTTTTTAGTCCTCATGTTTGTAGAGAAAATCTTTAAAATATGATCAGAATTTATTATAAAACTTCAAAATAGATAAAAAAGCTCTCAAAAGCCAGTATTAAAAATGTTTTTTAAATTTGTCTTGAGATTTTATCATACGCTGTTTACTTTCAAGTCACTAGATATGTAGTCTTCAAATTTAGTGCAACAGAAGTGGTCATTAAAAATTACTAATATAGATATTTTGTCTTACCCATTTTGAATTTATTTTTTTTTACAGGGACTTTTCATAGAACCATTTAGGTTGGAAAACACCTTTGAGATCATCAAGTCCAACCATTAACCCAGGACTGCCAAGTCCATCACTAAACCATGCCCCTAAGCACCACATCTGCATTTTTTTATATATATTAAACACCTCCATGGATGGTGATTCTATCATCTCCCTGGGCAGCCTCTTCCAATGTTTGACCACCCTTTCAGTGAAAATTTTTTTCCTAATATCCAATCTAAACCTTCCCTGGTGTAACTTGAGGCCTTTTCCTCTTGTCCTGTCACTAGTTATCTGGGAGAAGAGACCAACACCCACCCGCCTACAACCTCTTTCAGGTAGCTGTAGAGAGCAATAAGATCCCCCCCTGAGTCTCCTCTTCTTCAGACTAAACAAGCTCAGTTCCCTAAGTTGCTCCTCATAAGACTTGTGCTGCAGACCCTTCACCAGCTTGATTGCCCTTCTCTAGACACACTCCAGCACCTCAACATCCCTCTTGGAGTGAGGGGCCCAAACTGAACACAGTATTCAAGATGCAGCCATTTTCCATTTTTCAGATTTGTTTTCTCCCAGGTATGCAGAAGTAATGTCAAAAATGTTTGTGGTATTTTCATTGAAGAAGCAAGGGGCCAGGAGAAGGAAAGAACCTGAGAGATTTAATGTATTATCATTCATCCGACATTTAGAATTTAGGGGGGAGGTGGGGTGGTAAAATCAATTAAATCACAAGCATTGTTATTATTTCACAGAATCACATCTTATTTATGATGGAGGAGAATCACCAATACCATGGCTGCTCTCTGGTAATGGAACTTTGACATTCCAAAAGATGGAGGAAGAGGTGCCATATACTTCAGTTAGCAAAAGGCACTGATTTTCTTTAACATCATGCAAGATGGATTCTGTAGATTCTGTAAGACTGGACATACAGTGAGCAGTATAGCAATTTGATCCATCACCTCCTTTTTATGCGGAGTCACTACTGTAAAGCTGGAACTCTGTAGAAACCAAGGGGAATTAAGATATTCGAAATCTTGCAGAATCATTACAGATGGTTTTATAGAAGGATTTAATCAGCAGAGGACTGTCGGGACCTCTAAACACAGAGGGTGTCAAAGATTCATTGCTGGGTCAGCTTTCTCAACTACTCATCTTAATCAAGACAAAGTGCCCAATGCCATTTTGAATGACAAGCCTCTTGGTAGTATCTTTGCTAATGGGGATTTATTTTGAAAGCAGCATAAAGAACTGAACAATCCTGAAGTCTGTTGTAATCACAAAGGCCAGTAATTAGACCATCCAGCTTCTGACTCTCAAGTAATTTACATAGCCCTTGTGCTGGCATTCAAGCTTTCATGACTAAATTAAACATTTACAATGAGATTGTTTTACATGTAAGGCAAAAATTATAGTTTCTTATAAAATCTATTTACTTGTAAAATGAAAAAGACCATAACACAATTTGTTATGGACTATCACTTTGGAGTTTTCATCAGTCATATACAATTGGCTGCTCCCCCTTCTGATAAAGGCCTTCCACAGATACAAGCTGCCAGAATACAGTAATAGCTTAACATCCCTAGTAAAACCAGTTTGTAAAAGCCAGTGTACTAGTTTCTTGAAAAAATAAGATTTTTAGATCATGTAAACATCTTTTTGCCATTACAACATCTTTTCATATTGTTTTAATAAGCATGAGCTTTAACACACTTCTTGACACCACCTCTGTGCCAGCACAGGTTTAGACCAAATTGTCAATGTTATTCTGTCATGATATCAAAATAAATGAGGAAAAAAATAATAATTCACTAGGTCACAAGCTATGTTCAGCTAGTGAACTATATTGATTCATGCAAAACTTCAGACTAATTATTATTTTCAGAGGTCTTATTTGTAAGCAGGATGCATTAAGATTTTCTATAGAACCAAGGACAAAAGTGGCCTTGGGACAACAGTGCTGGAAAAAGAATATTTAACAGGTTTTTTCAAAATGCAGTATCATAGAAGCAGCATCAACCTGGTAGAAGTAACTAAAGAGCACAACTGATAATTCTCTCTGGTTTTTCAGTACAGTTGTCAAAACAGTCCAAGCATTACAGCCTTTGGTAACAGCAAGAGAGGAGGCAATAGCCATCTTAGAGATGGATATCAGAACAAGAGAAGAGGAACTAAACATTTCATGACAGACATGCTTCTTCTTGCGCTTCTCACCCCTATTCTATGGCAAAACAAAACAAAACAAAAAAACCAAAAGGTTTCTTCAAATGGGACTTTTAAATGCTTTTTTATATGCGGAAAGCTGTCAGCAACAAGACAACTAAGGTTTTCACCCAACTCCAAGAGCAGCCAACTGCTTATGAAAACTCTTTACAAGTACTCACCAGGATGCTTGTGACATCTTCCATTAACATGCAACTGTCAGCTATTTCAGTTATAGTCTAGAAGTATTTGCCTCACTGGAGAGTTTATCAAGTTCTTGCTACTCAGTAAAATACATTACTTCTCCATTTTCTAGGGCCACTATGATCCTCAAAGGAGTTGGTTAAGGACACTTCAATAAAAAAAAAAAAGTATCAAGATCTATTGAAGAAAGAAGCTTCATGTAGGAATGCATAAAGCCTATTTCATTAACTTTGTCATGTCAGAGGAGTTGGAACAAGATGATCTTTAAGGTCCCTTCCAGTGCAAACCATTCTATGATTCTATGAGCTGGATTTACTTGACTGAGCATCACTGATTTCTTCCTGATGAAAACTATTTTTGAATCTCAACAGTGTGGTAGCATGTGAAAGCAATTTCTCATAAACATTCATAAAAGTTGCACAAGTACCTCTAAGCATTTTTCTGAAGTCTGGATAGTAACAAAAAATACATCATATATTTAAAAGGCTCCCTTAGCAAATAAACCAACAAATTCAAGAGAAGCACATATGAGTACCCTGTAAGGTATGTAGCAAAAACTCTAAAAGACTTTTTAGGAAAAAACCTGCGGAAGTAAATTTTTATCAAGTAAAACAGGCAACGTAGAGATTCAATTTCCAAAGTGATAGGCTATAACACAGTCAAATTGCTCCTTCCACAAATTAATTTGACATTTTGAAGCATAGCGTACCAGTTTTGCTGACTACTTGTGTCTTGATAAAGACAGAAGGATGAAATATTTTCTCACATAATGGGATCCTGAACATAGTTCTCCTATATAGATAATACGAATCACATGAACTTGCTAACGTCTCATAAAGGAAAAGAGACATTCTATATTAGTTTACATGTATTATTAAAAATATTCTTTAGATTAGAAAATTGCATAGTATAAGTTTGATGACATGTCTACTTCAATAAATGTATTTCTATAACACCTGGAATACCATTTTATTTAAAATAGCTCAGTATATCAAAAAAACTGATGCATAGATTTATGTTCTAGTAGCATTGACAAGAATCAGGAAACAACACACAAATAAAGAGCACTACCTTGCATCAAAGCAAATAGTTCAGAAATCAGATGCAAGACCAAAATGAGGGTTCTCAATATCTGACACACAGAAATTTGCGCTTTCCTCTGGTGGCACTCAAGTTTAATGAGTGAATAAAAATAAAATAAAACAAAAAACTTAATGGTGCAGTTTTACACACACAAACCACCACAACTGCCCCGCCCCTGACCAAACCACACCAGCCCATCCTGTGCATCTATTTTTGCCCTGTACTTGCCTTGGCTCTCATCCCTTTCGCTCTGCAGTAAATGGCTAGGCAGGGGTAGGCCATTGCAGTGTCATGGTTTAACCCTAGCCAGCAGCCAAGCACCACAATGCCACTTACTTCCCCTGCATCAGGATACGGGAGAGAACTGGAAGAGCAAAAGTGAGAAAAATTGTGGGTTGAGATAAAGACAGTTTAATAGGTAAAGCAAAAGCCTCACACACAAGCAAAGCAAAACAAGGAATTCCTTCACATCAGCAGACAGGTGTTCAGCCATCTCCAGAAAAGCAGGGCTCCATCACGCGTAACGGTTACTTGGGAGGAAGAACACCATCACGCTGAATGTCCCCACCCCCTTCCTTTTTCTCCGCCCTTACTTTATATGCTGATCATAACATCATATGGTATGGAATATGCCTTTGGTCATTTGGGGTCAGCTGTCCCAGCTATGTCTCCTCCTAACTTCTTGTGCCCCCCAGCCTACTCACTAGTGGGGTGCTGTGAGGAGCAGAAAAGGCCTTGACTCTGTGTAAGCACTGCTCAGCAGTAATGAAAATACCTCTGTATTATCAACACTGTTTCCAGCACAAATCCAAAACAAAACCCCATACTAGCAACTACAAAGAAAATTGACTCTGCCCAATCCAAAACCAGAACATCAGCTACAGAGACAGTGCAGGGAATGTTGGAAGCTTGCTGTGACCCTCCTGAAAACATAGCAGCACATTTTCTCTGCAAAGTGAGGTGAATCAAGTCAGTGCAAACAGAGAGAGATAACCACAGGGCAGATGAAACTGGGTGATCCAGCAGTGAATAAGTGTCCCCTTAGGGGAATCAAGGGCTTGTTCCGTCTCAACATGCAGAAAGAATTCAATCTGAGGGAACAATTACCAACGAAAGAGATTCTAAAAATTATTTTGCTTCATCCTAAAGCAATTTCCCATGCACACTGGGAAGTTCTGAATTGTCCCTGATACCTCTAATAATTGCATTAGATCAAAAGATTCAGTGAAAAAAGTTCTCCCTTTACTGTTCAAAATATACGTCCTAACGGAAAAATGTAACATATATTATTAATTTCATCTGTAACTGCAAATATCTGTTATTGTGGAAAAGCAGTCTTCTCAAAGATTCTACAGAACACAATTCTGTTGATTCAAAGTCTTCAGCCACTTCACCATCATGGAATAATTAGGCATTCATTATATCTCATGCTTCAAAATCAAATGTGTTAAGCCATGATGAGCATGATGCATTTACATTCAGGGCACCTAAATGAATACAAGAAAACCTACATGCCAATCTGAAGACAGCCAGAAAAAACCCTTTTTTTAAACCAGTCTTCCAGACATCTGAATTATCAATAAATTCTGTTCCTGGATCTCATAATAAAGCAAACTTCCCTTCACTGGTATTCCTGCAGAATCCTAATGTTCCTCATTGAAGAGATAATACAGACTGTGGGGTATGACCTAGATCACACTTGAACAAAAGACTTCACAAAACTGGTACAATACAGAAAAAGTCAAACAAGATTGGTGTTCTGTTTCACCTCCACACTCTTACTTTCGAGGGATAACATTTTTTTTACAACACAAATTGACTGATTTTTTTTCCCCACCTAAATAGAAGCTGTTAGGTCCAAACAGTCTCCAAATTATTTCTCTCTGCTCTAGAGGCACATTTTCAATCTCATCTTATTGCTGGGTTAGGTTTGGTGAAGGTAATAAAAAACAAAAGCAAAATCATGTTTGCCAGTCCTCTTTCTCCACCTGCCAGCCTTTCCTGCACTAGTGCCCTTGAGCTCTTCTTGCATTTCTTTCTCTTCATTCTTCCACATGTAAGGTAAGACTTTTTAATTTTTATTTTACAATCACCAAAGCATAATTTCCTATAACTGTATGACAATGTATGAACGTATACTTTATCTAAGGCAAAGCAGTTATGTGCTTTCTATTACATCATTAACTCTTTATCACATAAGTAAGATAGACTAGGCACCTCCTGAAGATAAGTATCTTGTAAAGCACATTATACTGTACCTGTCTTGTTATATTAGGAAGACATTAACTGAAGTATGTTACATATCTTTGCAATCAAGAATAACTGATATAAAACAAGCTATGCTCAATAGGATGGACTCTAATGAAGTAAGCTTGGACTGCTATTTATATAGTCAGTTCCTGAAGAAATCACTGAAGTTTAAAATTGCTTCTCTTTATATAAAAGGACTTGTAATGCTGTCATGAGGTTAATGGCTTTACTGGCAAGTAACATTGTGTCATTATAATATCTCTGTATGTGTCTCACGGGTCATATGGTATTGCTTCATTTTAGGTTCATATAACCTGATGTTAATCTTTGGTGATGCTCCATTATTATCTGCCTGTATGTATGCTCAAACACCTCTCTGTGAATATTGCTAACTTTTTCAGACAAAAAGAATAATCATATATTTTGATCTCTTTTTTTTTATTATTTGAAAATAAATAACAAAAAACAACAACACACACAGAAATAAATGCCATTGAAAGGGGAAAAACCTATTTGTCTAAGTTTTTCATGTTTTTCTGAACCCTCATTATTATAATAAATAACCCCTGGTGTTGTCTTCACAACACTACTCTAAAGTAAAGCAAACCAGTGATATAATTTCTATTGTACAGCTGGGGAACTAGGGCACAGAAATGCTACACAACTTTGCCATACCACTTGATCAGAAAGAGAAGATTCAAGTGTTCATAGCCTCTACTAAGCACCCTCCTGGATATCTAACAAACTAGCTGCCTTGCCAAATAGCAAGACAAGTAGGTGGAATCTTAAAAGCAAAGCCCACAGAATGACAAACGAGCAGTGAAACTTCACACATACACTGATCAGCTTTACAACAAAAGCTTTCCTGAAGAGGTGTTTTATCCACATGGCTCCACAACTCTTTTACAAAAGAGTACATAAACATATTACGTAAGCCAAAGAACAAACTTCTACTTTACAACACATCCAGTTTCTCTCACACACCTGCCTTCTTTTCCTTAGTTTCAGTATGTAAAGGGAACATATGGGGAAGACCAGGGACTGGGAAGTCTGCAGTGTTTAAAGATATCAAGAGCAGATCAAAGGCAGCCAATTTTGTATCTGGGTATCAATCACCAACACCCACCAATGCCACATGAACTGCTCTGTATATACAGTGCCCTAAAAGCCTGCTAAATGATGCTGAAAAGAGATGGTAAAAACTTCTTTCTGGAATAATAAAAAGAACTAGAAAGTGGTATCTGTTAAGGGAGGTTGCGTTTTGTTAATCAGAGCTCACCATCCTAGATTTTTTTCTTTCTTCTTTTAGATTCTGCATTGCATTACTGTGTGCAATCAACAACAGATCTTCCATCTACATCTGCTCAGGAGACACACGGTATGGCTGTTGCAACACTGCTTTCAAGAACAAGAACAGGATTGAAAAAGCTGCAGGTGGTTCAAAATTCATCTCACTTCCCCTCCTATGCAATCTAGGATGATTTCAGCATCCATCCACAACACCCTGAATGCTAACTTATCTCTTCACTGAATGTCAAATAAAATTTAGACTTTTACCCATAATTTGCAGCCCTGTAACTGTTGAAACTTTCACCAATAATCCTTCTGTATTAAGAAACATACTCAGAGAAATTACTTTGTTTAGTTCTTCGATAAGCAGTGTGACAGGGAGTAAAAAAAAAAAATAATCTTTTCTTCACTTAAAAAATTCTTTTGCAAACACTTCAAGAGCTTTCTAGCAAAGTAAAGACTTCCTACCAAAACTGATTTAGTAGGAAATCCAAATTTCTTCTGAAAGAAAAGGCTTGGTTGAAAATTTCAGTATTTTCCATCTATTTTACACGAACGTTTTCATGTGCCAAGGATATAATCCTTCAAGATTAAGAATGCTTTTAGATTTTGAAAATGGTGACACCTACCCTGGAAACAGCTAAGAATTTGATACATCTTTCTGGCTGGCATAACTGATTTTAAGTAACATACAGCATAACAAGGCACGTAAGAAAATCTGCACTCTGATTTTGGTGCACTTTGTTCTAGAAAAGGACAACCTAAAGGGTAGAGCGAAGGAGAATATTGAAAGTGAGCTGAGGAAAGCCCCAAAAATTTAGTGACTAACACCTGAGCTCCTAGAGGAGAGCCCTTCTCTACAGGTTGTTGTTTCAGCCAGCTGGACCTGTACACAAGCAGCAAAGACCACAGCTTCTGCCTCCTCATAGCTAACACTCACCTGAAATCGAACTTGCATGAACAGTACTTGAAAAGGTTAGCCCTTGTGCAGGACACCTGAAAGTGAAGCAAATTTCTTGTTCTTCCTTTCTTTATTATGTCCCACAAGCCTATAGAGAACAGAACTACAATATGCTGCTCCTCTGGGAAGAACCCTCAAAATCAACTTCAGACTTCAACCGTAAGCACCTGCTGTGTGTTTGCTCTGAAATACTTATCACATGAAACCAGTTTCAGTGGATTGAGGTTTAAGGTGTAAGCACACTGTGTAGAAAGAGGTTGCTCACAGCTATGTTTATTTCTGTTAAAATATCTTTTGATTACATTTGCTTAATAAAAAATTAGAGACAGCAATGCTCTTTGCTACAGCACCCTGCGAATCTGCTCTTTTATTCTTACTGTATTAGTCCAATTTGTTCTTTCAACCAATTAAAAGCCTAACCTTTCCATTTGCACCAAATTAATAGCAAGATGCATCTTCTTTTAGCCAACATTGGGAAACATTTCCTTTGTTGCTGATTCTAAAAAACTCCTAAACTCCAAAATAGATGCTACATGATATGCCACCTGTACAATTGTTCCCATGTTGCAATGGGAAACAGCTTCTTATATCTTCAAAATAATTAGGACTCAAGCAATGAGTGTTGCTTATCATAAGGTCTTGCTGAATGTGTGTCAAACAATTTGATGAATTATGTCATAATAATAATTTGCATGAGCTTAGGGCTGCTGGATTTCTTGTTTGTTGAAGTGTGACAACCAATTCAGTATCATACAACAGACAATTATGACAGTCTTTGGTGCAAAAGTTTAGATCAGAGACATCAAAAGTATGGGAAGACAAGACAGTGCTGAGGGAGCAAGTTGGCTCACTTCATAATACAGAAAAGATCATGATAAGTTTAATTTGTATATTTACTGTTTTTAAGATTACACAGTTAAAAGAGTATTATAAAAGGGCAGATTCAAATGGACGATGCTGAAAAAAGAAATCAGTGGCTATGATTTTTTCAAAATGTCCACGAGACAGTTCATTCCAAAGGTAAGTCAAGGGAACACATGCCTAGCTTCTTGTGGTGCGTTGACCTTGGCCAGATGCCAGGTGCCCACCAAAGCTACTCTATCACTCCTCTTCAACTGGACAGTGGAGAGAAAATACCACGAAAAGCTCATGGGTCAGTATAAGGAGAGGGAGATCACTCAGCAGTTACCGTTATGAGCAAAACAGACTTGACTTGGGGAAATTAGTTTAATGTATTACCGTTCAAATCAGAGTAGGATAAGGAGACAAATAAAACCAAAACTTAAAAACATCCTCCTCCCCACCCCTCACTTCTTCCTGGGCTGAACTCCATTCCTGAATTCTCTACCTCCTCCCACCCATGAGTGGCACAGGGGGACAGGGAATGGGGTTTGCAGTCAGTTCATCATATGTTGTCTCTACTGCTCCTTCCTCCTCAAGGGGAGGATTCCTCACACTCTTCCCTTGCTCCAGTGTGGGGTCCCTTCCACAGGAGACAGTTCTTTATGAACTTCTCCAATGTGAGTCCTTCCCATGGGCTGCAGATATTCACAAAATGCTTCAGCATGTGTCCCTTCCATGGGGTGCAGTCCTTCAGGAACAAACTGCTCCAGCACAGGTCCCCCACAGGGTCACAAGTCCTTCCAGCAAACCTGATCCAGCCTGGACTCCTCTCTCCACGGGTTCATAGTCCTGCCAGGAGCCTGCTCAAGCACAGTCTTCCCACAAGGTCACAGCCTCCTTTGGACATCCACCTGCTCTAGCCTGGGCTCCTCCACAGGCTGCAGGTTTGTTCTGTTGTTGCAGGTGATCTGTTTCACTGTTAACCTCCATGGGCTGTGGGGAACAACCTGCCTCACCATGGTCTTCACCATGTGCTGCAGGGAAATCTCTGTTCAGGTGCCTCAAGCACCTCCTCACCCTCCTTCACTGACCTTGGTGCCTGCATAGTTGTTTCTCTTACATATTCTCACTCCTCTCTTTGGCTGCAATTTGCTGCTCAGGTTTTTTTTTCCACCTTAAATATGTTATCCCAGACATGCTACCACCATTGCTGATTGGGTCAGCATTGGCCAGCAGCAGGTCCATCTTGGAGCCAGCTGGCATTGGCTCCATCAGACACAGGGGAAACTTCTAGCAACTTCTCACAGAAGCCACCCCTGTGGCCCCTCTGCTACCAAAACCATGTCACACAAATCCAATACACTTCTTTACTTTGTCTTTGAAAACACCCCCTGTATCTCAACCACAAAATCCAGAGTTTCATTGCCATGCAGTCATAAATTTGACCAGTGGGCATTGCTGTGATTTGTCTCCTCTGCCTAGGATCTCTGAGCATCCTCTTATAAAATCATAAAGTCTTGATTACACACTCTTTAGATTTTTGTTTTTTCATTGGTGAATATTTGCTTCAGTAATCATTAATGGACTTCGATCAACATCCATTATTATTTTTTGCCACTAATTCTATGAAGGTTTGGTTGCATGAACTGTACTTGCAATGCAGCAAGCTACTCCATAACTTAACCCAGCACTGGCAGTGTAGGAACAATATGCACTCAGCTGCCTAAATAATGCCTCAGGATACCTGGAAGATTTGGTCACCTGGCTCAATCCCAATTGGATTCCAAAGCAAGACAGAGGTTCAGTCCCTGGGTTTCCACAGATTTCTTTTGTGCAACCAAAGAAGGAGTTTCATTCTGTCTGTTCAATAGTTCTTCATGAACAAATGGGAGGGTTAATATCCTCCTCTTATCAGTTGACTGCTTCTTATTAAAGTTATACTAGAACTAGAGCAACTGAACACATAAACTTGTTGATGCACAGCTAAGCTTACAATAGTAATGGCATTACTGCCATTATTAGAGTACCTGCATTGGAGGACTTCATTCTTTGCAACTGTCAGTCAAGAACTTTTCACCAACATCAAAGTCATGTTGAAAAACCCTAAATATAGCAAGAATGCTGACTTTTCCTGAAGGAAACGTGAATCTAGGCTTTTTTCTTTCACTAGGACTACTGAAGGTAGCACACACATTTATCATCAGCTCTGACAATATCTCAGAAAATCAATCTATCTGTAGTCTTGTTTTTGAACAACAGAGGTTGCCTTTTATAAAAAGCAAATCATGCACATGCTTCAAATCTTAAAAAATTTCCAGAGATGACAATATTACCTTATTTACTACTCAACTAACTGATTTGTTGTAAGGGTTCTAAATAGACTTACAACTAATGATAAAGCCCAATATAGCTAAAAAACTTCACTGGAGGAAAAAGAGGTAGACTAAAGCATAAAAATCTGTGGGGGAATATAAAGGTTTGGGAAGGCTTATCCAATCAATATCATAGAAGACAAAACCCCCAAGACCCCCCTAACATTAAAGAAATAGCTAAGGGACCCTTTTGAGACAAAATTTTGCAGCCAGTTGTGTGGGTTGACAGCTGTATGGGAGGAATATTGAATAAAGCAATGAAATAAAGCAGTAATAAAAGAATGTTAAGGAACAAGAATGCAGTCTGGTAGTTCACCCTTCTTCGACTTGATCAGTAGAGGAAATGACAAGTCTTCCTCGTATTGACTTTAAAAGTTGGGTAGGCTGTGCAGATAGCTGTCCCTCACGTACCAGACTGCATCAAAAGAAATTATGTTCAAAGTCATATTTTTGCTCTAGGTCTGGTTGAACCTGAATCCTGAATGCTATACTGCTTGGTTTTGTGGTTTAGAAATTTCCATTGACATTTACTGATACAAAGTACAAGCAGAAAGATTACTCAGACTTCACAATTATTCCTAAGATTTTACATGTAATATTCATTTGCATATAAATACTACTTTATCAGTTACCAGCAGTTTAGAAATCTTAAAGACTTCCTTACAAAAAAAAAAAACCCTCACAAAAAAGGTGAATAAAGACTGAAAATCTGAGTTGATATCTGAGCATCAAGACAAATTAGAGAGCTAACAGGATAAAGGTGCATTCTGTCTCAATGTAATTTGTATGTGCTTGCACTGAACCATTCAGGACATAGATTTTAAGTGTTGTAGACTAACTTCTAAGTGGAATTACAAGTTTATTTCATGATTTTTTAAATTATTATTGTCAGGTGTGCATTGTAGTTTTTACATTTGTCCGGGAATTTTCATGGATTTTTCTTTTTAGCTTTGTTCAGTGGGTAATAAGTGCTTCCTGGATAAATGAAGTTAATAATTTGATCATTTCATTGTACTTACATAAATAACAGACAAAATTGTGGAGTAAAAGATTATTTATTTTTTCTTTACTAACATATGGCTCACATGTATCCAATTACACCACTTCAACTTGTTTTTCCTTGAAGAATATAAATAGAAAAATGTAGTTCACTTAAAAAATGAAGAATATGAAAAAAAAAAAAAAAAGAATTACAGACTAATGAGAAATAAAGTTTCTTAGAGAAAATAAAAAGCACAGTAGCAGTTACCCCAAGTAAAGGATACCTATACTGAGTGGGAAAATTTTAAAAAAAAATTCCTCTAGTCAAAGTCAGTGTTAATAATATCTGAATGGTTTTGCCTGATTTTGATCGTCCTTTTCATTCCTGTTTTGCTTTCAGTCTTTTTCATATAAATGTATGTCTGGTTAATGACGCTGGGTAATCTTTTTGCATTTAAAGCATCTTTCTGCTTCCTGAAATATAATTCTTCAAGATACTGGCTTATAATTGCATACTTTTAAAAAAATTATGTTTGTTCTTTCATTCATGGTTGGAGTGTGCTTTTCTAGTGTGGCTAATGTCTGTTTATCTGTTGCTTTTATGCTGGCTCATTTCTGATTAGATTTTGTTTTTTCTTTTCTTGTGGCCTTCTTCCAATGTGGAATGCTCTCTTCTTAAAAGAATATATATTTAGAAATCCTTATGGTGAATAAATACTTATGGGTCAAAACCCCAGAAATGTGGTGGGCTTAGAGAAGAAACTCATGAAGGGGAGCTTTTTGCCAATTGCCTCAATTTTCAGGGCAATTAATGCCAGGCAAGTGAAGAAACCATGGGAGCTCTTCAGGCACTGTATTACCTGAAAATAGGAAGGCTCAAAACACTAAATACGCCAAGGCTACCTTTACAATACTTAACTGGAAAATGCATGGTTTCAATTTTAAGGTTTCCCAAGGTTTCTTACTTGAACATTTTTACTTTTTTATGAAAAGGTATACCGCCATGAAATAACAAAATTTGGAAATACTACTTAGAAGTACCTTGCAGTCCCTTGCAGGAAGTGAAACTAGGGTGTCTCCTGACTTCATACCCCATAGAACTCCATTCTTAACCGTATTTTTTTCCTATAATGTATCCTGATCTTGTCTTTGAAAAGAAAGACAAAACTGGCTATTTTTCACAAAGTTTTTCCTTATATATTGAAAAATAGAAGCTCAAACAAAACATTTAGTTTGCTTAAAAACCTCATGCAAAGGTATATTTTTAAAAGCCAGCAATATCTCACCTATTTCCTGTAGTTCAAGCCTTAAGACCGAACTCCAAAGTGACACCACTTTTTCAGAACTAGTTGAAGGTACAGATTACAGTCTAGCTGAGAGAAATGCAAATTTTTTTCTGGAAATAAACTACTTTCCAAAATAAACAGTTCTGGACATTACACAGCTAGTTCACTAAATTATGGGAGATTTTTGAGATATGAATCCAAATTGTACCTTCCCAAAGTAATGTCATATTTTTGAATTGAGGTTTGGAGAATGGGACGCTACCATTCCCTTTTCTTAGATGCAGTTGCATCTTTCATGGAATACTCTGATATTTTCATCAGAGATCAAACTCTACAATCTAATGAATAAGCCATTTACCTAACTGGACATCTGCATTGCATGTCCTGATTTAAAGTGATAGTAAAGAGTTCCCTTAAATATACAATTTCAGCAAAATAAAAGGAGAGCATCCCTGTTCCAAAATATCCTGAAACATTCTAATTTAAGCCTTTGTGGGATTCAGACAGATAACAGATTTGAAAGATGTCTTTTACAACCTGGGTGAGTTACCAAACTACTAGACTAATAGACAAAAGCCAGAAACAAGTCTAGCACAGTCTAGACTTTTCATTTCCATTGTCTTTCCTTTTACTGAAAGTGCCTGAAATAAAATCCACAAGCCTTGTTTCATGTTAAATAAAACCTGTTTCCAGTATGAAGCTAATGTATTTATGTATTCATTTCGGTAGGGGCACGCCCTTACTGCTCAGATTTTTCTCTTCAGCTCACAAACTCATAGAAAACTGATATCCATCCCATAGTCCTAGTTAGAGGCACCAGAAATGAGAGTGGGTTTATAGCTGTTCAGAAACTGTCAAAGTGAAATTGTTTTACAGCTTGCTGCTGCTTTGTCTCCAAGCTTGCTTGATTTTGTTCTTTGCTAGCTTATAGCATGTCAAACAACACAGCTTAACATGTTATACTCTACATTTCGTCTGTTTCTCCCGTTCATTTTCACTCCCTTACTGCCCTCTCATGCTTCAGTGTCACATTTCTCATACAGTTCAATCTACATGGCTATGGAAACAATATGGTTTAATATGCAGTAGTACACACCAGTGCTGTGTCTGCTCTAAGATCACACAAATAAGCATTAGAATATTATTTTATCTTCACAGGTTTCTGACAATTATCTCACAAGAAGAACATACAATGAAAATAGTATACTCAGCTCAGGAGGGATTCCAGACAAAATGGATATGCAACAGTCTATGCCAAAAATTGAGTACTGAGTTGAGACAAAATGGGTTTTTTTTGGTTTTTTGTTGTTTTTTTTTTTTTTTTAAGAAGAAAAGGATGGGTGGAAAGAAGAAAAGAGTGGGTAGAGAACCAAAAAGCTCGTACCATCTGTGGTGTTCTTTTTTCTTCTGTGTTCCTAGTGAACAGAATTGGATGTCCCAGTACTGTCAGAGGTTCTTAGGGTTCAGGGGATTTGTGTTTCCTTCCAGTTCTTCATCATTGTAGATGTTAATTCTGGACAACTTTTTAATAAAAACTTTTATTCTACCTAGAAAATTTAGTTGTTTAATACTGAACGTGCAAATTCAAAGAAATGAGTTAAATACTTTCACTTTTCTTCTTCTCTCCAAAGGAGATGCCTATTAAATTGGCAGTGATAGAATGATGGCACATTACATGCACACAGTTATTCAGTGAAAAGATCTGGCATAGCATTTGGTGAGAAAGTAATTACGCTCTATGTTAACACAATATGCGTGGTATGCCACTGATTGAACATTGAGTTATGTTTGATGTCAGTCATTTCTGTGTTTTTTTTTTTCCCCTTTACTGACTGCATATATTACCAAAGTACTGGAAACAGAGAAGAAAAAAAAAAAAGAGAAATTAAAAAGAAAATGGTAGTGATTTTTTTTTTTTTTACAGATTTTTAACAGTGGTAATACGTAATATTTAATTATTTTCTCTGGAATATTTAAACAACAAATGCAATCCCAAGATATTATCCCAATGGAGGAAGCACCCTACTGTGAGGCACTAATACCTTTTTGTTTCCCCATGTGTTTCCCACATGTGGCAGGGGTTTGTAGATGGAACACTTTGCAATAATACCTTGCCTCCTGAACCAAGGCTGGGGGGGTACCATTCCCAGCACTTCAGAATGCAATATGAGATTTTTTTCAGAATTGCTACCTTCATACTTCTTAAAAATTTTCATTATTAACAAATTTCAAATAATGTCTCTTTAATAATAGGCACACTGTTAGCAGTGCCTGTTTATTTTATCAAGATTATTTTATCTGCTTATTTCATGATGAGAAAAACATCATACACACCCACTATTTTGACACTGATTAAGTTTCAAAGTAACAGTTTCAAATGATGGGGGAAAAAAATCACCAAAACCTAAAGCATCTGTCATTTTATTTTAACTGAGACCTGGTTCATACTTGTTCATAACAGATGGGAACATTTAATACTGTGTACCTTTTCAAGTTTCATATTGTTTAGACCAACCAAGTCTCTTCAGAGATTTCAAGGTTAGAGTTGCTTTCTTAACTATTATCAATACCTTTGTAGCCAGCTGATTCTCTGAGGATATGTGATGAGCTGCGAGTGGATGTACTGAAATCTAATGCCTTTTTTATCACTGAGATGGCGACATGGTTTATGGTAACATTCACAAAATATCTCTGAAATCTGATAATAGCAGATTTTTTGTCCCTACATAAAGAGATGTGGGAATTTTCTCCTATAAACCAGATTTTATTAGAAAATCATCCTTTGGAAGCTAAGAAAGTGTCTGGAACCCAGTACAAAATCCTTAATTCTTTATGTACTCCCAATAATGTGGCTTTAAAACAAGCAGCTTCAATCCCCTACTACTTGAAAAGTCCTTCAAGACTCCTTGGCCAGTTACCATTGCTAGTTTTCCCATATAATGAGATTTCCTGAGTATCACTAAACTCCATATCCCTTAAGACAGTCTTATGGGATACAGGAGTTTTGCTGCATTTTTTTGCTGTAACTGGGCATTTTTCCAAATATTTAGCAGAGCAGATTTTCAGACTTCCAGGAAAACAACTACTGACCATATTTTCATAACAGTCCTGAGCATGTGCACAACATACAGCGAAACTGAATGCTTTCTCACTTTTCATATGACATATAGTTCATCCATCCTGTGCAGGCAGCTTTTCCTGGCACAATGCATTAACATTCTTGTGTCTGGACAGTTTATTTCCTTCCATCTCCTACATTTTCTGTTCATACACTGCTACTGTGGTGTAGCCTGCTGCTGTCTTCTGTCTTTCAGAACAGAATGCATTTCAGAAAGGTGTATCAGAACACCACAAATTCCAAGAGCTAGACAATTTTGTTTTTCTTGGACCAAATATTGCATTTATACCTCTATTACAATTGTACTTGCCTCCCTCATTCTGGGACCAGTATGACGTGGCTGTTTTTCTCAGACTTACTTTTTCCTTTGAAATTGTGGGGGAGGGAGACAGTGGGTTCTTTGACATTGATAACGTGCAGCTGTGGCCTTGCTTTGACGATGTGCAGCTGTGATCCTGCAGCAAAGATGTAAATAAATTTGAGAGAGTATGAGAAGAAACCTGGATGAAACAGAGACAAAAGAGGAATGTGATCTCACCTCTAGAAGACAAGGAAACAGCGTGAACAGCAGAGAGTAGCCTATAGTGAACAGCAGCTG
>JAVJGI010000040.1:5416918-5429398 GCA_035590275.1 Ibycter americanus
AATAAATTTGAGAGAGTATGAGAAGAAACCTGGATGAAACAGAGACAAAAGAGGAATGTGATCTCACCTCTAGAAGATAAGGAAACAGCGTGAACAGCAGAGAGTAGCCTATAGTGAACAGCAGCTGGGCACATGGACAGTAGAGTTTGACCAATAATAAAGCTTTTAGCAGCATGTGTGCAGAGTATAAACTTATAAAAGCTGTAAGTAACTAACAATAAAGGTCTTTGCTTCACAATCCTTGCAAAGTCCATGCCTCATATGCCACACAAAATATTTTTCTTGCTATTTATTCATCATTTGGCCATGACTTTAAACAGATGGAACCTCAGTTGGTGTCCAAGGCCATATTCAGACTGAGTTCTTGAAGATGCTTGATTTTAAACTCTGCATATTCCATTTCTGGATGTGATGAACTTCAGCAAATAATTACAAGACATCTAGCAAGAAACTATGTACTTCATCTGAATGATCACTGACTGGAGCTTCACAAATCTTTTTTCTACCATAGATACTGTAGCGCTTTATTATTGCTTAGAAACACTATTGAATGAGAAATTGTTTGTTCTGCTTCCTGGGAGATTAATGCATATCTTTACTGATCAGAAGCTCTTGAGATTTGGATATCTAGGCACAGTATGCTACCAAATTGGTGCAATGTTTAAAAAAGGGATATATGTATTTATCTTACTATCAAGTTGTATACTAACAGCAGTGGAACAGTCCATAACTCAAGAAGTGGCTGTAGTGCTATTAGTGACTCGTGTTTTAGGTAAACTTAAGAACTTTCATACTTTCATTGACTAATAACAAGAGCTGTAGAATAAAGAATGGCAAATAGATGTTTGAAAGTTTTAGCAAAAATCATGTCAATAGTTTTCCTCTATTTTTAGAGCAAAGATTTAGCTTACACATCTTTATATACTTTTCTGTTGTTTAGTGTTTGAAATATTTAAATTTATTATGTGGTTTTCATCCCTTTGTCTGTTTCTTAGCAAAGCATATATACATTATCCCTAGCAAGGATATTCTGAAACGTCATTCTTCATGTAGTTGTGATTGCTATAGAGTTCATGAACTCACATCAACAAGGATTACTTGATCAATTAGGATCAGAGGATTCAGATTCAAGAGAGAGCTCCCAAAAAGCCAAAGGTGATGTCTGTGACACCTTATGGACTTGAATCTTAACCTGTTTAAACACAACAAAAAGTAGAGTTCACAGAGAAGCTAAGACTACATTTTCTATCAAGCCTCCATGAAAGCTTTAGCTTCTTCAGCAACCCCAGGTCATTGTTCATGAATGATGATGAGACATTTCTACCTGCAGCAAAACCCAAGCTGTTAACAGAGAGAATAAACACATATTCATCTTTCTATGTTTTCCAGATATCTAAAATGTGGATAGGAAGGACAAGATGTGGAAAGGAGGTAGGAACATAAAGAAAAGGGACGCTGAATTCATAACTGAGTAGAAACACATGTTACAAAAGAGAGCTTTGGGGTCATCAAGACTTATTGAGAGTATAGGAAAGAAAAAGAATATGTGGAAAGAAAAAGTTGATAATGGACAAGGATGCTTTGTTGAAATTTAATTTTGATTCACTTTGACTTCAGAGAGTCCTGTCCAATGGTACCTTATTACTGTCTCTTTTCTTACATTCGTGAATATAAAAGATTTCAAAACATCCAGCTAAATATTTGTAATGGCTGGGTTCATTACTATAAATGCTATGAAAATGCTTTATTCTACTGCTGATCTGTGCACATATTTGGGTTTGTATTCTGTACTGTTATATTAAAATTAATAAGTTTTATGTACATAAGAAACACATACAAAACAAACCTTCATACTGAAAATAGAAAACATCAGAAATAAGGAGCCAATTTGCCTAGACAGGGGATTAACTTTATACTTGTATGTTGTGCAGAGGAGCTGACAAATGGCTTCTCATCTTCAAGGTGCTGATTATAATTTGTGTTGTGTAGGGACTTGCAAGTGCACATGCATGTATCTTAGAAACACGTGTACATAATTAGGTATACGTGCAGAAGACAGGAAGCAAGTGTGGTTATGTAAATACCCAGAAGTGGTAATTGCATTACTGTGTTATGCTTACCATCTACTTTAAAAGATTCATCTAGGCCTCCCTATGTCATTTCAATGCATGTGCAAGACTGTACACACATATAAACAACATTAAAGACAAAAGCACCAAGACAAGCAGCTCCAGTGCTGGCACAATCAGCAATGGAGTGCTCTAGTGCAGTGCACAGCAGGGCTTCCCAAACTCGGGGAACCTCAGGGGGGACCCCAGCTCATGCCACAGTGGGGAACAGTGCCTGGGCTGTGCCAGGAGTAAGATCAGCCAAGCCCCCCTGCACCTATAAAAGAAGCCCCTAGGGAGCACTAGTGGCCAAGAGCACCACAGAAGAGTGGGCAAACGGCATGGAGCATCAGCAAGACCACGGTGTGGCAGTTCGGGCAGAAGGGTGTGCAGAAAGGGCGCTGAAGCTCTACCAGCTCAACCAGGGAGCAATGGTGCCCACCCAGCAGAAAGCCATGGCTTCTCTAAGTTCTGCACCCACCACAACTGATGCAGCTGCCCAGACAGAGCTCCAGTGGGAACACGCAGTCATGCAGGTGCCAGGCTGCAGGCTGTTCCCTGCTCTTACGCCAGTACCAGACAGCAGCACTGAGCACACCTGTGGGAGGTGCGTCCAGGTAAAGGAACTCCTCCACTTAGTGACAGAGCTTTGGAAGGAGGTCAGTAGGTTGAGGAGTATCAGGGAGAGTAAGAGAGAGAGAGAGACTACTGGAATCACACCTTGCCTTCTCTGGGGCAAGCCCAACAGGTAGATAGGACACATAATACAGAGGACCCCCTATCCTCTCTCTGCCAGCCTGAACACAGTGCCTTAAGAGACAGGCAGCAATGGCAACAAGTTCCTGCCTGGCCAACAGGTGCATCTCCCCTGTGACTACCCCACCTTCCCAGGTGCCCTTGCATAACAGGTACAAGGCTGTGCAAGTGGAACTAACCAATAACGAGGATGATGTTTCATCTAGCTTGGAGGTGTTGCCAAGGTTAAGCTGGACTATGCCCTGCATCGAAACTTCTTCCAGAAAGAAAAACAGACAGGTTGTTGTCATAGGAGACTCTCCTCAGTGAAACAGAAGGTCCAATATGCAGGCCAGACCCACTGTTTAGGGAAGTTTGCTGACTCCTTGGGGCCTGGGTTAAAGATGTGAAAAGAGGTTCCTGCCCTGGTATAGCCCTCAGGTTATCATCCATTACTGATTTTCCAGGTAGGCAGCAATGAAGTTGCAACAAGAAGTCTGAGGGCAATCAAGAGAGTCTTCAGGGCCTTGGGATGACTGGTTAAGGGATCAAGAGCACAGGCAGTGTTCTCATCTAACCACCCAGTTGCAGGGAATGGCGAAGGAAGAAACAGAAAGAGCCAGCAGATCAATACCTGGCTCGAGGCCTGATGTCACTGGCAGAATTTTGGGTTTTTTCATCATGGGTCAGTTTACATGACATCAGGACTGCTTGCAACAGATGGGGTACACCTGTCTCAGAGGGTGAGAAGGATCTATGTGCAGCAGTTGGCAGGGCTCATTGAAAGATCTTTAAACTAGATTTGAAGAGGGAAAGAGATAAAACCGGGCTCACCTGACATAAGCCTGAGGTCAGCACATGAATGTTTGAGGGATGGTGTGCTAACAAGGTCCTTTGGTCTGCCATCTACAGTGGAGGTAGGGCATGAAAACCCATGTGGTAACAAAGACGCAGGAGTTATTCATGTGTTAGAAACCATGGAAGTGCATAGAAATTCACATAGAAATTTTCACATAGAAATTAGCACTTCTTTCCCCAAAAGGGTGGAAGGATCAATAACCCGACTGACGTGCATCTACACTAATGCACGCAGCATGGGCAACAAACAGGAGGAGTTGGAAGCCGTTGTGCAGCAGGAAAACTATGACATAGTCGCCACCATGGAAACATGGTGGGATGATTCGCGCGACTGGAGTGCTGCAATAGATGGCTATAAACTCCAGAAGGAATAGGCAAGGAAGGAGAGGCAGTGGGGTAGCCCTGTATGTTACAGAGTATTTTGATTGTCTAGAGCTTAATGATGGTGATGATAGGGTTGACTGTTTATGGGTAAGAATCAGGGGGGAGACCAACAAGGCAGATATCTTGGTGGTAGTATCTTATAGACCACCCAATCAGGATGAAGAGGCAGATGAAATATTCTGTAAGCATCTGGGAGAAGTCTTGTCATCACTAGCCCTTGTTCTCATGGAGAACTTCAACTTATTAGATGTCTGCTGAAAATACAATACAGCAGAGAGGAAAGAGCCTAGGGGGTTCCTGGCATGTGTGGCAGATACCTTCCTGACAGCTGGTGAGTGCGCCAGCTAGGGAAGGCGCTCCACTGAACCTGGTGCTCACAAACAGAAAAGGACTTGTGGGTGATGTGATGTCTGGAGGCCCTCTTGGGCACAGCGATCATGTTATGACGGAGTTGTTGATTCCTGGAGAAGTAAGGAGGGGTGTCAGCAGAACTGCCACCTTGGACTTCTGGAAGGCAGACTTTGGTCTGTTCAACAGCCTGGTTGACAGTCCCTTGGGAGGCAGTCCTGAAGGGTAAAGGGGTCCAGGAAGGCTGGGTATTCTTCAAGAAGGAAATATTAAAGATGTAGGAGCAGGTTGTCCCCATGTGCTGAAAGACATGTCAGGGAAGAAAACCAGCCTGGCTGAACAGGGAGCTTTGGTTGGAACTCAGGAAAAAAAAGAGAGTTTACGTCCTTTGGAAGAAGGGGCAGGCAACTCAGGAGGACTATAAGGATGTCGTGAGGCTATGCAGGGAGAAAATTAGAGGGGACAAAGCCCAGCTGGAACTTAATCTGGGTACTGCTGTAAAAGACAATAAAAAATGTTTCTATAAATACATTAACAACAAAAGGAGGGCTCAGGAGAACCTCCATCCTTTATTGGATATGGGGGTAAACATAGTGGCAAAGGCTGAGGAAAAGGCTGAGATATTTAATGCCTTCTTTGCCTCAGTCTTTAATTGTAAGACCAGCTGTTGTCCAGGTACCCAGCCTCCTGAGCTAGAAGACAGGGATGGGGAACAGAATGAAAGAATTTGATCTGTATGTTACTGATTCAGATCAATTTACAGATTCAGAAGAAAATAGCTAAAATGAACAAAATCAAAACCAGCTGAAATCAAGGATTTTGTCTTATACCTCATGAAATATCTGTATTTGTGCAAAGCGATTATAAAAATTTTTAGTCTGAGATTGTTCACAAGCCGCAAGACAGCTAAATGGTTCTCTGATATTTTCTTTGTCTTTCAAAAATAAAGACAGGGGAGGAGTGACATAAGTACTATATCTGAATTTGTTGTGGTTCAACCCCAGCCAGCAACTAAGTACCACGCAGCCACTTGCTTACTCCCCACTACCCTGGTGGAATGGGGAGGAGAATCAGAAAAAGTTAAAAGCTGTGGGCTTTGAGAACAGTTTAATAATTGAAATAAAGTAAAAATAATAATAATAACAGTAATAACACTAACAACAACAATATTAATTGTAATGAAGAGCAGAGGGAGAGAAGGAAATAAAATCCAAGGGGAAAAAAACACAACAAAACCACAAAAAAACCCAAACCAAAACACACAAAAAACCCTTAAGTGATGCACAATACAATTGCTGACTACTCACTGACCAATGCCCAGCCAGTCCCTGAGCAGTGATCGGCCTCTCCCAGCCAACTCCCCACAGTTTATATACTGAGTGTGATGTCTCATGGTATGGACTATCACTTTGGTCAGTCTGGGTCAGTTGTTCTCACTCTGATCCCTCCAGGATTCTTGTGCACCTGCTCACTGGCAGAGCACGGGAAACTTGAAAAGTCCTTGACAGGGTAGGCACTACTTAGCAACTAAAACATCCATGTGTTATCAACATTAGTCTTGTTCTAAAGCCAAAACACAGCACTGTACCAGCCACTAAGAAGAAATTTAACTCTATCCCAGCTGAAACCAGGGCAGAATTTTTTTGGGATATACAGATATTATCCACCTGTTCCTGTCAAAATTTGATTGTCTCAGCTAGTGCTCAGCTAATTTAACTACAGTGTTAAACCTGTCAGTGGTACCCTTTGTGCAGTAATTGAATGGTGCTAAGGAGCTTCATGACCTTTGAAAATGCCAGCTCCCAGCCAGGACCTGACATAAAGTCTTTGCCAGCACACACATCCTTCTACAAGATGTAACTGCTGCAGCTGTCACACTCAATTTTTTTCTAATGTCAAACTCAGTTTTTCTTGAGTTTGGCATATTGAATTCTGTGCATACTTGTAGATGAGAAGACCTTTCATTTATTTCATTTAATGTTTTTTAGATGCATAATTGACTCCATAGTGTTGAAAAGCTTTTGTCTAAAGGGTGAAGGATAATGTCTTCTTTCTGACTACTTCCTAAGGCTTATATATTAGTGGTTGTCACCTGAAATTTCTGAGAGTTTCCACTTTCTGTTAGTATGTTCCTTCACCTGAAGAATTTCAGCATTTATTTCACAACAGCATTTAATAGAATAGGTTATCTGGCTCCTAAAATTGTTTATGTTCCTATTACAACAAAGTTCAAGAAAGGCTTTTATGATGAAGAGGTGCTACAATGAAAAAGATCTGTTCATGATCCTATTTTATTAGTATCATATGCATATATTTCTCTGTATTACTATATAATAAACCAGTATTTTCTCACAAAGAATAGAAGGTTACAAAAGAATATGAATCATAGGTAAAAGGAGGTGGTATTTCACACTTCAGATTCTGAGTTCAGTGAGAATTGTTTTAGGTAGTTCTCAGGAACACTAAAGAAGGAGTCAATGCCTGTTCTTACACATTTGACACTTCTGACAAATATTGTAATTCACCCTTAAGAAAGAATGAAAATAAGTATGTGTAGTTAACAGCAAAATACATTATTGAGAGAAATCTTCTGGCAGCATGGGAGAGAGACTGCAATGGAAGACAGAAAAATAACAGAAGACAGAAAAAAACAAAGGTGAACAGAGCTACAGAAAAAGAACCACTGTTTTTCAAAATCATTTTAATAATAGACTTGTTGGGGTCTAGCTGCTACATCCAAAAATAGCCAAAATCATAAACAAATTTAATTTCACTCTTCTAGTTATTTGTTTGTTTTCCTGGCTGAAAACAATGAAACATCATCTATTAACAGTAAGAATATTTCAAATTCATTTTCTTCCCTGGTCAGGAGGTAATATTTCCACAAGAGTATCTTACCAGACTTTGGGTATTCAGAATGGGCGCTCCATCAGCTACTTCTGCTGGAGCTATGTTGTATTACCTGAAGTACTTTCATTCAGGTGAGAGAAGGACAGAGAATCATGGCCTCAGAATTAGGACAATAGTTTGAAGATAGAATATTTCAATTTTAGATTGTGATGCAATAACAATTAATTCCAAACAGACAATATCAACAGGAAGGAATACAATACCTCATACAGAATACTTTGTTGCATGTGTTTAGCACATTTTCCCTAGCAAGGTTGAGCCATGGGATCAGATTCCCTGAAGAAAGGTGGTAAGTTTCTGAGTCTTTGAATAGAGAGGATGGAATGACACATAATTATAAGTTTGTTGGAAAGACCAAACCATGGAGAAGAAATGTTTTCCTCCAACAGTATTATTCAGCATTTTTTTCCATACCTGTGATGAATGCTAGGACTGCTGAAAATTTATTTTACAGAAAAATTATTGCCTTTATACTTTCAACAAGTTAATATGTTAAGATTCATCAGCTGACTCTGAAATATTTGGTGATTTCTATTACAACAAGAATCTAAAGCAGAACAATGCTAACACTTTTACCTTAGGACTGAAGAAGAAAGTTAAAAAAATTATAAACTAAAATAATAATGTAATGTCCTTCAAAAATCCCAGTGTATTGATATCTCAAGCAGAATTCAGTGGAAAATTAGGCAAGTACAAGGAAAATTTTCCTTATCTTCTCTCCACATAATGCCTTCTCTAAATAAATTGCAAAAGTACTTTACATATGAGATGTTCAGTATTCCTATAACCAAGTAGGATCTCAGTTTTTGTTATGACCACAACCTAGAATGTCAACATCATTTCACAAGCCTTCAAAATACCTTATAATCCATGCAAAAAAATTTTAATTTTTTTCCCACCCTAGATCTGCTCAATTATATCTGCTCAATTCTAACCTTGAAAACTACAGAACAGCTCTTGTCTATTCTTACTACTGTATTACTTTTTGTATGTATGAAATATTCATAGATATACTCTTTAAAATAAAGCAGATTAATGTTCACCTTTCTTCCTTACTCACAGAGGTTGAGTCTTTGAATTACATTACCCATCAATGACCTAACCATGTTCATCCAAATTTTATTGACAGCAGTACTGTTTCTTAAAAGTATTAACACCCTCCATTGAGCTGTTCTGCAGACTGTTTTCAAGCCAAAAATACGAAATCATGACGTCTTTTTCAGTTTTAACAAAACCAACAAAAACTGCTAAGCATTTAGAGTAACACTTTCAAGTTAGGAAACTGACCTTTATCTAAGCAATCCATGCTACATTCTAGCAGTAACAAATTTCTTCAGACAGACAGGTTTTTGGCTGAGATTTTTCAGTTGTGTTGTCCAGAACTGGGTTAGAAATTCCTACGTAAAGTTTCCTTGAGGAACCAACTTGTATATCTTCTGTCTTCCACATGTATTTTCCTACATTACATATACAACAGTATAGGTTAAAATGCCAACTATGTTTATTTGTTCAGTTTGAAGCTAAAAGAAAAATGTGTTACTATTATTTTGCCAGATATGCCTGTATATGTATAGTATCTTAGTCATGGTATAAAAAAGTGTGTCATGCTGCAGTCAAAAGAAGGGAGGGCTAAGGTAAACTCTGGACTGTGCACTGTACAAGAAAGTAATTCAGGCCCTGATGGAAACTGAAACTTAGGTAACTAGCACCTTCTGATTTCTTACACTTGTATTTTCTTTATACAAGGGTGTGAAAGAATCTTGCTGTTAGGGGTGCTCTACTGTGCTAATTATGTACACACAGTAAAACTTATTCCCTAACACAAATACTCTGTCTTCAAACTAAAACCAACAAACAGAGTTCAGGAACCAGAAAAAATTGGTCAGTTAAATTAAGAGCAAAGCTGAAACACCATCAATACAGAGAGAGAGGGAATGGTGCAAGGTCACTTACAGGCAGAAAGGCAAGCAGAAGGGACCTGGCTTTGGGGTTTTATTTATTGCATTTACTAGCAAGAAAATCGCGTACACGATGTACTTACAGGCTTTGGTCTGTGATAACCTCACAAAGAAATAGTAGGTATACTAAACCCATGCATTACTGTGATTATGTGTATCCAAAATTTTGGCCTGGATTCCAGATCCTGAATATTCCCCTAGGTTCTTCTTTATAGCACTCAGGGTTAGAGAACAAATAAAAGTGTAAAACTCCAACACAGATCTTGGACACTGAGAACACCTTTTTTTGATGTATTCTGACCTATTATGGACCAAATAACTTTTATAATGTTAATAGTAAGAACATGAATGTAACTCAAATCCAAGACCCACAACGATGCTAATCATTCTTATTTTCCATTAGAAAGTTCTTTGAAGTTATTATTTGGTTTCATCTGTATGAAAAGCCAAAAAGAAAAAGTTAGCAATTTTATATACAGACACTTGTATAAACATCTTCTGCTAGAACAAAAATTACAAAAAATATAAAATGAAAATCAACAGTCTGAAACACAGTACAGTTTGCCATGAAGCAAAGCTAGTTTCTGTGCGTTAACAACACAATTTTGTGAACTAACATTTAAGCAAAAATTATTTATATCACTAAGAATACAGGCCTGATCAAAAACCCAATAAAGTTAATGAAAATACACCCACTGATTTCAGTGGGTTTTGGGTCAGTCCCTTTGTTTATATCAGTAATAGTCTCAGTTTTTCTGCTAGTCTTTGAAAGGTACTTTGCATGTTATTTATCAGAAAGGTTGATATATTAAAATTACAAGCTTATGACATTGTAATTTAGTTTGTAAGATTTTATGAACAGTAAAATGTTCTGTCACAGCTACTTCTTCATAAATGTCACACTTTATACAAGATTTGCCTGCAATAAAATGCAAATTATACTTTCTGGGCCTTATTTTTTCATTATGACATCTGGGAATCTAGTAAACTGTAGAATGGAATTCTGCTTCTGATGTTTTGCCAAGAGGCTATTGTATTGGTATTTTCAACAGCAGTGCTTGAATTCCTATGTGCTGGACATTAGACATCACCTCTGAGGAAAAAAAATAATTCTAAGAAAAGCCTTTTATGTTTCAGAGCATTTTAGAAATAAATTCGCATTCCTTCATCACCTCAGTGACAATTTTCTGTAAAACATACCTGGCAATCAAAAATGTCCTCTGAACACAGTCATATTGCACTGCTAGTGGTCTGAAAGCCATAGAGATGAGAGTGGAAGTATAAATTATCTGATTAAAGCAATTGTCCCTGTGAAGCATGTAGGTAAACATCATACCCATGAGGATTTCTTCAGAGGTGACTGCCCAGGTAAACTGCCTATTATTGAAGATTTGGTTTACTCGAACCTGAATTTCCTTGAAATATTGTTTCTCCCTTACCAGCTTAGGTTGGTACAATTTTACAGTGAGTCCTGCTTCAGTCCCTGTTTCACAGACCTGACCTAACTTCAAACTGTAAAAAAAATACGTGGACTTCTGCAAGTAGCATTAAACCCAGTATTTTTAAGCTGTGTAACAATCAAAAGTTGCTGGGTCTGGGCCTTCAGGTCACTAACTGATATAAGACTACTGGCTGGTGTTGGGCTCCCTAGTTCTGCTCTTTTGCAGTGGAGTTAGGGGGAAAAAAAAAGAAATCCAAAGCTTCCAAAGCCACACCTTAAAAGACAACAGGGAAAATCTTGTGTCAGTAACAAATGGCATATAGTATAATTGTCTCATGTTGAATAGCTAAAATTCTAGACAAAAAAAATAGTCTTTTTTTTTTTAATAATAAATCACAAGAATTTTGAATTTTAGGATTGTCTTGAGAAAGGCATGTTTCAGTCATTCAAAATTAGAAATATTGTGATTGTTGCGGGTGGCATCCATTGTACTTTTTGTATACTTTTTCTATAAGTAGTTTTCCATGATAAGGTAGCTGTCTTGAATATTATATTAAGTAATTGTAAATGTAACAGTTGAGTATTATAGAAATCATTGCTGACTTTTGTGCAGGGTTCCGAGAGGTTTGAGCAATTTTTTGCTGACTCAGCAAACCTTATTTCAAAATTGAGTTCTACACAAAGAGTTGCACATCTAAGATCAAAACGATTCTTCCACTCTAGCTTTAAATGGCCAGTTTCCTGAAGCAGTCACCACTCATCAGTGAACAAGCTAAAGACCAGTGTTAATCTGAATTAATGAATATGAGATGATGCAGCAAAAATCAAAAACCAAGCACACTAAAACAGGTGTTGCATCTGCTTCAGAATATGAAAACATCACTGAGGTAAAATCTTCACTTACCTACATGCCGATTGTAAATTCACACCTGTTAAAAATGCACATAAATGGGCTGTCAACAGCGATGATAAAGATGGTTCTTCTGTTCTTTCCTTACAGTGCCTCACCACCATCATATTTACTTTATGTGACCTGATACTGTCTGCTAAGAATTAATCTTGCTCCCCTACAGAAGGTTATTTGGGGCCACTGATCTTCACAAAAGAGTGTTAATCAACAGCATATGTACACCAGATCCATCAGTGTTCATGTTATGCTATAGAAAACATCATCAGACTTTTGCCTGCAGCCAAGGGTATTTTTTTCCCCAGCTATTTGTTTGTATTTATTTTTCTGCACTCTTCAGGCATAAAGTTTTATGAGTTCTGAATAAAATCATATTCTTTTGTTTTGGAATGACATGTGACTGGCTGAATTGCATTTACATGTGTCAGAACTTGTATATTAGTACATCTAACTCAAATTCCTAATTTTTTTTGTATAGCCCATTGGGGGGCAGAGGAGGGGAGCAGGGCATAGGCACGTTCTAAGGCACAGAAATATTTGATGGTAAGCAACAAAGGTTACACAAGGATTGACTGAAAGTACCTAAGAAATGTAAAATCTAGAGCTGTTAAACTTACTTGGAAGTCCAGACAACGTTGCTCCTACTGGATTGTATCTTGGTTTCTGTAACGGTAACAGAACATGAACATTTGTGTGATTACTCAGAGCGCAAACCTCTTTATACTGCCTTGTTAATGGTCCTTAGCTGAGACACAGTGACGTGCGGAATAGTAACTTTACAACCTTGGAGGGTTATAAAGGAGGTATGTTTATTCAGCGCCGGACGCACAT
>JAVJGI010000040.1:5450719-5461299 GCA_035590275.1 Ibycter americanus
GTGTATCTATTGTAATCTTTTTTATTAAATTGTAGTTCTGACTTCTAAACTCTTTTGAGTTGGGTTCATTTCTCCTGTTGGTTTACTTTTAAACCAGCACAAGGAGTAAGAAATAATTTCTGAAATTTTAGCAATTAGTGCTAAAATTTCACCTAACTTCAGCTTCAAAAACATTTTTAAAAATATATCCTTAATCATCTTAATATAGAAATGTATCAAATACTAGAGCTCCACAAATAGCAGAATATAAAGCATATAAGATCACATATAAAATTATCTGTGCATAAAGATGACTTGCTATTTCATTTCCCTTTATCTTATAATCCCTTATCAGTAATAAGCTAGACACATGCTACATATATAAAGCTGTATAGCTATATAATTATTACTTAATTTGTCATTATTAGCATATATATAGCTGTATAGCTATATAATTATTATGTGATTTTGCATAGGGCATTCTTCATCTGCTCAGCTGCTTGCAGATAGCAGGCTGTAGCAATCTTCTTTAACAAAGTGTTTGGAATTAACCCTCCTGTGAAGTAATTTTCTCTCCTACCCTAATACTAAATTGTGCATGACAGCTTAGTTATGAGTGCTACTTATGGGACTGTCACAACTGAATGGTGTCCATCATGGAAGTCTTCTATAAACATCTGAAACAGGACACTAGCATTGAAGACTACACACACTGGAATGCAGCTGGCTTGTAATATAATCTTTCCTTTAAAAATAATATTGAACATAAATTGTGTGAATGTATCAGGGCAGAGCAACACTCTTGTGTACGCTATTACAGTTACTACACATTCTTGGTATTTTTAGTGTACCTCCATGAAGATGAAAAGTTACTAAGCATTGTGTCATTGAATCCACACTAACAGAAGCAAAGAAAAGATCAGCTAGGGAAGCAGAATTTAGAAAAGCTTTTATAAGAAGTTGGAATTGACACTATTGTATATTAAGGCTTCTATATTTATTGAAGTTTGATTTGTTTTCACCTGGATACCTCTCTCATTGTAACTAAAACATCAGTATGAATTCCAACTTTAGTTACTCATAGATAGTTGCATCCCTAAAGGCGTCATTAAAAGAATTAAAGGTTGTTTGGCACATATTTACCATAGCATACCCTTTAGGAGCTTCCATTTCATTTTTAATGTTTTTTAAAGTATTCACTTGAAAGCAGTTTCCTCCTTTTAGTAAAAGGATATTATTTGGTTGTTATTCCCTCTGAAAAACTGTAATTCTTGAAGCAGTTCACAGAAATAACATGTTGTTGAGCTGTGTTTTTTGTTTGGTTGGCAGGAAGTATCTACAAACACAAATCAATACATTACTCTGAGAAAAAAAATATTTTAATGTCAACTTAAAATCAGTCAGTTTGAGAACCAGCCTTGTTCCTCTGGGGCTGTGTGGTCTGGGTCAGACCTGTCTGGTGCCATAAGAGGCTTTGGAGGAGACAAAGGGTGGCCCACTCTGGTCATTCTGTGACCAGGGGACTGGATCTAATTTCCTTGTGGCGCACCTCCTCAGCTGGGATTTGTGACCTTTTCAGGGACCTCACTCTTTCTTTTGGGTGGGTTTCCAGACATGGCCATTTTGGAGCTGAGGTCCTTGCTGGAGGCTCATGCTGCTCTGCGTGCACAGTGCAGACCACACCTTCCTGGCACATCGCGGGGGAGACAGGAGAAAGGCTGTGCTGAGCCCAGACTTGCAACGGCTTAACTTGGCTGCAGAATGGAGAAGATGAGATGGAGGATGAGATCAGCAAAAATGTCCCCACAGTCGGATGAGAATCATCACTCTTGCCACAGAAGCAGATGTCATGTAGCCTGCAGGGGGACGAACCTGGTCTTGTGAAGGAAAATGAGAGACAGCAGCTCCCAGGAAGGAGTTGTCATCATAATCATCATCATCCAGGCCCACAGGGCAATGGCCGTGGGATGCAGCTGTGGAAGCAGGACCCTGCCAAGGCTGGAAGCTTGGTGCCAGTTGATCTGGGGCTGCTTCCACTATGGATACCCCCAGGAGGCAGGACTCTTGATCCCATCAGCAACCCCATGAAGTGAAAATACTGTGTCCATCTCAAGAAATAAAGTGGGTGTTCTCCCTCCAGGGACCGCAGGGCTGCCAACCTTTTGCTTCCTGACACCCCAGGAGAGGAGAGAAGCTCCTTGCCCTGTGGAGATGAAGCAGCACAGGCCATTAGTTCCACCTCCAGCTGTGTCCAGGGGGCATGTGAGTACCTGCAGCTCCAGCTTTGTCCAGGAAGCTCCTGCTCTGCAGGGTGCAGAGAACTGGGGCAGGAGCAACACCTCCAGATACGTCCAGGAGGTAGAAGGTATGAGCACTTCCCATGCCCTCCCAGGAGGCAGAGGCCCACGTGTAGAAACTGCAGGCAAGGGCTTTGGCCTGGCCAGTGCCTAGACTGTTCAGGGTCAGGCAGCTCCAAAGCAGCCTGACCACCTTCGCTCCCCACAGCACTTAGCCTCGTTTCCTCTCATTCCAGGGAAACTGGGGACTTTGAGAAATGGTTTCAAGGACTAGTTGTTCCACCACCTTTCCAGGAATGGCAGTGAGATTGGCCAGCATGTAGTTCTCTCAATCTTCCTCTTGCCCTTCTTGAAGGGTTGATTTTTGCTTTCTTTCAGACCTCTGGAACTTTCCCAAGTCACCATGACTTTTCAAATGTTATTGAGTGGCCTTGCAATGACATAGTCGGCTCCCTCTGTACTTGTGGTGCACCCCAGCAGATCCCATGGCCTTATACATGTCAAGTTTGCTTAAATGTTCCTCTGTGAAGAAAAGTGTCAGAAGAAAATACATTCATTTCACAAAATTTCTAAAACAATTTTTGAACTTTTTATTCCTAGAAAAATAAGTAGTTGAAATCGTCTTATTTCATAAATTAAGGTTTTTTTGGTGCAGGTTTTCCTGGTACCTGCTTTCTCCCATAAAAGTCAGTGGTTGCTGGTGGATATTTTGAAATCGGACTGCTGGTGTATATATTTATTTATACACATTTAAATTTATATACATTTAAATATGGTTTTTATTTCATTATGTGTTTTTAATAGGATTGACAAAATGAAATGTCTTTGGTTATTGCAGTAGAAAACCAAGTAAGAATCAAATCATGAGACAATACATTTGTTTTGCAGGTTTTCATATAATAAATCTTTTAATTTATCTTAGCTACAGGGAAGAAAAATCCATGTGATACATTAGATTTTAGAGCAATAATCTTTCCAAGCACATCAGAAAAGACAAGGAGAACAGTAAGCATGTATGTGTTACATTACTCCCAGTTTTCATCCATAGCATTATAGCCTATGTTTGTGTATTGCTGTTCAGGTGCATCTATAAATATATGACCTTATTGTCTTCAGCAAGCTGTGAACACATGGTTAAAAAGCAGGAATAGACAAATGGTTAACATTAAGGCTAAATAAAATGAGGTAATTATAAAGATGGAGAGACTGCAACATAGCTGGCCTCTAGAGCAAGGATACTGTTTCAGGTTTGCCAGAAACTGGCAAAAATTAAGTAAGATCCATAAGTGTTAACATAATGTGTACGCCGCTCTTCCAGTTCAACTCGCCCTGTACGCTTGATATTACAAGGTACTTACATCAGACTGACAAATGAAAGTCTTTTTTTAGGGTGTTAGAAAAATCATGGATCTCAAAGAACAGCTTTGTTTCAAAAGATAACATATTTATCCCAAGCATTTTCTTCCTCAGATATCTAAGTGTGTAAACTTTCAAATGTATGAATTACCAATGAAGATGAAATATTTCAATTTTACATAGCAAAAATGAGTGTTAGTAACAATAAACACTGATGCTGTGAAAGTGCAAAATGACTTAAAACCCAACATGGAAATAGATTTTAACACTGAATTATAGATATAACATACTTTGGCTCTTACAAAGCAGATCACAAATCATGTGTGATCCTGTGAATTTCTTCTTACCATGATCTTTTTACAAAAGCTTAATTTTAAATCTTTGAAATCTAGTTCAAGAAATCAGTGTATTTCTATGTTAAAATTATTATTAAATAATATTGGCTGATATAACTTATTAAATATTATAATACTAATTATATGTATAGTTTACAGTAATTAGCTCACACTTTACATTGATATGCTTTTCTTAAATTAATCTCATGCTGACTGGCATAAATAAAATTGTATATAACACTGTAATGTAATTATTATAATGTGTGTGATACATATAAATATATGAATGCAACACTTCAGAACATTCAAAATAAGATGTTCTTAGCCTTGGCCTTCTAGGGCAGAAAAAATGAGGCTTGTAATTGAGTGTTGTTACTGGTTTAGTTTTTTTTTCTTTCCAACAGTTGACCTTGAAACAGGTTGCAGGTGACTAACATTCAAGCAGAGCAAGTAAACAGTAATTATCTTCTAGAAGGACTAGTGGAAAATGTGATGTGGCTGGTTCCAATAAATGTTTATAACAAATTTACTGGTTTTTGAGAGAAAATAATGTGTTTTTTCAAGTATCACTTTTCTTCTAGATGGAAGAATTTTTAAATGGGAATATCAATATAGTTGTTCTATAGGAAAATACTTTCCTGGATAACATTCTAAGTAAAAAGCAGCAAACCCAAATATACTCCTTACCAATCATACCTTTTATACTTTCAGTACAATTTTTTATATGCAATCTACATTAGAACAATAAACTCCCCGAAAGCCTGTCTTACAAGGAAATGGCAAAGAGGAAAGCAGAGATGACATTTGATTTAATTACTGATGTCATTATTGAGTTTCGGCTCCACAGTAATTTGAATCTTCAGTATTTTCTGTAACTGAACTGATGTTTTAATAATATTAAGATATTTCCCTCAATAAGAGGGTTAACTATTTAAATTATAAAACATATATTTAATATTGTTTCATTTTCATAGAAGACTATATCAGATAAGTGGAACAGCATAAGGTGGATGTGATTAAAAAGATTTTACTGGTTGGTTTCTTTTTTTTTTTTTTTTTTTTTTTGGTTACTGGGTGTGCACTCCCATACTAAGCAGACACTGTCTTAAGTGGAGCAGGTGCTTGCAGCTGCCAGCTGTTGAGATGGACCATGGCTACAGTCATTAAGCTGAAAGTACATGCTTGTCCAGCAGATCTAGTGGGTATCATCAGCTGGGGAGAATCCATGTTCAAATCGAGTTGTTCTGATATTCTCCATCTGAAGACAGAGTGATTGGTTGGCTAGAAAGACACCTTTAAAAGCATCGCAGCAGTGTTCTAATGGATTTCTCAGACTTTTAGAGAGATGTTAAAATTGGCTGTCATTCCACAGCATTCGAAAAAGGAATAAAATACTTTGGTAGGATGATATGCTTTTGTTTCAAAGTAACACTGAGCTAATGTCTTTTAAAAACATATGCCTGCAGCATTCAACTGGTTTTATTCATACTAAACTTTGTAATATTTAAACTTCAGAATGGGAAAAATTAGTAGGTGGCATATGATTTTTTTAAAAATAATTTCTGTGTTATATTATTTACTTGATCAATATCCACTGAGCAAAATGAAGGCATAACCTGTAGGAGAAGTAACTAGGGCAACACTAAACTTACCAGACACAACATGACTGGAAGTTTTTTATGGAAATGTCAAAGCACTTAAACTAATAAAAATGTTGTAAACCTTGAAATAGAATCAAAATTAATAGCTTTTGTCCAGTTTTGAATAGATCTTTGTTTTGTTTTCAACAATACTGAAGAAGTCTACTTCAGAAACATGTTTTCCCATTACGTTAGATTTAATAAAATGGCTTAAAAATCTATGCAATATAACAGAAAATAATAATCCTTGCACCAGGGGCATTCTGAATTTTCCTGTGTGACAACTTTCCCAGCTGGAACTCTAGGTGGATATAAGTATGCCATAGCAATATTAATGCTGGCTGCATTTACCCACTCAAACTGTGGTCTGAAATACGTATTTAAAGCTCAGATTTTTAAAACAAAAATTTAAATTCCATTTTGAATTGCTGTCTGTAAATGTACACATATCTTCTTTTACACACAAGCAGAGCTACACTAATATCTACAGGGATTATTCACTTGAATTCTGTTAAATCTAAATGTAAAGCATGGGTACAATGGTTCTCTAACAAACAATTCATCAATAAAAGATGGCTTTCTACAAAAACCAAACCAAATGAAAACTCTATCTTGCTATTGAAAGTATGTTATTCTTTATTAATTACTTTGAATTATCAGTTTCTACCCCATATTCCACAAAATTTCATTTAGATAAAAACTCTTTATCTTGTTTTTGTTGCAAAATTCATGACAGTTAACCTTCTAACTTTATTACCACCTTTATTAAGGACAAGTATGATTTCTTAAATAATAGCTGCCTTCTATCTAAAACCATAGGAATAAAAATTGAATAGGATATGCATTTCTAAATGAAGTTAGAGTAATTTTATTTTCCAAGCAGTTATGTAAAAGCTAAAATAAATAATTCCTTCTAATACAAAAAGTTATCACAAATCACATCCTCTGATTACAAGAAAAAATTAAGTAAAATAGGCCATAATTTGTTTCAATATTTTGTCCCAGCAGGATGAAATGAGCTTTCTTATGAAATCAGAAGGATCCCTAATATAGATATAATATTTTGTCACAAGGAAAAAAAGTACTAAAATATAAAGTAATCATTTGTTTAAAGTACCAGATTGTGGCATAATCATATGTCAGAACTGAACCACTATGTAGTGTTGTATTCAATTTTCATTCTAATCAGATGATGATTGTCATAAATATTGGTTCTCTGCACAGATCACTGAAATATAGAAACTGTTCCATTACAGTTCCATTACGATGTTAATGTATCTCTTCTTAAAAACAAGTATTTATCTCAGTTTTGCTTTAAAGTAGTTATTTCTCTTTAGTAATGATTTATGTGAACTCAAAATTATCATATTGCAGAAAATTAATAGACTTCAAAGCACAATATTTACCTCATTAAATCCTTAGTGAAATGCTTAAAACACTTTCTAGTGCTAAAATATTTTGAACATACTTTATTTCATCCAAAGATGAGAAACTGAATCAAAAATTGCTAACTTACACTCTTGTTCTAAATTTTTAATTCTGGTGTTCTACAACTCAATTTCATTTAAAATATTCCTACTAAAAGCCATGTCAACTTTACTCCTCTGTTGCTATTTTCTTTTGTTGTTGTTTTTTCAGTAGGTTAGTTACACAACCCCTTACAGCTTAAGGCTAAATAGAACGGTTAACAGAAGTTGTATAAGTAAAGGTAAATGAACAGAAATGAAAATGGTAAGAAAATATTGAGAAGATAAAGGAAATAAAGCTGAGTCAAAAATGTTTTTTTAAGTTCTTCAGAAATCAATTTCTTGAAATAAGGAGCTAATCTCTTTCTTGCTCATATTTCACTTGTTCATCCAAACGAAAACAATGCTAACATCCAAAGAGTTCTGCTCCTCCACTGGACAGAAACTTTGTTGCTGAACTGCACTGCTCACTGTTAAGTTAAAAATAAACATTACATTTAAGACTTTCCATCATGTATTCTGTCCTAGCAAGACATTATTCACATACTTCTTTCTTCTTTATTTATCTTCTACATTTTGATCTTACAGACACGGTCTATGTCCTCATACCTTATTTTCCTGGGTTGGGACTGATACAGCCAAATCTGTTTCTTTTCCCAAGTGTACTTGTAGAATAAAAGAAATGAGGATTTCATGAGGACTCTCAATATTTGACAGAAGGATCTTTTTTCAGAAACAAGTCTAAGAAACACTGTGTTTCAGATGAAGTCTTGTTTCCAGTTAGTAGGTTTATACACAAATTTATACGTAAATATGGACAAATATGAAAAACATGAACAAATACAACAAATATGAGCAATATGAACCTTACATATGAGGGCCACTATAAGTGACAAGCCAATTTTCAGTGACAGGACTGCTTCTGAGAAATGGTTTTGACCTTCGAAGTTATTAATAGTTTTGAATACACCAAACGAAAGGCATGTTCTCTCCGAAAATCAGATCTTATTAAGCTTTCTCAAAGACAATATCTTCAAAACCTGTCATTTTCCTAAATTCCGATTTTTCAGTTTACTTTGTCATTTAGTGACAGTGAGGTAAATGACACTGAGGTAGAGAATAGCAAAGAAAATAGGAGAAACTTCTCAGGTAGCAGAAACAGCATATCTGTAGGGATAAAGTGCAGTGCAGACATTCCCTTCTTCGTTTACAATTATAGCACATACCTGTGTAAGTGACACACTAAATGGTTTTAATTCAAGGCCTGATCTAGTATCTGTGCTTGGGGCTGCCCAGACACAGCATGTAAACTAGGTGTAGATTTATTAGGAAGGTTAGATGTGGCTTTTGTTTCCAAGACTTCAGAGCTATGGGCTAGATACAAGAAAAATAAAGCTGTGTTGCTGTGCAGGGACTGAAAATTATGTTACTCTCCTACTAAAATTCATCCTACAAGTCCATCCCCTCATTTGACTCAAAACAAGGGCACGACCCTGTTGTCACTTTCATCATAGCTGAAGTCTCCTGTTATGCAGCTGTACCAGCCTGCTACAAGCTTGTGCAAGAATCTCTGACACAGAGTACACTCTGTCAAAAAGATGTGCCCTGAATTTCAATTTCCAGGTTATTTTGGAATACATGAAACTTCAAAAAAGACTTTAAGCACACTGCAAAGGATAAAAGCAGAAAGAACTGCAAATTGTAGTCACCCCAGTAAATCTGCAGTTATCTATCACACAAATAAATACACAATTATATATTGGAATAAAGTTCTATTAACTGTTATAGGTAACTGTCCTAATGAAAATAATAACTCTACTGGTATTTGATTCACATTAAATTCAATAGAAAGAAAATTCAAATACAAGTGAATAAATAACACCAAACAGAAAAGTGCATATCCATGTTAATGAAAATGCAGTCAAGATCAAACTGGATTACAAAATTTTACTCTGCAATCTGCCAGTCAGGCTAAGTCACTGAAAGACACACGTGGCTGATGACGTACAGTGACCACCAGAATCCTTCTGGAACCTCTGTATTGGGTACACTGACTTTTTTTTGTTATGTTTTGTTTCCTTCTATGCTTACTTCTGAGTCTCTGACTGCTATGCTATTTTCTCTTCTCTTCCATTGGCTGCACTAGGTACTTGCCAAGTTCAGATACACAAATGAGATCAGGCTTCTACTGCTTTTCCATAAGGTACATACCCGCAATCCTCAGATTTTCCTTTTTTCCCATGTGATGATGGCTTATGTCTCCATAGTTTGCTGATTCAGCAAATGCAGTTTGACTGTGAGTGTCACACATTATCCTGGGGTTTTTTAATCAGCTGTCTGGATGCTGGTAAATTTCTAATTCTATGTTCCTGGCAGCCAAATTATACTGAGGAGAAGAGGAAAAAACCAAAACAAAACAAAAACAGAGAGACACAGAATACAAGAGAGAAGAGCCAAGAGACAATTGTGACAGCTTTTGGCTTCTTTAGTCTACGGAATGGCACATGATAGGCAATCCTAAGAACATTTGGAGGATCAACAGAGATATACATGCAGAAGTTGAAATTTTAAGCTTATACAATAAAATTTGGCCTAGCAAATGTCATAGTGTGTTTCCAGTACAATAATATAAGCAGAGAAGAGGATGGGAAGCCATCAACATAGAAGCATTGATCTGGGTCTGGCTGGGATGGAGTTAGTTTTCTTCACAGCAGCTATCTGGTGCTGTGCTTTAGACTGTTGACCAAAACAGTGTTGATAACACATCAATGTTTTAGCTATAGCTGAGCAGGGTTTACAGTGTCAAGGCCTTCTCTCTTTCTCACTCCATCTCCACAGCAAATAGGTGGGGGGGTTGGGCAAAGAGCTAGGGAGGGGACACTGTGGTCTGGCCTCTGGAGGAAAGAGTCACAGCACGGACATTAGAAGCTGACCGAGGGTAAAAGCCTTGCTACAGCCTATTAACCTGCCTGTGTTACGACAATTGGTGCCCCATGTGAGGCTCAAACTCACGACCTTCAGATTAAGCGTAATGAGCGGTGACAGCAGTGATGGCTGTGCTAGGGGACATTTGAAGTTTTGAGCAGTAACGGCAATGCCCAGCATAGTGGAGACAGGTGGGGATAGCCTGCGACCCAGATCACGTTAAGATAGGTGGGGAGAGCCTGGGGATTCGGATCAGACACCGGTAAAGGTGAGCCGTTGGAATCAAAGAGAAGGAAGCCTGACCGCTGTGGAGCTAAGAGACTGAGGGTAATGAGCGGTAGCGGCAGAGTACACAACCAGACGTGGCAGCAGCCCGCAGCGGTGGTGGCGGGTCCAGAGTGGGTCCAGCTAGACAGCGGTGATGGCTGTGCTGGGGGAAGGCGTGGGAGCAGCGTGGTGCTGTGAGCGACTCCCGCTGCTGTTGCTGCTGCTGCTCGGCCTGGCGGTATTCTTGCCGGCATTTGTGTGCTTGTTGAAGATGTCTCCACTCATAGAAGAAATGGGCGACCACGGGGATGTTGA
>JAVJGI010000040.1:5461399-5486399 GCA_035590275.1 Ibycter americanus
TGGGTGGAGAGAGAGGAGACTGGATGAAGAAGAGCCCAGGGATGTAGGAGAGATGAGGAGAGGCCCCAGGAGAAGCTCATAGAAGAAGGGGCTGGATGGAGGAGGAGCACTGTGGTCTGGCCTCTGGAGGAAACAGTCACAGCATGGACAGTAGAAGCTGACTGAGGGCAAAAGCCTTGTTACAGCCTATTAACCTGCCTGTGCTGTGACAGGACACAGCTGGGACAGCTGACCCAAACTGCCTAAAGAGATGTTCCATACCATAGGATGTCATGCTCAGCAATAAAAAGCAGGAGTGGGGGGAAGTTTTTCCAAAGTAGTTGTTGCTTAAGGACAGCTGGGCCTCATTCTGCTGGGGGTGACTGATTGCCTCACTTGTTTGTTTTTGTTCTTTTCCTTTCACTTATTAAGCAGTCTTTATCTTGACCTAGATTTTTCCCCCCTCACTTTTGTGAGAAAACCCTTTCTATTCTCTCCTGGTGAGGGGGAGTGAGGAAGTGACTGGCTGGGGGCTTAGCTGCCAGCCAGGGTCAACCCACCATGATTATTCAAATGAACTCTACCAAGGCTGAGAAATCAAAAATAACAGATTATAATCCCAACCCTGCCAGTGTCTGATGACTTTTCATAACCTAGCCATAAAAGCTTTCTCCGCCTCTTTTGCCTACCTACAGACATTTCCTTCATAATCGGCAGACATCAAGCCCATCTACAAGGAATACAAGAAGGAGGGTCTAGGGCACTGGAGGCTGCTGCTCAGCCTCACCCCAGCAGTGCACCCCTGCAACAAAGAAAACTAAGTACATACTGAACTGTCATAGCAGGAAGTCAACGAAAATAACCCTTTTAGCTGTCTTTGGCCCTTATGAGACCACAGCTGGAATACTATGTCTCATTCTGGGCTTCCATCTACAAGAGACACATTGACATATCGGTACAAAACCAGCAAAGGGTGACTAACATGGTCAGTGCTCAAGCACATGACATGGGAGGAGCAGGTGAGAGAACTGGATTTGTCGAGAAACAAGAAGAGAAGATTATGGGAGCATCTCTTGCTATCTACAACTACTGAAACCAAAGATGGAGACAGAGCTGCACCTCCAGGAAGTGCTGAAATTCTCTCACTATTAATTTTAATGTGAATTAAACGCCAGCACAGCTGTGATTTTAATGAGGACAGCTGTTAACTATAATAGTGAATAAAACTTTATACCAATATAGAATTATGGATTTACTCATGTGACAGAGAACTGCAATTTTGGGGGGACTGCAATTTGCAGTTCTTTCAGCTTGCCTCTCTGTGACAGGGCAAAGGCAACAGATATCAGCCGCAACAAGGAAAATGCTGTCTAGGTATTAGGAGAAAAGGTAGATAACGAGGGTTGTCAAACACTGAAAGAGCTGCCCAGAAAGACTGTGAAAGAGACAAAGTTGATTAGACAACACTCCAAGCAACTTCATTGATGGTGGCTTCACTGTAAGTCTGGGATTGGACTGTATGCCTTCCAGAAGTCCCTTCCAACCTAAATTATTCTAGAATTCTAATAACAGACATTAATCTCCAAGTGGTGTAGTGCATTGCAAAAGTAGAATTGAATGTTGTATTGAAAGTATGTTACAAACTTCTGAGTGTGAGTTACAGGTCAGTGGAAGGCTTTTAAAATAGTTGGAAACAAATCTAAGAAGCACCTACACATATTGAAAAAGAATTTAATTACTTTCTTGAAGACTTTAATTAAGGGCTTTAACCAAGATGTTATTTAGTTTAACCTGAAGAACTCACCATGATTTTGTCCAGATAAGCTTCACAAATGAACACTTAGCATGTATATGCTTGCACTACATGATAACTTCTTAATATGGGCTCCATATGTTTTCTTTGGGCTGACAGAAACTTGTTCTAAATAATTTGTCTTAGTTCAGCAAATTAAGAGTATGCAAACGCTATTTGTAGATGTGAAAAGACAAAACAGGAATACTTATTAACGAAAGTGCCAGAGAAACAACCACCTTTTCCTTTGTTACTTTCTGTTCACATTATTTCTTGAAAACTTCAAAGAGTTCTCATCCCTTTTGACTGTTATGTATCTTATTCTCTGTCCTAACCTTCTGGCCTCTGTCTTCCAAACAACAGAATTGTCATTCCATCTTATTGAATTCACTGCTTGCATCTTGAAGAAGTCTAAAAATCCTAACTGTTCCTGCTTCAGAAACACTTTCTGTTTGGAGCAGTTCTTGCCTTTGTCTTCCCTGTTAATTTTTTTTACCAGAGAAATATGGAAAAAGCACTAGAAATGGCTTTGCCTGCACATTTGAAAAACCCTGTATTTACAGTTTTTTCTATCCCTGTAGTCACTAAGATGTTTTGTTTTCATTGCCATTTTTTGTCCTGCTAAGCATGTTATGGGGGGACGGCAGGGGTGGGAGGGGAAGCACAATAAATAAAAAAGTGGCTGTGAAATTATTTTATTTATTTGTTCATCAAATACTGCTACAATCATTTCTGAGAGGCATCTAAGTTTATAGGTTTACCTTTGCAAAACAGTGCCTAATGATCCTGTCTTTCCCTCTAGCTTCCAAATAAACTGGAAAATCTAACCAACTGTGTATAATGACTGAGGCCAGAGGGTATCTCAGATGGGGCCCACAGAACTGGATGCATTTGCCAATGTACATCCTTCCCCATCATGAAACATAAAACATCCATCATGACAAATGGCTACTTTAAGAAGGTATGTCTCACAGAAAGGAACGTCTGTTGATACAGTTTTTTAAAATACATAAAAAATGAAAGTATATATTCTACAGTAGATGCTCAGTTGTTCAGATTAAATATATCTTCGTTGAGTTGAAAATGCTTCATGTGAAGCACTAGACCCGCTAAAAATGCCTCGCTCAAAAAAGGAATTGTAAATAAATAGTTATATGAAGACAAAGCAGACATAATTTTATACCTAAAATATTGTTACGGAATGGAACCAAGAATTCATAGCTAGTCTAATTAATCTTAACAATCTAATCAAAAGCTAACAAAATTTTTATTAATCCAATTACAATTGTACTAACACTCATAGCCCACATTGATAATGAAAAAACTCATTCATTACAACAAAAGCCTTAAAACTATTATACAGAAAGCCCTACCCCACCTTCCTCTTCTCTAGTGTTATGTTTACCCTTCCATCATCCCTCAGGGTCCTATGGTTGGCAGCTCCAGCGTTCCTCAGAGAACCATCAGTGTCTCCAGTACATCACTTGGGGTTGCTCTCTGCCCATGATGGGAACCCCTTCCTTTTCATTCTTGGGCCCACTTTGGTTTATTTTCCTATCTTTCCTCAACATGGGCCACACCGCCAACCGTATCACACAGCCCCAGCATATTCCATGGAGGTGAGACTAACTTACCCCCAAGCAGCCGGGGCAGCCAGCACCACCCAGACCTTGTGTCCCACAGAGCCCTGCAGCTTCTGCTTGGAGGGCTAGAAATTGTATTCACTGGGCTACAGTGATATTGAATGAAAAGGAAAAATTAAAAAATCCTTCAGTTTTGAACCATAAGTAATTTTGCAAAATCAGCTGTTTACTGGTATCTGTAGGTAGACCCTCATGCAAAATACCTTTAATAACACTTACACTACATATTCATGAGAGTGTTTTCATATACAATTTAATGGTAACACTTACCTATAAATCTGTACAATGTCATAAGTGGCACAGAAACTTTGCTCTGTACTAAATTCCACAGAATCCTAAAGGCAGGTTTATCAATTGATTTTGTTTTTATCCAAACCCCTTTAAAAATCCACATGAGTTTTCCAAAAGGAAGGAAAGTCTTCTGTATCTAAACATTCTGGAGTTAGTGGTAACAGGATTATTGGTTTGAATTATATCAAACCTGCATAGTCTATATCTTCTGATGTGGACAAGATCAGAATTCAATTTTATATCAGCTGGGAAAAACAGTTACTTAATCAAGACAGTACATTTTTATGTTTTCTGAAATAGCTGGGATAATTCCAGTTAGAACATGTAAATCTGATTTATTGAGGCCTGACTTTCCAAGGTTTACATCTGTAGTGATGTTTCACCTCGCTAAGCTTTGAATTATTCTGGACATCAATAAATTCATTTTCTGAAACTTAACTGAAACTCAGAATCTGCCAATACGAGAAAATTCTGCTACTTCAACTACCACCTGTAGAAAGAAGTTAATGTGTTGTAGGCTAGTATGTGAATTTACACTACACTGACTTCTTTGTACAGAGAAAAGAACTTTGCAATTATTGTGTGCCTTGCATTGTCGAAAAATACCACTACTGAAGAGAAATAAACATGCTGTAAGCTTGTAATTTAAATTGGTTTGGAAGAAATAGCCTGGCAGACAAGCACAAGAAGTATGAATTAAATTTAGTTAAAACATGGCCAGTGACAATTTGAGTACTTTTATTTTCACTACTATTGCATGTAACTATTCAGTTTAAGCTCATAAGGACACTGTGAGAATTAGCCATAACAATAATATTTGCTATATCACAGATACTGAACTTCTTTGAGAACCTTATTAATGGAAGTTTCTGCTTCACCTACCTTCTTTACAAATACACAATACAAAACCTTCTCAAGACTCAGGCTGCCCAAATTAATGATGAAGTTTTTTCTAATATTATTTCCTGACAACCATTCTTCTAGTGTGTATGTTCTTCAGGCTGGTTTGTGAGCTGTATGGAAGAGCAGAGTAGAGCTAATACTTTTTATAGGATTGTGGTTATTTATAATGATGGTTGTTCTTAGTTTGCCATCTATGCAGGAAGAAAAATGTTATGATATTAATCAGTCCAAAGGTAGTGATAGTACTATTTCATATGGGTTTTAAAGTACAGGAAGAGTGTAAGGAGGATAGTCCTGCAACAGACCAGAAGTTGCTCCAGGCCAGCACTTGCAGTTTACAGAATCCTGTACGAATTTCCTTATCTTCATACAGAAAAAGCAAGAGTTTATTAGTGGTCCAGTTTTCAACAATTTGTAGCTCAGGCACGTACTTAGCAAGAGATGGCACTGTTATATATAAAACCCACAACAGATTTCTTTTCCATGAGCTCTCCTAGTCTCCCTTACAATCAATTGTACTCCCTTACAGTACATACTTTTTAGCATCTAGAACAGGAATCCCTTGGCCCAACTACTTTTTATATGCTAAAACATGTCCTAGAACACAAATTAGTAATAAGCACCTCTACAGCTTCCACTGAGGGGTCTTAAGACAGTACAAGAAAACTGCACTAATTCTAGTTTGGCAAAAACAGAAGAAAAAAAATGTTTTGCATGATGGAATTAGACTGAAACATCGCACATCCTGTTTCCAAATTTAAGTGCAGACTTCTAGGTATTGTTGGACAAAACATTTATTCTCTGATTGCATCTGTTCTTTCTGCATAAAAGACTATTCATCTTGTGTGCTTTGTCTGCAAACAGTTTAGGCAGGTATTTACTTTTAACTATCTGCTTGTGTACTATCTTCTGAAGTGTCTAGAGCTACAGGACTGTACTGTGAAGTTTCTGTGACTCAGTGCAAAAGCAACAGTCTAGAAATTTCTTGTGAAGAAGTAGGGAGAGGAAGATTTAGAATCAAAGCAGCATTAGCCTTCTTTTACTGTCATGAGACTTAGCAGTTCCTGCTTTTCATAACAATAATATAGCTTTCCTTAAACAGAATCACAGGTATTGGTGAAATACAGTAGGGAGTACTCATTTCTTACCTCAGCAGAAATGAAATTTTACTTGTATAGGATACGGAATTCTATCATGATAAATTGCAGCACTTTTAGTAAGCCATTATGTGCTTTTATGACTGTGGTTTGCATATAGTAAATCCTGTTGAAAAACAACAAAAACAAGCACAGCCCACAAATACGGTGTATGTTGAAGAAAAACACGTTTTCATGGATGGGAATCTCTTCCTAAATATAAAGCATCCCAAAATTATTTTCCAATAAAATTCAGAAGAAAGAAACTAGTGAGACAAAAATGTTAAACATTCTGAAATAATTAGCATGAAGGAAGTAATATAAAATATTGTATTTTAAAAGTTATGCCATGCAATTCATGCAAAAAAACCCGCAACCTTTAACTATAGCTAATATACATAGGAGCGCTCTGGGCAGTATGCAAAGAAATTCTTCAAAAAGCTGCTGAATGAGTCAGAAATATTATGCTTTTATAGTCATGACAACTATAAAATGCTATCACTAACTGTACAATTAACTTAGAACTTCTAAGTGTCATGCAATGAAGTTCTGATATGGATTTAAAAATCTTTTTAAATTTCAACTAAAGATTATTTTCTTAAGAGCACATTGTTCTGTCTGTATTAGGGATGGTGAGAATATTTTCAACCATACAGTAGATATGACTGAAATTATCAGTTTGCTGTTCCCAAAGTTTTATGGAAGAACTCATGAATAATTCGCTGTGTATTTTGAAGGTCCTTGCTACATAGATCCTACAGAATTGAAATAAACAGAAAAACATAATCTAGACATGATAAAATCACTTACATACATAAATTTCTACCTTGATTGAAAATATTGAACAATGCATAAAATGTTAAATAATACTCTCAATTGATAATTTATCAGGTGAACCACACTTAAAGAATGAAGTACCTCAGGAAAATTTTTAATGGCTGGTAGTCCCGTAAATATGATTTTTTTCTATTACTGATAGAAGAGACCAGGCTCTGCACTGTAAGCTATTAACATAGAGATTAAAAATTACAGATGGTTGCAAAAACTAAAAGTGATGAAACTTTTCCCAGAATATTGATGGAGTTTGTCTCACTTTCCATCGCTACTTTTTCCTACAGAATGTTAATACTTGTCAGCATGACTCCTGAAGAAACCATCTAACCATCTGATTGTGCCCTCCTACTCTGTTGCTGTTCACTGGCCAATTTCAAAGCAACTTAGAAAGAAGCATACAGTTTCATAAATATTTTTTCTGTTAAAACTTCTTTAGTCAAGAAATTGCCTCATGTAATTACTTAGTTCTGCTGTGCTTATACAGGTTTACCTTGACTGTTAGATTGGCAGTCATTTTTAACATTTTGTCAAAATGTTTAAATCATGTCTAAATGGTACTGTTCTATAAATGACTTTGCTGAGGCTCCTGATGTTAACGTCAATATATTTTAAAATGCCTTTTATTACTATAGATAAAGCTAAAAGATCAACAATACAAAGGAAAACAATACACAGGAATGATTATTGCTCATTTTAGGCATCAGGACATAGTCCTTCTGGAAATCTTAAGTATTATATTTTGGTCATACTATGTATTTTGCTTATGCTAGATTACGATGCAAGAAAAAATAAACCCTATCAATTTATAAGCAGATAGGTGCTTGCTAATTCTGCAAAATGCATATATAGTCAGTTGAACGGCACAGGAAATACTTCCAAAACCAGAGGATCATTAGTCAGATGTATAATTAATGCTAGTGTATAACCTAACTAATATTTTATGTTAAAAGGAAAAAAATTACTTTCTAAAATTGGATAGTAGTCTGATAATTTATTAGAGATTTACAACATAGAAGTGATAAACTGAAACCCAGTGATAATATAAAACTGCTACATGGAACATGATCAATGATAACAATGCTTTTTGTTTTTGCAGAAGTTAGAGATATAAGTCTTCATTCAGGAATATCACACTATTTTTTTTTATTCAAGCCTCATTTGTTTCACTGACAAAAACAGTGGGGGAAAAAAGACACCTGCTAAGTTACTGAGTAAATTCAGAGGTTGGGTGACTCCATCATTTTCACATCTCCAAACAAACTTAACAAAGGTTTTAAGTGTGACCTATATCTGAGTAGAACAGCTTTTCTGGACTGTGTCCTTAGTGGTTTCATGAATTTGGGAGGATCAAATTGCTTCACATGGAAAACTTACACTAAACATGCACCTAGCTGCAGAGATTCATGAAATTACACAAATGCATCTAGATTAGCTTTCTTTTATGCACATGCCTCCTAATTTTTAACTTATTTTTCTGTACCACTTCTGTCAGATGCTAGAATTCTCTTTAGCCTAAGCAAGTTTGCATTTGCCACAGGAGTTTTCTATCAGGATCTTCTTAAATGCACTGAAACCAGTCTTTTTTTAAATATCACTGTGTTCTATCAGATGCTTTTCTTTGTGCTTCTAAGACTGCTTGTGAGTGTGTGCTCACTCTGGGTTAGGCCTGTTTCTCTGCATCTTTCACAGTGCTGTTCCCTTTTTTCATTCAAATTAATCACCTTTCTGAACAGCCTGCAACTCCTACATAACCTTCACACCTAAACTTCATTTACATGGGAACCCATGCCTCATCTCAGTGCAGAGCCTAAGGCGCAGGGATCTGCAGGATCTGTGTAATGCTTTCAGGTCCCATAGCAAAGATTGCTTATGGGACCACCTATCTCTCTCTAGAGCTGACTCATCACACTTTGAGAGATCAAAACAGAGGTAGAGGAGTACAGTGTCCTTTACGCTCTCCTTCCTGACAGGGCCTTTGCAGAGCTCCACTCCACAGGGCAAAGAGCTCTAGTTTTCTGGTCATTCATTAGTAAGACAAAAATAAATATTAGCATGCTTACTGAATACCAAATGTAAAATTGAAAAAGATAATTTCATTTTTGAAGATTAAAAATATACAGTGAAAACAGACACTATAAAGACAGACAGGTATACTTCTTCCTCTTCGTGAGCCAGTCACAGTATTACTGTAGAGTAGCTAGGCATTTCTGCTGTAAGGAACCCCAAATTATCATCATGGTAAGCAAAGGCTATTGTGTCAAGAGTTATTTGCTTGTGGTCCTGACCTGTCACAGGTGAGACTGCACAGTTCATACTTCTGGGGGATTATGGAGCTGTAAGTTTTCCAGGGAAGACTAGAATGACTCTCCTGAAGCACAATACAGCGCTCAGTTTAACTAACGGGCCATGTATGTACAAAAGCATGACACCCATCAGATGTGTTCTAAACCCCCCAATGATTAGTATAATATGTTAAATACTTGTCAACAAACTCAGACAAATTGCTGCTATGCATCCCATATATATTTGTTAAGAAACCACAGCAGCAAGACAAAATAACTTTCAGTGAACCCTCAGAGGTTGTTTAGAAGACTCTGGGCCACATTAATCTACCAGTTATGGCTTCATAAATGCAGATTAACTTTTAAAAAAATTATTTCCTTTGGAGTAAAACCTAAATAAGCCAGATCAGAATTAGACCTTTCACATTTGAAGAGAAAATTTGAGATATAGAAAAGGGAAATATCCCCTGAGGATAAACAACTGACTATCTATAATGAAAATCAGAAAGCTTTGTTGTTGGGTTCTGGAGAAAAGGATTCATTGTCTATAGAAATGCCATTCTTGTTCATTACACTTTCAACAATGTAATCACATTTATAAAATTTTGCTTACATGCTCACTAGTATAGTCCAACCCTCAGCAATTAATAATCCACTAATTGTTTGATACAGATAGCTATAAAGCACTCTAATTATACAGATTGTTTGATGAGAAAAGAAAATGATTTCATTCTTCAGCAAATGTGAAAAAGATGCTTAAAATTGATGGCTTTGCTCAGTACCAAGCATAATAGGAAAAAACTGTTCACAGTTTGAAAAGCAGGGAAGTAGAAGAGTATAAAAGCAGATGTTCACACAATTGCATGTGAGAGTGCTATAAAGCTCACACTGCTGTAGCTGCAGTAACTAGACAGTGTTATCTGTGTTGCAACCTGCCTGATGTCACTGCTATAACTGATTATAGCAAGAGGTGTGTTCAATTTTCACAGGAAAATTAAGATTCTCAGGTTTTCTTAAAAGTCAGGAGCTCAACAAAATACTGCTATGAGTTTGTGGGACAGAGAACATACACATATTATGTCTTGTACAGTGCTAGATACACTGCCATTGCTTACCAGGTTGCAGTCACTACCATCCAGGCTAGATAACATGTTTGTGGAAATATGATATAAAATTGAAAAGAATTTTTAATAGTATGTCCATGACTTTATTAGTCTGGTATAAAACCAGACCAAACTCAGGAGTTTTGGTGGGGAGGCTGGCTGGGTTTTGGGGTTCTTTTTGGGCTTTTTGCTTGTTTGTTTCATTTTAGGGGTGGGGTGGGGTGTTTTTTGCTGGTTTTGTTGTTGTTTTCTTTTGAGATGTTGGATATTCTTAAATCTAACCTTCAAATTAAAACAGAATATATATATATTGCTATGAAATGAAAGGAAAGAAAAAAAATGTTGCTGGATCCAAGGCAAAATGAATGCTGTAAAAGATAAGAGTGAACAATTATTTCCCTCTAACACATACCCCAAAAAACCCCAAGAAAAACACAGAAGCTTTTGAAAAACTGGAGGGTGAAAGCAGAGTGAAAATTATACAAATTCTGGGATTTCAAAGACCTGTGAGATGGTCTACACAAAATATTGTCCTCAAATTAGCCTTGCATGTTTAGCCGGTATTTTTTATTTAGAAGTCTTAATATACTTTTTTTGTTATTATTTACATATTTTAATAGAAAATTGCATAATCTCTTTAGGATTTTTTAATGTAATATTGCTTTCTCTATATTCTGTATTTTTAAAGCAAGCTCTGTAGATCCCTTGTTGATATTTTAGAGAATTTTATTTACCAACTTTTCGTTGGAGAGGCTAGCTAAACTATAAGGGTCATAACCAAGGACAGCATAGTCCTTAAAGAAGCTCTGCAACTCTTGTGAGAAAATGAAGATGAAAGAGATGTTCTTTAGTAAGGTTAGCTTAGGGTTTCTGTGGATCTGCAGAGAGCTCTTACCAGAGCCAAAGGATTACCATCAATTGTATCCACTCTGCAGCTGAAGGCTTTTCCTAGTTGTGCTCATAGTCCATTAGTTTCTCACCTTCACTCTCCATATTGAAAGACAGCACACAGCAAGGCACAATGGAAGTGAAACTCAGGACAAAAGCTCAGAAGACAGAAGTAAAATTTGTATAAGCAAGCCATGCACAGTCTACTAAAGATATGAGCTGTTTATACTCCATATCTTTTACACAATTCCCTGCTCTGAATTGTGTATGGGAGTGGGTTAACCCCAGTGTAATTCAGATATTTGAAATGAAATTACTTCTGATTTATCAAAGTGTAAATGTAATGTGCTATATCTTGACTGTAATATCTTTAATGACCATACCATATGAAGTGACATATACTTTACCTTTTGAACATGACTAATTTCATTACATATCAATCAGAATAAATACAAAAGTGACCAAATACTGTGTGAACATGATTGTTTTTGCAAACAGCTAGATAATGATTCTATAAGGGATTATACTGGAAGGTTTGGTTTGGTTTTCTTTCCTTTTGGCAGACTATGTCAGAAAACTAATCTGATTTACACACCGTCTTACATGTGAAATTTACAATAGCTAATAAAAGAATGGATAGTGAAGGTTTAACACAAATGATTTGAGTGCCCTGTTAATAGGGTCAGAAAGCTCATTTTCAATAAGAAGAAAATCAATAAACTGCAGTTTTCAAAAAAAGAATCTATCATGTTCAATATACCATTGTTGGTTAATTGGTCATATGCTTTATCTCAGTTCTCTGAATTAAAGGTTGTCCTCAGAAAGATGCAATCTAGAGCTAAGGTAACCCTTTTCCAATACTAGTGAATCATAAGGGAAAGGTACTCTTAAATCCTTTTGGCATTAATTCTCTTCTACTCTTCCTAACTTTCTCCTCTGTTACTCAGAAATTAATATCCAGAGGGAAGTCAGGTCAAAAATTTGAAAATTAGATTGGTTAAAAAAATTAATGTTATTTCCTGCCATTTATTCTGACTAGAAAAGGTTGACTTTTATGTTCACATGTCCTGTATTGAACTGTAATAATGTACTTGGAGCCATAAAATATTAGAAGTGTCCAAAAAATCTAAAAAGTAAATTATTTTGCTGTACACTATCAACTTCAGAATTTGCTGTTGCCCTGTTGCCCTAGCATACATAAAAATGCTAGCTTCATACATAGTGCTGTAGCTACTTTAGCATAAATTAACAAAAGTTCCAAAGACTCACTGGAGTATAAAAGCTTTTTTTTAAAAAAAAAAAAAGTTGTTTTCTGGCAGTAGTACTGTATAATTGCCTTGATTAACCTTGTTTAATGTTGTTAATGTTAGCTGGATTTAACCCAGCAAACAGCAACGTCAAAATTCATAGGTAAGAATGAACACATGAAGAATAGAAGTTGCCTCGTGATACTGGAATAGAATACAGCTAATTAAGCAAGAGCATCTTTCCCTTGTTTATGAAGCTTTCAGGAAAACCATCAGCGATTCACAACCAAAAAAACCCCCAAGCAACCAACCAAAACCCTCAAACAAACCAACACCCACACCCACACCCACCCAGTTCAGACAGTATTATTACAGATGTCTCACTTTAGTCACTGAATGACAATGAGGAAAGGATGCATCAACACACTTAACACCAAAATCTGATCTAAAAGCATGCAAATTGTCCATCTCAGAAAGTCAAATCATCCTGTACTGGCCTTTTAACACCTGATTGCTATGGAAATCTTTGCATTAGTATCATTAGCAAATTCAAGTTGTAGTAGAAATATTTTTTCATTTATTTCTTGCATAAAGGTCATAGCACATGAGACTTGTACACAGTCTCTTTAAGATAGATTGAAATGATTATTTGGGTCTGGAGTTTGTCTGAAATGTTCACAAACATTTGTAGACTTTAGGCAGAGTAAGACTTAGAATCACAGAGATGCTTTACAGTGTTTAAGGTTAGACACATCAACTAAGTACATGAACACTCACAACTGAGTATTTCTTGCATTTACTAAAAGAAACAACTATGCAAATACAGATTAACACGAACATGCAACCTTACTTAATTTTCCTATTGACATAACAGATTTTTGCTTATTCAAACATTTTAATAATTTTTTATTAAAAAAACCCAATCCTTTTAAAACACTTCAAAATTTAAGCTAATAATTTTATATTTCACAAGACCTGGGTGTTCTCTTACAAGATTCTTCTTGATGCACTTTAAAATGAACAGCTTCTGAAACATCTGCCAGAGATAACATGCTTTGGACACTGCTAATTGCTAAATCATGTGCAGCTGCACACATTTTTGATAGCCCTTATAGCTCACAAAACTGCTCAACAGCCATAAATTGAAACAGTTCCCTCTATTATAATCAGTCTTATAATCTTTTTTATACACAAAAACAATGCTTGCAGGTTCAGATGTAGAAATTTTAAAAAGCTTCTGTTTAGTAGATTACATCTATTTTAAGATACAGTGATTTTTCTTGAGATTGTAATAATAAGGAAAACACTGGGAAAAAATAGATCAATTTTGTTCTTCTGTGGAAAATAGCATCCTCTTTGCAACCATTTCTAGAATATGACAAGAAAGAAAGTGCTTTCAGGTCTCAAAGAACTTTTTCATATATAGAGAAGAGCTACTCATGAAATCCATAATGGTTTTGTACTTCTTTGGGACTCCAGCAGCCAAAGAGTAACTCAAATTATCATGAAACTATCGATTAAATCAATGGAAGAAGTAGGAATGATGAACTGACTGGAGCGGGAGGAACCCAATGGTATGGTACCTCAGTACCCCTAGAGATACTTAGCAAGAATTTGTGGGACTACTGGGACTTCTGCAGCTATGGCAGATGCCAGGAAGGTCAGGATCACTTATGAGGTGGTCATCTGTGTGGGTCTGGGCATTTGCACCTTTGGGGTTGTTTGGAAAGTTTTGTAAATTTTAGAACCCAGATCACACATACAATCTCTTAATTGCCTGTCTTATTTATTACACGCCTTGATTCTATCTGTAGGCTGATAATACATTTTAAATTCCTGGCTTATTTTGTGAATTGGATGTAAGGAACTCAGTAATGAATAAGGACTGTAGAGAGAATTAAGCTGGACCAGCTGTGTCCCCTATAGTGAAGACACTGAGAAGTGTGAAGTATGTGAAGCAAATAAATAAAAAAATATTTTCAATGTCAAGATTAGGTGCTATTCTGAAAAATCTGAGTTTAAGCCTTGCTTGGTTTATGTCATCATGCTAAATCACTTAAATAGTCTTTTATGCATGATTTGATAGTATGTTTTTATTTTCTGGATGCTCAGCTCAACGTACCTAGATCTTGACATATATTCTACATAAGCTGGTGGACTTCCCTGAACACCAGTTAACAAGGTGTTGTAAAGGTAAGTTAAAATGGTATAAACAGAGACATTTTAGAATAACTACGTAGACAAAGAAAATAAGCATGGTCAGACTTCGGTCTCTTTGGAGGATCTACTTGGTCTGTATTGACAAGGGGAGTCCTTATTGCAGTCTACAACTTCCTCCAGGCGGGCAGCAGAGAGCGAAGTGCTGATCTCCCCTCTCCGGTGGCCAGTGACAGGACACAAGGAAATGCAGTGAAGCTGCATCAGGGGAAGTTCAGATTGGACATTAGGAAAAGGTTCTTCACTGAGAGGGCAGTCAGTCACTAGAACAGGCTCCCCAGGGAAGTGGTCACAGCATCAAGCCTGTCAGAGTTCAAAGAGCATATGAATGATGCTTTTAGTGATACGGTTTAGTTTTAGGCAGTCCTCCAATGAGCACAGAGTTGAAGTCAATGATTCTTACAGGTCCCTTGCAACTTAAGATATTCTACAATACTATGATTCTATGACAATTATACAGAAACTCAGCTGACAACCTAGACAGTTAAATTAGACGACGGAGTGATTTTCCATACCCCAATATCCTTGGTGCCGTTTCTGTGCACTACCAATGGTAGGAACTTTAAAGAAATCAGATTCTATTCAGATACCTTATATTGGCAAACCAAAACAAATTACTTTGACATCAGCTGTCTTGAATCTCCAGTTTCCTAGCAATGAATCTGAAATAATACCAATGTGTACTACATGGGCATTGAAAGAAAATAGCCATTAAAGTTTTAAAAATTTTCAATGAGATCACCACAGGAACTCCTGGGAGAAAATTTATATATTTTTATTCAGCGCAAAGATTGTGAAGTGTGCATTAAATGAAGTTTGACATGACATATTGAAGGGAAAGATAAAAAATAAGAACATCAAAGCAACACTCATCTGCTGAAAGATGTAAGAGTACTCTGGGAAAAAAAAAAAGTGATCATATGAACACTGTTTCCTATGAATAGTTGGTCTAAAAAGGTTTTTTACTTTGATAGAAATGTCATTGTTTACAGTGTGTTTTATTTTGTCCTGGTTTTTAATTTGGTTTCAATTTAAGTTGAACAGAAGTAATTTTTCAGTGAACTAGAAACTCCTTGGATTTGTAAGTGCTGGGTGAAATTTAACATCATAACAATTCGGAGGCTAATAACAATTGTTAAGCTGATGAGCATCCACCAGGCCACTGCAGAATTACAGAAATGCTGTAAGAATACCACACATAAGAATACAGCTGGAGCTAAATAATTTAATTTTTTTTTACATTTCGATATAGCTAACTGATTGCTTAAGATGAACAGTACAAAGCCATACAGTAGTATTTTGGCTAACTCTAAACAAGATAGATAGGTGCTAGAAGCAGCACTTCTACATTACAGCAGTGTTCTACTTGTGCTAATTTACCCTGCTTCAGCATTTCACAATTCAGTCAATGCACAATAGTACAGGAAGAAGTCTTTAAAATACCTGTGATTAGGTTGCAGGTTACTTCCATTAACGAAGAAATTGAATGTGGAGTTAGGTGTTTTGGGAACTGTTTTTGTCCATTATTTTTTATTCAATCTTATGTATTTGCAAAGAATTTAAAGTTCTTTTTTCCTTGAACATATCACAAAGCAAACAATAAGAAGCAGTTCCTTTGCACAGAGTTCCAGGAACCTTTTCAGTCAACACATATACCCAAAACATTTGCTCCCACACAACAGTGCTCAGAAAAGAAGAAATAAAGAAGTTCATTCATTTTAAAGGAATGACAGGGTCAAGCCTCTGGCTAGATTATGAAAGAGAACAAACACTCTTCAGGAGTATCAAAAGATACTGTAAGATACACAAAAGCAGTATGTTCCCTAAGACTTTTTTGGAAATACGGATTGCTTCCTACTATCCTGCTCTGAAAAGGGTGGCAGTTACCTCCTCTGAACACAAACTACAGAAAAAATACCATGTAAAAGGGGAAACATCATAGCTGAATTTCCTGACATAAGTCAGACCTTTGCCTTTCTCAATGACAGAATTAGATCTATGAAAAAAGCATGCAAGGAGAGAATGTAAAGAATTAAGTTTGCTTTCATATAATAAATAATACTGTTCTCTAATGGGGCAGTGAAATTACAATATTGGATCATTACCTCATTTTGTCAATATTTCAACAAAACAAGTCATTTACATTGTTCCCCACTATATTCTAAGATGCACACATATTTAGCAGAACAATAAAGTTTCAAGTGAAAAGGAAGAATTAATCAATTTCAATGATAAAGGCAACAGATTTAATACAAAATCTGGTTTTTTTCTTCTTATGATATTATGATTTCTTCACTTAGCTTACTGGATAATATATGGATAAATGGCACTAATGCTAAAAGCAGTGGTTTGTATGTCCTTGGGTCCTTGATATGTTACGAGAAAGCCAAAGATAGAAAAACACATATTGACAGGATTTATTCTTCTCACTAGCTCATTGTGTAATCTTGGCTAAGTCCTTGGCTTAGAATGAAAATCTGAAAAAATCCTGTACCATTTAAAAAAGTTGTTATATTCTGATTTTTTAAGCCATTTTTCCTCTCCTTAATTAAGCTAATTGGAATATCAAAACCAAACCAAAACAAACAAAAACCCAGATGCTAGTTATGCTTGGCTAAAAACAAAAAGCAAAGTAAATAAAATAAGTAAACAAAATACTGTATAACTTTTTCACATTTTGAGTCTTACTTTTTCTATGACTTGAATCATACAGGGCCAGATTCTCTCTGTGTTCTACATTCACCTTTCCTAGCAAAAAGGAGGCACTAGTGTCAGGAAACTTGTTTCCTTAATCCTCTTTTTGAGTGTGGCCATGGGTATAGTTATGGGCAGCCTAAATAGCACCAATACATCAGCAGCTTATACACCATTCTGAAGTTACATGGTAGAAGAAAAGGATACAGAGAAATTTTAGCCAGCTTTCCTTTTCATTTCCATCGCAGAAGGGCTTCAAAGGGGACAGTGAAGTGGAACCAAGAAACTGATCAAAGCAGCCAACATCTATGAAACTGGACTTCCACTTGCACATGACAAAGTATTCTGAAGAAACAAGGTGCTTTCAAGAATAAATATGCAAAACACATGGCATGAAGTGTAAAATGTGATTAGCTTTAAGAATGTACGTTGAAGCAGTTCAGGGATCCAGTTTAAGGAATTCATGGAGTCTTTCTGACAATGAAGTTAATTACAGAGATGAAGACCAGGTGTGTAATTCAGCTGGAAATACAGTTTCAGGTTCTTAAGTCCTTTTTCCTACCCTGAACTACTGCCCCCAAATAGGTCGGCAAAAATTAAATACAAGAAGAAATAACAACTAACAATCAAGAAATGTTAAATCTGGTATTTTGGCTTATGGTGCTCCTACACAAGTGGTTAAAACACTGTGTCAATGTGATTGTATAAAAGAAAGTACCCCTTATATTCCCCTAATACTCTCATTTCCAGATCTTATATTTGTAACTATCAGCATCCCACCATCTTCCTTAATTTCTGTTCTCTATAAGCTTGCTTGCTTTCCTGCCAGCTGAATAAGTACCTTATTTTGCACAAACCAATCTATGTACTCTGATGAATACTGATTGTGTAATTTACATGACACATGCCACCTGATTTTTCTGAAAAATAAGTAAATAAACAAAATAAAAAATTAATATAAATAATGTTTTTTACTTGTTACTTAACTATGATGGGCTAATGTATCATTAAAAGAAGCAAAAATATACTGCATGTTTATCCATATACCCTGACCAAATATAACAAATTAGCCAAGTGCAGTTTTATTTAATGTAAACCTTGATATATCTACTTACACACAAATATAGTTTTTGATGCTACCAACAATTTTACTGCAGAGGTTAAAACATTCATTTGGCAGAGTCTGTAGCAATGTGAAAGCAGTCACCTCTACTACAGACTGTTTGCAAAACATATCCACTTCTCAATGTTGATTTCATGGGTGTTCTTCAAAGAATCTGAACAGACTTTTATTGCCTTATCACTAAGTTCTCTTCGTGTTTACACTCTTATATTCACTTTTGAACTCTGTCACAGTATCTGCCCTCTTTCCTGACTTTTGCCTCCTTACTGAATGGGATACTGAGAAGGGGAGCATGAGAAATTACTGTGCTTGGTTTAGGAATAGCACCTTTGAAGACCATGCGTTTAAACAGAGCATATTTGACCAAAAGATTACTACTAAGACAAACCATTTTTTTAAGATTAATTTGGTGAAGCTTTAATGAAGTGGTAAGAGTGTTCAGAAGTCACCTGCCAGAAACATAACATACAATGGAAAGGGTCTCTCACTGATTATGTTGTGAGTGCAGACTCTGTTCCTTCTTTTGACAGAAAAGAAAGTGTATATTGAGAAACATGACTGCCTGCTTTCCAGCTTCTTTTTTTTTCAAACTATGGGGCTAGTCAAGGAAGAAGTGACATAGTTGGCTAGGCAAAGAAACAAAGAAAGAAAAAGCGCCAGGGGGGAAATTCTGGATGCCCTGAGAAATTCTTATCTAAAGTAAGGAGCACTGATTGTCATGTTGCAGGGAAAAACTATTCTCTATGTTGCTTGTGCTAAAAATAACAATAGAAAAAGGTCTTTTTAAAACAAAAGAATTGTTGCATGTATGTCCAATTTCAGACTTCCACAAAGAAGTGATCTCTGTGCCAAAGCTCAGCTAGCTGTTGGGAACAACTTTGACCTGGAGGCCTACAGGAAATCTGACTTATGATTACCCTGCTTGATTCACAAGATCAGTGCAAGAATAATATGCAAATGTTTATTTGTCTTTCATCACCCAAAGATGTTGTACATGTATGTATCTAAGCACATTTCAGGATATTTTTGTTTTGGTTTGGTGTTGTATGTAAGCTCAGCTAACTAGTGTATTTGAATTATTTTGGTTACATCTGACTGTCCTCATTATAAGGTGTTATTTTAACACTTAAAAATTGGGAAGTTTTACAGCAGAGATCTGGTTTGACAAGAAAAATAATTAGACTAATCTTGTTCATTTACTTTCTCTTTGCCTTGTTTATACATGGTTAAGCATGAGGAGGTTACAGGTTTGTCTGGGAGGTCCTATCTTTCTAAGGTTTTACACTAGCAAAAAGTCCGCAGACACAATTTATTCACCATATTTTCAAGTATCACTGCAGAAACCAAATCACTGTGTTTGGGGCATTATCTTTAAATTTTGGCCCCAGAAGTACTCCTGCTCCATTGACTTTCATGAGGATATTTCCAGTAAAAATATGGAACCTGGGTGAATATCTCAAGCAGAAAGCACACAGAGAAAAAAAGTGAATTAGTGTGAGAAAAATTCTACTTCCAAAGGTCTCAAAATAAACTGCAAATACATTATCATTTCTGCAAGTTTCCTTGTGACAACACTTTTACTGTTTTTAAAGAGAATGAAAAAAAAGGACAAGAAAACAAAATTACTTGAAATTATCAGTGACAAATCTGGAAGCAGAATATATTCAGAAAGCTCTTGTAAATGAGTGAGACACTTGAGCAAGGTGTCAAACTGAAGTTTAGCTAAAGGACTTCTGATTCCCTAAATAGGAAAACCAGATTAATTGACTGGCATGGAATCTACACAGTGCCTCCACTTGTGTACTTGGTGCCAAGTACACAGTGGTTTCCATAGATCAGACTTTTTTTCAGCTTTCCTCTTTGACAGACCTTGTTGAAGGACAGGGAAAAACAAGGAATGACACTGCACTGCAATGGTAGAACAAAAAATACTGTCCCTTTATAAAAACACTAATTTTAAAATGTCCATGTTCACTTATTTTTAAATTATTAACCCAACATAAGTTATTTTTAGAACAGGGATTTGATACAGTTTAGTCGCTATCATGGTTGTATCTGTAACAAATTCTGCTTAGACAAAAAATATAAGACATTTCAATAGTACATTGGCCAACAAGTCATTTTTCACATTTCATTTTTTGATGAATTCATGAAAAAACAATCAAGTACAAGTCCCCCATTGTCAATGCAACAGTAGTCAAGCTGTTGCTTACTACTTGCCAATAAAATCTTACTTGTGGTAGAGAACCGAATCTCACATGATTTTGATGATCAGATCCAGAAAAAACATCAGTGCTACTGGGGACAGGAGGGAAGGAAAGTTAAGCCCTTAAGTACCTTTGAGTATCTGGGCTTAAATGATCTCAGTTTCCTCTGACTTTGATATGAATTGAATCTTCACAGTCCCTCACAGAGTATTTAGCATTTGAATTATTCTACCACCTCAGAAATTCCAGTCATTATTTTAATCTCTCTGGGTCCAGGAGGTCACATTTTGTTATAAACCCAGCTGGCTCTGGTATCACATTAATTGCTTTCAGTGGGTCAAAGCTGATGACATTGCAAGCTCATTCTACTGTACTTTTTGGCCCTCTACATAAGTCTCTGTCAGATAAATAACTTTAATTTCTTCAATACATTGTATTTTTTTGTTCCTTCTGTACTGTAATTGTCATCCTCATTTTTAACTGACACTCCAGCAAATAATTTCTTTCTAAATACATAACTTTATTTTTTACAAGAAATCCCCATGAAAATTTTACTGCCTGCCTAATTTAAATGTAGCAAAGCTGTGAGCACCAGAACCTTTCCAAAACAGAAATGTCTTCTCCTTAGCAGAGGTGTTATTTTCTGCCTACCAGTATGGGAGCGCACAGAGCTGGACAGCGTACACTGCCTGAAGTAAGGGGACAGCATTCATTGCAGCATAGTCAAAAGAGGATTGCACCACAGAGGCTGGCTGGTGCTCAGGTGGCTTATAGCTTAGTCCCCGCATCCTCTTTGCTTCAGAGGGCAGCAGTCTGCTACTTCTGTTGGCTGAGAGTAAGAATCCTCACCTTTGGATGATAGAGGACATCGCTTTCAGTTCATTGCTCTTTTGGGGAGCTATATGTGTCAAGACTGAATATTCATCCTGTGGGAAGTCTGGAGGGAGCTGCAACATCTGCACTCCACTTGCCACCCTTTTCAACCAAAATATCCAGATACTGTGCACAAGCTAATAAAGGAATGCAATGCATACATACTGTCCTTGTCCAAGTAAGCTGGGCAAAACAAGGAGACAAAAAACTGCATGGCTTCTGTTTTCATTAATGGATTTTGTGTGTGTGATTTTTTTTATGCTGCAATTATGGAAGCTCTGTAATAGTTGAAACAACCAAATCTCTGATCCTAATTAATTTCTTTTGTCAAGCAGGACAATGCTAATTCTTCCTTTTGAGCTAATGGACAGATGCCAGAGTAAGTTATATTGGCAATATAACATTTGCCAATCAACACATTCTAAATTTTTTTCCTGGAGGGAAAACAATCCATTGTCTGGATAATATTTTTGCTTGAAATGCAAGCAAAGTCATAGATTTATGGAGGAAACAGCATGAAACACATGATGTTTGAATTAACTGATTGACTTCCAGTCCTACAGATTAATCAAATTAATTAACACTTTGAGTAAAATTAAAACTAAAAGTTAATTAAGGTTAGTATTCTTGTGCTAGACTTCATGATAATGTTTCAGAGTGTATTTTTGAAGTGTTTGTTAAGATCCATATTCTACTTTCCTAAAAACAAAGTTCAGATAGTCCAATTCTATGAACATAATTGTTTCACATATTCTGCTACCTAATGGCTCAATTTCATTTCAAATAGCACAAACATTACAAATGAAAGCAGAATAAAATTATCAATGACCACTTGAGTCTGAGTAGACAATTCTTAGACCTGGTTAACATAAAAGTACTGTAGAACAGCAAGGACTAGTCACTTGGGTAGTATTAGAACAAAGGTATATATTATCTGTTCTGTTGCCAGTGTATCATTATGAGCATTGAGCTTATCAGGTGACACTAGCTCAATTCAGCTCTTAAGATGAGTAAGGACGAAGAAGTTAAGAGCAGATCAGGAAGATGGTATGATGGTTTAACCCCAGCCAGCAACTAAATACCATGCAGCCACTAGCTCACTCCCTCATCCCTCCCCACCCCAGGGGGATGGGGAAGAGAATCAGTAAAAGGTAAAACCCGTGGGTTGAGAGAAGAACAGTTTAATAATTGAAATAAAGTTATAATAATTATAACAAGAACAATGACAATAATAATTGTAATGAAGAAGAGAGGGAAAGAGTGGAATAAAACTCAATGGAAAAAACCACCAAGTGATGCACAATACAGCTGCTCATCACCTGCTGACCTGTCGCAGCACTACCAAACCAGCAAGCTGCACCACCACCACCAGTCCCACACAAGGTTTCAAAAGTTCATCTACTGTCCATGCTGTTTCTTCATCCTCTTCAGGCCAGTCCACCCTGCTTCTCGCCTCTGCTGCATCTGGGTTCCTGGCTTCTCCTCATTCAGGCCCCCTTCTTCTCTCTGCTGCCTCTGGGGCGTCTCCTACATCCCTGGGCTCTTCTTCATCCAGTCTCCTCCTTTCACCTAGTGCTCTTTCTCTTCTAGGCTCCTCAATGCTATTTAGCTACTTAGCCCAAACAAGCCACAGCTGTGCATTATCCACATCAGTCAACCCACCACCCCAGAAGCAAGCCCACAACTGTATATAATCAATGTTAATTAACCCTCTACACTGACCGATGCCCAGCCTGTCCCTGAGCAGCACTCAACCCCTCTTGGCCAACTGCCCCCAAAAAGGTGTATGTGTAATTGTGGATGATGCTGTGCATGACAGCCTTCCTAATGCTTTGCCACTTCATTCACACACAGGATGACATTGCAGGGCAGGAAGTATTACAGCCTTTCTCTTTCCCTCCATTCTAGCTATGTACAAGGCAGACAGTGGTTGAGGCAGAATAAGCCCCTTTCCTGCCTTTTAGAAGACAAGCAGTTTTTGTTCAAAAGAAAGGAAAAACCTGACAATGTTATGGCTACTCGAGCTCCTGGTAAGGCAGTCTTGAAATCAAATATGCTCCAGAATTTGACAGTAGCTCTTGAAGATGAACCTCTTCAGATTCTCTGTCGTTATTTCTCCTCCAGCACAACCAGCATCAGAACAATAAAAAAATCTCCTCCTTGCTTTGAAAGGAAGGTGTCTTATCAGTGCTTATCTGTACTTACTAATGCTTTAGATCTCAATGATAGCCCCATTTATCTTATCTAGTACTGACTTGTATTTTTTGGCAATTGCGCTGTGCAGACAGCTGACTGGACAGACACTGGAGAACAGCATTAAAAATACAGGAAGTATTTGTGGTGTTACACAAGTGGAAAGCTGCTTCACTCTGGGCTATGTCCAGACTTTGATAAGGATTACTCCTTCCTCTTTTCTTCCATTTCTACAGAGAAGAGTAACTACTATTGCTGGAATGTAGGTCATTAAAACTTGTATAACTGACATACTATTACCATATTTTCTTGGTAATTTTAGTTCTCATTTAATAGTTCTTTTCCTTACGATCACTTCTATTCTCCCATGTCTGCAAGCAAAAAGTAGTTAACTTGTTCTAGCATTTAACAAAACTGCCAGACAGAACAGTGCAGAGGGGACTTTTGTTGTTCTTGTTCCTTTCTTATTAACTAACTTGAAATAGCCATGGCCCTTCTGTTGACATGAGTTCTATACACCTGGAAAAAACAATTTCAATTAAATTGTGGTTTTGCTACACCTCAAAAAGCATTTTCTGAAATTGAAACATATTCTAAAGGGCCTAGTAATAGGTTAAAATATTTTTTTTCTTGAAAGTCTGCTTATGTTTTCTTTTCCTACTAATTTGTGTAAAAGGAACACTGCCGCAATACGGACTCAGTCAGAGATCAATGTGATCAGACAAAAGCCGTTTTATTGCTTTGGCAGTGTTAGTGGGAAAGCTGGAAGCTGTTTCATGTTTCTGTTGATCTAAGTCTAGGCTTCCAGTAACCTCAATGTTCAGCACTGTTTTCAGTACCTGAGCTCACTCATTCAGTCCCTGCCCACCATATCTTTTCTCTCTAGTGAAATCCCACTCACCAAGCATAGGAAGCTGAATGATCTGCTACAGGGTGCATGAAACAAAATGTAGGGTTTCTTCCTAGCTGCCGCTCAAACCATACTCTCCACAATGTTGTGGGTCCCAATGCAGGGGCATGCTGCCTTAATCTACTTGCTGGTAAAAGGTCTGCACGTCCAGGGGCAGGTGTTTCTGTATCATATAATGAGATCAAAGCCAACATCCCTCTTTACAGTCCATTCCTTCCATTCACACAGGCACAGAGAGAGACCTTTCTTTGATGTTAGTTGTTTAGCCTGAAGATAATGAGATGACATGGAAACTGCAAAGTGAAAATAATTTTTTTCCAAGACTGCAGACTCAAAGTAAAAATGAGCCCTGAGTAAGAGCCATGTACTATGCAATTCTTGTCAGGGTAAGTGGGGCTTAAGTGGCATATATATATACATAATGTTTGACTTTCTGGCATAGGGATAAATTCTATTCTAACTGCAACTTTGTAAAACAAGTTAAAAAGAAGTATTGGATTATCCTCTACTCCCCAGTGTATTGCCTTACTGTGTTTCAAGAACTACCTTGTGTTCAAAGTAAACTTAAAAAGTCAGAAAAACAGAAACAAGTTGTGCTGGTTTAACCTCAGCCGGCAACCAAGCACCACGCAGCCACCCGCTCACTCCCCCTCACCCAGAGGGATGGGGAGGAGGATCGGAAAAG
>JAVJGI010000040.1:5486499-5515097 GCA_035590275.1 Ibycter americanus
TTGGCTAGCTTGGGTCACCTGTCCTGGCTGTGTCCCCTCCCAATTTCCTGTGCCCCCCTCAGCCTTCTGGCTGGCAGCACCAATTACTAAGAAGAAAATTAACTCCATCCCAGCTGAAACCATGACACAAGTCTAAGTCAGGGAAGGAAAGAGATTTATCAGGGAAACGAGGTTAGAACACTATTTCAATCATTATTTTAGTGCTTATTAGACACTCTCGGAATGCTATTGTTTATGATCTTAAAGTTTTGCACAGTAATGTTGTCCTTAACTGGAGCATGAGCTGTGTGCACTGACTAAGTGAGTAGTCATAGTCATGCTTTAGTTTTTACAACCTGTTTCTCAGCATTTTTCATTTGCAGCTCATAGCAATTTACTTTGTAAGCCATAAACCAGGTATACTTTGTATGACTGTGCTTAACAACATTTTGGAAAGCTTTTCCATCACTGTTCCTATTAATGATGCTCGGTTTTGCATATTGTTTAGTAAACTGTAACGTCTTTCTAAAATGCTTTTGTTTCTTACAATGTCCAAACACATCTGAATAAGCCTTCTGTTGAAATGCCATAATCAAGCTGTGTCACTTGACCCTATATGAACAGCATCAAAGACTGAATGTGCAATTTGTTTAGAACTGAAACTACAGATACTAATATACCCAGAAATACTAAGTTCTACATTGTTCTGGTTTTCAACAGTCAACAACAATCATTAATGAGTGAAACTCACAGGCATGTAATGCCAGTATACAAAAAAATTTGTAAAGGTTAAAAATAGTGCTGAAATGGACAAACCAGTAGCAGGCACTAGACCAAACATTAGGTTCCCTTTTGGTATTTTATTTGCTGTTAAAGATCATTGTCTCTTGGTGACAACAGTTTTTTACCATGAAGTTACTACAATGAAGATTAAATTGTTGATTTGGTCCTCTCATAAATTCACTACAGTTGCAGAAATAGCAAAAACTGACTTTCATTTTAGAAATTAAAAGGATCATCTTTCTTGGACAGTAAGCCTTCACAAAATCCAGTACAACAATAACACGTTTTGGCATTCATAAGCTTATAATCACATGATTGTAAACACTGTTTTGATAATCAAAAGGAAAAAAATTCTGACAGCTGCTGTATATATATGCATATTTTCAATTGATCTTTTGCAATGTCAGAGTGGGACATTACAATGCTTATTACTGCATTATAGTTGCTTGTTTGCTATATGGATTTCATAAACAGAAAACTTAAAGCCACTGTTATCAACATATGCTTCCAGCTTTCTCTTTGTTCTGCAAGCAGTTCTCTGATTCTGTGTTCTTTTCTCTATGTATTTGTGGAAAATATTTTTAAAGGAAAAGTATAAGTGAAAATTTTATGTTCAGCCAATAAATTTCAGAAAAAAAAGATAGAGCACTTCATCAGCCTGGTGCACTGTTCAAAGTATAAATAAGTAGTCTTTCATCAGCTAAAATGTAAGTATATCTGGAATGAAGCACAATGGCTAATGCAACATTTAGCACACAATATTTAAGGCAAGGAAATATAAACCCCTCTATCCACTTGAAATAGGATTTATGTGTGAAAAGTTAGGTAGAACAGTGATATCTACCTGGAATTTGTGAAGCAGGTCATTTGCTAGGCTTTCCTGTAACAAAAAAGCTTTTTATAAAATCAACAGGGAACCTAACTAGGTTTCAGCTTAGGTTCCCATGAGGACAAAAATCTCCATGAAGGACAGTACCTTCTTATGTTAGAATGGATGTTTGTTCACTAATTGACCTTGCATACTGGCCTGTCGCTACAGAATCTCCTATAAAGTTCTGGCAGAACTGTAGCATTTGCAGCAGGTTGCTCAGTCATTTTAGGGAATATCTTTCTGCAGAATAATATGAAGAGCACTGAAATATGAAAACTGGGACTCATTAACTGCATATATCCAATGTTTGCAGCAAAGTTGTATACCTTGCCATGGAAATGTGTATGGCATTTTTAGCATTAAACCAAAAATCCCTGTTCAAAGCAGAAGTACTACATAAAGTCCTATGTGGTAAAAGCATTGTTTATGGTGTGTTCTGTAACTCCACTCACAGGTAACTGAAAAGCCAGACTATGTTCTCACTATTTTTTTATCTGAGGGAAATAAAAAGGGACAGGGACACATTTTGTCCTCATTGATGCTTATACGAGATTGCCCTCAAATATTGGTCATTCTTGTGAGTTTCAAAAATTACACACCTCTTGCTTTGAGAGTGTGACTGGTTTCATGCCTTGGCAAACATTTAGTTCAAAACATCAGTAAAAGGCCTGGAATCCATATGTGTGGTCTTCTGGCTAGAATGCTGAGCTGGGAATAATGGGACCTGCTTTGGACTCAGGCTACTGAGTCAACTTTCTGAGTCACTTTGGACATATGCATTCCTTGTGTATGAAGCTGTCAGGAGATTTCTTTTTAAATTTTCTTCTCCTATTTCAAAAACTTATTTTGTCTTATTTTGCAATACTGTGTTCAATTCACCTTGAATACTGTGTTAAATTTTGGGCCCCTCACTTCAAGAGGGATGTAGAGGTGTTTGAGCATGTCCAGAGAAGGTCAATGAAGCTGGTGAAGGGTCTGCAGCGCAAGTCTTATGAGGAGCAGCTGAAGGAACTGAGCTTGTTTAGTCTGGAGGGGAGGAAGCTGAGGGGAGACTTTATTGCTCTCTACAACTACCTGAAAGGAGGTTGTAGCAGGATGGGTATTGGTCTCTTCTCCCAGATAACAAGCAACAGAACGAGAGGAAACAGCCTCAGGTTACACCAGGGAAGGTTTAGATTGGATATTTGGAAAAAAATTCCTCCCTGAAAGGGTGGTCAAGCATTGGAACAGGCTGCCCAGGGAGGTGTTTAAAAAATGCATAGATGCAGTGCTTAGGGACGTGGTTTAGTTTAGTGATGGACTTGGCAGTCCTGGGTTAATGGTTAGATTTGATGATCTCAAAGGTGGTTTCCAACCTAAATGATTCTATGATTCTATGTATTCTAATCTGAACAAATAAGCTGTCTGAGGTAGTGATTCTCAGCATGGATCAGGCAAATAGTGGGATTTTCATGCATCTGGTGGCATATCTAGGCACTACATAGATCAAAATAATTAACTTCATAGTGATCTACTAACACTGTAACAAGAAATAAAAATGTTACTTTAATTTCAAAGACAGGCATAGAACACTCCTTATGAAAAAGATCACTGAAATAAAGAGGATATTGTCAGTGAATGTTCAAGCAAGGGCATTTTAATGTTTGTCAGTAACATTCCCTCATCTAACCAATGGCTGGAGTAAACTGTCATAGCAGATGTGCAGTGAAGCTTAATGGACTAAAATGTTTTAGACAGCTTCCGATCAGGAGTGATAGATACAATACAGAACTAATACTATTGTATCTGATTCCAGGCAGGACAAACATTAAACTGCAGCACTCTCTTTAATCTCTAAATATTAAGTTGTGATTTTGATGAGAACATATTTCCAACAAGTCATTGTAACTCCACAACTTATGGAAGAATTTCCCTCCAAGTAAATATGCCTGGCAATCAGCAAGATAAAGCATTCAATTTGCAACACGTTTATCTTTTTTGCTTTCTATTTTTGCATTTTCTATAAGGAGAAGCATTTTGTTGTATGGCACTTTGTTTTGCTTTGCAATATCACAGCTGTAACAGCCAAATATATAGAAACAATGAAGCCTTTTTTTTTTTTTTTTCTTTCCACAAATAAAGGAAACATCAGGAGAGATCTATAGTTCCACCCTAATGAACCAATTCAACGCATGTTTATTCATCATACTAACAGCTCACATGGGATTGCCAGAAGCACTAGCAGTGAGAAGAAAATTGGGACTCTGATACTTTATTTCTCTTTGTGCCATAGCTGGTTTCAAATTTTAGTAGCTAATGGGTACTTAAATCTGGTAATTTTACACTGTTTCAATAAACATGACATGAGCAGAAAAGTGAAGATACTAGCATGGAGAAAGATGATACGGCAAGGAGAGGAGAGGATTAGATTCACAGAATTGTTTACTGCAAAATATGATGCAAACAAAATTGCTTTATTTTGGCAGAAGTCTTGAATCACCTTGAGTTAGCCTCATTTTCAGTTATTTTGGTCTTTTTCTAATGGTAAAAGAAGCCAATTCTATACTCGCAGTAAAGGAAAGGCTGTGGAGATATTTGTCCAGTGCATCATCTGGTACGCTGCAAAGGTTCCCATAGCCTCCATCTAGACTCTGAAAAGTGCAGCGAATGTCAAACATATTCAAAAGATCCTGTAATGCAGCCCTGTACACTATAGCACAGGTGGCTTTAAAGTCCTAAAGGTGGTTCAGTTGGAATGAAAGCCTCAAGCTGGTGTCATTAACATATGGGTATTTCTCATTCATTTCAGGCTCTTTCATGCTTCCAGAGCATTGTAAATTATTTCGTATTACTTGGGACTCCACAAACTTCTTCCCATTATGCAGCCATTATTCAGGATTGCTCGATCATCATCAGTTAAAGTGTGTTATTTCATAGAATCACACAATCATATAATAGTTTGGGTTGCAAGGCACCTTAAATATCATCTAGTTCCAACCCCCTTCCACTAGACCAGGTAGCTCGAAGACACATCCAACCTGGCCTTGAACACTTCCAGGTATGGGGCATCCACAACTTCTCTGGGAAATCTGTTCCAGTGCCTCGCCACCCTCACAGTAAAGAATTTATTCTTAATAGCTGATCTAAATCTACCCTCTTTCAGTTTAAAACCATTACCCCTTGGCCTACAACTACAGGTCCTGCTAAAAAGCCTGTCCCCAACAGACTGTTCTGGCAACATTAGTCTCAGATTCAGTTCCATGAGAACACACTACCTGAACACACTCCAATCAGCTCAGCTCTCAGGCACTAGTCTTTTCATCAGCTCCCACTCCAAACACCTGAAAGACACTGTGAGCGCATGGAGTACCGTCTTGTAGATGTTCCAGATTTTCCTGATCCTATGTACAGCTGGCTAGGTGCCATGAAGTTGGAGACCTACAGAAGCAAAAATATCCAACAGTGACACTGTGACTAAAAACAGGATGAAATCAATAAAGTATCATCCCTTTCAAAAGAAATTCTCCAAGTTCTGTTGCATATTGCTAATGATGGTAATTTTGATTTCAGTGCAGACAAGAAAACTTGTAATTACTAATACAAATAGTTTTTTGAAGTTACCATGTAACGCCCCTAGATCAGAGGGTTCAGAAGGATTAGAGGGCCCTGCTTTCTGTATCACTAGTATTACAGACATAAGGCATGACCCAGTTCCCCATATCCCCACCAATGCAGAAGTGCAACAAACCGTTCTGTCCCATTTCTTGAACCTCTATCTCCAAAGTAAATAAGACAAATCTATCCCACTGAGAGTGGCTTAGGAACAAAGGAAAATCTTGCTCAGTTTTTTTTTTAATTAAGGCCCAACTGTCTTCTGATGAATTAAAATTACAAGCAGCCTTATTATTCAATATTGTATTAAGGAAGTTTCCTAGGAGACAGAACAGGGACATATATCGAATCCTACTTCATAATCATTTTGAAAGATTCTTTACAGTCCAGCTTCCTTCAGTATCCAACATTCTGAAGAATGTAATCCCAAAGTATGCTTTTCTGGCTTCACCTTGGATGCACAGTGAAGAGGTGCATGTACAAAATGTACTACAAATTACAAACGTGCTGCGCCACAGACTGGCCTCTTCTAGATTCTGGGTGGTTTGAAATTATGATCCCCATATATAAGACAGGTGAGAGAGATGGAAGCAATGCAGAAAAATGTCAAAAAAAGTAGTTTCAAATGTTTTATCTTCCCCTCTCATGTTCTGGGTACTAGCCACCTTTGAAGAGCCCCATGGGAAAAACAGGTTACTGATCACAGAGCAGCTTAAATGGGATAACCCTTGCAGCAAGTTGTATAAAGTATGTGCTTCACTGTCAGACATGACAACATAAAGCTTTGTCTTGTTCTGATAAAAGATCTATCCAATGGGAAACACAGTTTTAGAAATGGATCATAGAAGTCCATCACATTTAGAGACATTTTTTCTGGCTTTGTCTCCTTTGAGATAGACTGACAGGCAAATTCAAAAGTGTGTCTTTTCCTCTGAGATTTGGAAGGTTATCTTTTAGGTTGATTTTAGGTTCTGTGAAACACTGATAACAACCTGCCAGAGCTGATGTGTTTACATGAATTTTTCAGAGGTAGGAAGCATATGTATCTTATAAACTGAGTAAGTCTTAAAATTGTGGTGGATTTCAGTAAAAATCACTTTATTACAAACAATTAGAGCTAAAGGCACACAGACGTGGGATTCTGAGAGCTTTATCTGCTTAGAAACTCCTTACACTTCTAGCTAGCTAGAAGTTTTGATGCTTCATTAAACATTAAAATTTTAATTAAATTTTAAAAAAAAAAAAAAAAAAAAGCCTCTGAACGTCCTTCAGTTTGCTAGGTGTTGTCTTCACTTTGGTAAAGAAGTCAATGCCCTGAGTCTGAGGTGAAGAAGGAAACAAGGAAAGTGAATATGGAATAAAGAATAAAGAGCTTAATATTTTTCATTTGTGCTGGGGAAAAAAACGCAAAACTATAAAACTACAAATGAAACTTTGAAACTTAATCTGAAATTATATATTATATATATAACATTATCAAAAGAATCTGTAACTGAACATTTTTGACCATTTCTATTTATAGGAAATGCCATGTCTGACATTGGGCCTTGCGATGCAAGGCCACAGAGATATTCAGTAAATAAGTTACCTCAAACGTAAAACTGGATGCATGTTAAATTCCAAATACATGTGAGGAAGGTTCTGTACTAGCCTAATTTGAAACTGAACATGCATAAGGAAATAAGAGCTAGCAAAATTTGAAGCCACATTTATACCTTTTAATCAGTCTAGTCTGCTTCCCACTTGACAATATACCTTCAGCAATCCCGAAAGCTCATTCATGCTATGCAGGCTTGTTCAGGGCTCTAAGTGATGTCAAACATTACTTGGACTCTCCATTGAGAATCCTTTATGACTGTACATTCCTTCCAAAACCCTGATACCATATGTTGGGGCTACTCAGTGGGATGTTAGAAAGCAGGTAACTTTTTCCCATGCTTGTATTGCAGAAAGGCAGAGTTTTAAAGCATCACTTTGCCTCTCTGTTTTTTGCACTAACATATGCGGCATTAATATTGAATTTAGAAATATTTATTAGAAGCTTTCTACACATACGCAGACCTCCAGTCTTTAAATTAATGTTGAATGTTAGTGCAAAGATTGTAGTTGGTGGAGTGAAGAGGGAAAGGACAGCTCTCCTTCAAGCAGGTTCGCTATATTGGTGTCACTTGCTGGACATACCTCTCCCAGAGTGGTCCACAGTATAATTTCTAAGTAAGGCTTTATAGGGACATGTAAGAAAAAGTGTTCTAAAGGCTCCTTTTCAGTTCCACAAATCCATAGATAAATCAGAGTGGTTAAAAGAAAATCAAGCTACTAAAATAAGTACTTACAAGGGTCATGGATCAGGTGTACACCAAGCCTTTGTTTTACACGTGACTGTAATGGCAGCTTTGAGATAATACTGTTTTATAAGGATGCAAGTGTATAGAGTCTCTTGGTGATACCTGACCACATTTACAAATTTATCTTTTAATCTTTTTTCCCAGTTTCTCTGGCCTCCTGCTCATTGACACTTTTCTCTGAACTCCCTACTGTCACAAATGAGTGGTTTAGGTCCCTTAAAGAACCACCATCAAAGGTATTAGTGAAATAGTTTTAATATGAATTTGTGGGAGTGTGACTTCACAAAGTTCAATGGCAAGGTTCACTCTATTACTGATTACATGGATGAAACATACAAAGGAGTACCAAATTAGAATTGAGCTAGAATGATTTACACAGATACCGAAGATGTAAAAGGGTAAGGGAGACCCTCCAGCTGAGTCACAAGGTTCAGAGTAGACCCTCTTGCTTTACAAACTCTTGACAGAGCTTAGGTGCAGCTAGGTCTAATCTGAAGTCTCAGACCTAGTCAACAGTTTTTGTCTAATGGATACAGAGAGTAGGTCAAACAGAGTAAGAGAGACCCTCCCACTGAGTCACAAGGTTCAGAATAGACCCCCTTGCTTTCTTAACTCGTAATAGAGTTTAGCTGCAGCTAGTCCAGTCTTAGTCTCAGACCTGGACAACGGTTTTGTATCTAAAGGATGTCTAAGGTTTATTCACGGTTTGAGGTTGACCATAAGATTTTAGCAGCTTTAATCTTTGATTAATTTAACGTTTAGAAAGTGAATCAATAGGATTCACTTCAGTTACAACAATGATTTAACTACAGATTCACAATAGTAATACTCTATACTTACTATGAGGTATCTAATTCAATTCACACACATGCATACAAACACAAAGATAGATATATATGTATGTGTGTGTATAAATGTACAAAGGTATACCCGTTAAAAGTTACCCTCAAGTTCACTGACATACTTGTGTCTAATGCCTTTGCATTTCTCAACAGGTAAAGCACTGAGCCTCAAGGACCAAGGGTATCAGCCCAAGCTGCATTAACTTTTGGTGATGGTCCTCTTAATTACGCAGACTTAGGAGTTCGCAAGCCCTGAGTGGCATCCCACTCAGAGTGGGATGCTGGTCACAGCGTGCTGCAGACCAGGAGAGCTCAAAGGGTCTCACTTCTACCTGCTGTTTATAAGGCCGTGAGATGATTGGCTTTAGTCATCTATTGTAGAGGAAATGTAGAGGGTTACTGTAGAGGTAACTGTAGAGGTTAACATTGATAATACACAGTTGTGGGCTTGCTTCTGGGGTGGTGGGTTGGCTGATGTGGAAAATGTACAGCTGTGGCTTGTTCCTGCTAAGTAGCTAAATAGCACTGAGGAGCCTGGAACAGAAGGAGCACTGGTAGAATAGGAGCACTGGGTGAAGAGAGAGGAGACCAGATGAAGAAGAGCCCAGGGATGTAGGAGACAAGGAGAGGCCCCAGGAGAAGCTCATAGAAGAAGGGGGGCCCGGATGAGGAGAGCCTGGCTAGAAGAGGAGTCCAGAGAAGGAAGAACCCGGACGCAGCAGGGAGACAAGAAGCAGGGTAGACTGGCCTGAAGAGGATGAAGAAACAGCATGGACAGTAGATGAACCATTGAAACCTTGTGTGAGACTGATGGTGGTGCCGAGGCATGAGAGGACTGGTATGGGATGGTAAAAGCCTTGTTGCAGCTTGATAGTTTGATAGTGCTGCGACAATCTGTAAAATTCCATCCTGGCCATAACCTGAGACAGTTAATTTTTTGAATTTACCACTCCACTCGGGCTACAGTTTGGGTCAGGACTGTTCCAGGGCTGTCAGGGAATGACTCATCCCTGCTCTTATTCCCTACCTTAGCCAGGAAATAGGCACTCCTGGTACAGACAGTGCTGCTCCCCACCTTAGCCATGCAAGAGTTGCTGGTATGGTCAAGGGGTGCCCAACTCACTACACAAATGCCAAGGCCTAATTGGGATTCCTGAGGTGAGAGTGGCCCAGAGAAAGGGGTGAAGTGCACCACCACACATTCAAAACATCATCTTCATATGTTAATAATACATTCCAGTTTTCTTGCTGGCTAATAAACAAACAAAATAGCCTTCTTTTGCAGAAAGCTTCAAATCTGTGCTTCAATTTTGTAAGGGATTTAGAAAACTCTTCCAACAGCACTAAGACAGTTTTGGTATTAACAACCTCTATAGGCTGTGGCTAGGAACAGCCATTCTTTTAGCATCGTGCTGGTATGTCACCTCTATCATCCTGCTGAAAATATCTGCGCTCTTGACTGTTTCTGTGACAATGGCTAGATGTCTTGGTATACAGAAAGCTGAAGTATAGGTTGAAGTTTCCATCAATAGACCACATCTGTGAGAGTCAACACATCATAACACCTCTGTCACATTCCTTCAAAGCAACTTTCTTTCCTTTCAAACAGTCCTTTGCCTAACTTAAGGAAGTCTTCCTTTTGGAGTATAAAAAAAGACAGTATTTTTCACAGATATCTCCTTTCCTTTTCTCTTTAAGTGTAGGAAGGCTTTTACAGAATTTTCTTGCCAGTGTAGTTTGGACTTTACAAGATCTCTCTATGTAAATCACATGCCTCTAAAACATCCATACATTTATCCTATGTTCAAAAGTTCTCTTACTATGAAGCAAGTGATCTGCTAATGTTAGTGCTCCATATTGAGGCTAATAATTTTCCAACTTCTTGAGATTCTGACTTATTTTGGGATACGTCAGAAGTTCTCCACTGGTTTTTGGTTGGTACATAAAGTTTTGGGCTTAACCCAATTTTCGTCCCCTTTTACTTTCTGGTGGCTGGTGTCTTCAGTTTTTATAACTTTATATCTCCATAAGTAAAATTTGGTTTTTAATATATTTTGAATGGCTCATGTGAGGATTTTTGGCCTGTTTTACAGGTCTAGGAGAAAACATGACAAGTCTTGGCTTAGGCATCTGAACTTAATGAAAATGGCTGACCTTCTGAGAGTGTCCATCATGTACCATAACACAATTCCATATCTAGCCAACATCTGTGCCTGCTCAACCATTCTTGAAGAAAATAGAACATAATGGAATAATTCTGAAATCACTTGAAAATGGGAATTTAAAGGCAAGTTTATACAGTTACTCCTGAATTTTGACAATAGTACTGATTCATCTTTAGATACTCAAAGAAATATTTTGAAAGTGTTCTTAAGCTTGAGAAATCTATGCACTTCAAGCAAAACATGTAGAAACAGGCTGTTTCAAATTTACCATTTTGCTTTTTTTTCCCCTGCCAAAGAAATAATGTTATTGCAATTGACGTGTTCCCACAGGAACATCCCTGCAAATGTTTCCACACTTTGTTTCATTGAAGTAGGATTTTCCAACAGAAAAAAATTCACAGAAATATTTTACTGGCTCCATTTAATTCTTTTTTTTTTCTCAGATAAGCCTGGTGTTCCTTCCCCTGTATGGTTGGGGACATTACAATAACTGTTCCCTTATATGTTTTCCTTACAGGATGTCTTCATTCCTCATACTGTAAGTACAAACCTAAAGTTACCAGAGTACAGTGTGCGAGGAAATGCTACATAAAAGATTCCTTCTCAGTAGCTGTATTGGGAGCCTTGCAGAACACGTACTGAGAGTTACTGACCTTTCTCTGTTGTTCCTAGTACTTAGGGCTTGAGCAGTTTGTATGTTAGCATGAGCAACCACTGTAGGTTGTCATGGATGGAGTGATGCACTTCACTTGTGACAGAGAAGCAGCAATACGTTTATTGGTATAAAACAGCAATTTAGCTAATTATGATAGTAAACATTACAGTGGTTTAACAAGATTTGATGGCAAGGCACTCTTGATTATTTACTGCACAAAGGACAGGATCAGACAAAACTGTCAGGGAGATCCACCCATTGAGTTATGAGGTTCAGAAAGGATCCCCTTGTGTTCTAAACTCCTTCTCAGCGGGGAGTTTAGGTGCGGCTAGATCCAGTCTTAGTCTCAGACTTGGTTAACAGTTTATATCTAAAGGATTATATGTGCACAATCAATCCTTTATGCCACTTAGCTAATATTTCAAATTTAGCATGCTATTAATCACTTACTGAGAATCTGTTGCAGCAAGGAATCTCTCAACATCGAGGAGTAACCTTAAGAGGCATCCCTGTTCAAGGTGAGATCCTGTCATGCAGCCCACTGCTGTGCAGGACAGCTCAATAGGCTCTGGGCTGTCCACTATGGAATAAGATAATTGACTCATAGTTATATTTGCATACCAACTACAAAAGTTAGCTTCTTTCAAATTTGGCTTGAGTCGAACATTGACCAGCAGTGTTAGGTGGGCACATTGTTCACATTAGCCCTTGCCTAACATGTCGTTATCAGTCTCCCTGAAATCCCCTTTAAGTCAATGCAGCCATTATGACCACCACTGGTGGTTATCACTTGAGAATTGTTATGGAAACCAAGATCAGGACTTGGGGAGGCAGAGCACACCACCACAAGGGGAAGCTGCTGGCGTGCCCCATGCCAGCCTGTGCTGTGCTGGTGAGTGTTATGACAAAGACAACATCCCAGCCTGTCAGGGAACTTTCTGTTAGCTGAACAGTTTGCTAACATAATTAGTAATTTGTGGTATCTTAGGGAAGAATAAAGCCTATGTGGATCAAGGGTGCAACATAGTCATCCTGATCTGGAGACTACTGGACATGGAGGAGTTGGTAATTCACATTACAGTTAATCTGAATAGGCGCAGGCCTGTGCTGCACTGGACTGCACGTCCACCACAGCCTCCAGGCTGTGCTGTGCTGCACAGATTCTTGGCTGCAGGATGAACTCAGCCAGCTGGTTGCAACTGAGGAGCCTGCAGGCAGCTCTCACCCACTCAGAACCAGTGATTATGCCACCTGCATGGCCCCACCTTTAGCCAACTGTGCAGCAAGAAGTTCCAAACATCCATTCTGTTAGTACCAATGACGAACAGAGATGTTTTCTTTAAGGAAATTATATATAACAGCTCGAATGGCCAAAATAGAGAACAATTTTCCATGGATGGGATCTATGCAGCATACTATTGGGAAATCCATCCACAGTCTGTCCAATGCTGCATGCATGCAGAGTGCCCAGCATCTGAAGGGATGTAAGATTTACTTGCCATCTATATTCCATTTTTTTTTCTATCTTATTTAAACAGCTACTTTATTAAATCATTTGTTGTCTGGCCTTTCTTACTGAGACCCAGAAAGAACCCTGCACCACCTCTCAGTTCAAACACCAAGTGCAGAGCTGCAGAAAATTCAGAGACCAGAATTTTTCTCAAGAAAAGATCTGAAAAATAGGACAAAGAAAATGTGTTGGTGTGAAACAGTAAGCTGGAGAATTTAGTTAAAGATCAGCGGCATCATAAAACAGAAAGCACCATCAAGCTTCAATGTCATGCAAAAATCAACTTAACTTTGAACAAAAGAGATTTTGCCCTTTGGATTTGTACCAAACCTTAAAATACGCAGGAGGAAAAAAGTGTGTTCAGAGTAGGGTAGGACAAATTTCTTCATTTGGCAAACCATGTTTAGTAACTTGCAACACAGCCAAAGGTATAGCAAGAACTTCAACTCTTACAGGACTGACACTCTGCAAATGGAGAATAAAGATTGAGCTGAGTAGAAAATTACAGTGAATGCAGGAAAAAAAACTTATTTTCAGTGTGATGACAACTGCACCTGCTACTTGGCTGCAAGTCACAGACTAAGATATTACAGAGCATTCCCAATACTTGTTGCTACATGAACAGCAAGCTAATAGACCTAATATAAGCACTCTGTTTGCAATGCTAACTGAAAGTTGTCTTAGAACAAACAAGGAAGAAAAAGTTTTAACGTTACACAGACTTAATGGCAAATTATTGCTAAATCCTTAGCTTAAATGTAAGTCAGGAGAAAGTGGAGGGTTTTAATACAGCCTCCCAATCACTACAAACTGTAAGAATTATGTCTTGGGGATGGTGTTTTGCCAATAGACGGGGTTAGCACAAAGGACACAGATGTCTAGTTAAAAAAGTGAGTTTATCTTTACTTATGTTTAAAGCAATGGAATAATATGTGAAATAATAGTAAGTGAAATAATACAGCAACACTAAAACAAGACAAGGTAATGCACCTAATCACTACTACATGACAAACTACAGTGGTTAAGAAAGATACATCACCAACTGCCAAATCACCAAAAAATACTTTACCATCATCCAGATCTGCAGTTGCTGGGGAGCCCAGGTTACAGCAAGGATTTGGAGAACCTTTCCCAGCAATTGGGAGGTCCTACATAGTCCATCCACTTGTAGGTGAGGTCTCCAAAGTTGCTCTAAGAGGGTCCAGCTTTTATACTGTTGAATAAACAAGCTCACCTAATTTCAAATGCAGAAACATCTGGTTTCACTCTCCTCTTAGATCCCACCGAAGCCCGGCCAGGGCTCAGGGAGGAACCAAGGGAGTTTCCCTTATCTACTTGATTTAAACCACGGGTTTGCAAACAAGGCCATATATCTGGTTTCACAGCCTTGACCACCTACCTGTAAACAAGGAAGGATGCACTATATCTTTGCTAATGATTTTATCTATTTAATAAAATATATGATATATTTTATATTTGAGATATATCTAAGCTACGTCTTTCACTAATGATTGTGCATATGTTGCTAATGATTGGATATTATATATATATATATTAAAAAAAATGTTCAGTTTAGTGGGTTCATTTAAAGGTCATCTTTAGCTCTGGGCCTGTTGCTCATACCTTAGTACTTCCGATGGATAGTTATAAGGTAATTCCAAATGGAGCAGGAGTTATATTATGTATTTTAATCTTAGTGACAAATGGAAAGCTAAAAGTGATCCAGAGCTACCTGTAGTTTATGATTCTGTAACGAATGACTGGATCAAGATTTTCAATTTTAAGGATCATATACAATTATACACCAAGAAAGTTTAGTGAGTATCATCTGATCCTTTTTTCCTCACAGAAATCAACTGAGAACCCAATGATTACTAACCACTCTTTGAAAGTTGCAAACAATGAGGTTGCTTCTAATAGTTGGATTTGATAGCCTGAGGTAGGTATGCATAAGAAGGAAAACTGTGAAATGATGTTAAGATTTTCAACAAAATAAACACATAAAAATATTTTCAGCATATATAAAATTATTCTCTATAATTATTCTCTTACAGAAAAATACCTTCATTAACCACTTAAAAGATGGGCATCTATTGTAGTAAAAAATGCCCAGAAATACTATATGAATTCATTAGGTTCAGTACAGGCAGAATTTTTTGAATACCTTCTTCCTCTTGACTTCTAGTGTTCTTGAAAACATACCTCCTACAAAACCAGGTATGGATTTGCAACTTTATTATTAAATAATTATCTAAAATTTTTAGACAAATATATTACTATTTATATTAATTAAAAAAGAATATGTTAGTGAACTTACTTTAGTATAAAAATAAATAAATACACTGCATTGCAGATTACTGTGTAACCAGCAGCTGTATTCAAGTCATGGTTAAATCTGAACAATCTAGGGAGGAAAAATCTGGTAAATTTCCAGTAGTGATCTGTACCACTATTAACAGCAAGGCTTCCTCTTAGCTCTAACTGCCTGTGCAAACAATTAAGCAGAACTTCCAGACCCACCATAATCACACCATCTGGAAATACCTATGAGCTTTTTACACTGTGTATTTATTGCTGGCTTGCACTCTCTGCAATGCTGGGCTGTAAGAACTGCAATACCCTATTAAGTCCTGAACAGATCATGTTGGAGCTGCTCCATTTTCCTCCATTTCATTGTTATGCTAAACAATTGTAACTTTGAGTTAAATGACCACTGCATTAATATGTACTTACATTTTAAAAAAAGCCAATACTCCTATTCTACACATTTGTAAAATACATAGTATATGTATGTATTATATATGTATACATTTGTAAAATATAATTTGCATACTTCTAACAGCAATTATAAATTACTTTCTTATGTTACTAAAATGCAAAGTAGTGATGAGGAATCGATAACAATGCTTCAAAAATTTTCTAGCGCTCCATAAAATCATTTCTTACACTTTCTGTTCATTTCTCATCTGAAGCATGGTAAGATTACCACATTTCCAGGAGGCAGAACAGATGAGTAAAGGAAACTCAGTGGGCAGCAGCACCAACAGAGAAGGCAGGCACACAAAAGATGACAACTCTGTTATAAAGTTATTTTACAGATTTCTTTGCAGCAGGCCACACCTGAAGCACAAAAAGAGCTGTTACCACTTGAGAAAAGAGGAGGAAAATCCTTGAATCACAGTATTTCAGCTCTGCCTAATAAAGTCACGATCATTTTGCCAATTTAAAAAAAAAAAAAAGTATGTAATCCCAAACTGATAAAGCTAATTTTGACAGAATATTGGACACTAAATTGGAAGATCTTTGACAGAAGAGATCTGGTAATGTTTTTACAGTAGTTTGAGTCATTACTGAATCTATGTAACAAACTATCATTTGCTGAACTAAACTTGAACAGCTGAAGTATCCCCACATACTCCATTCTGCTGACTCTACTACTAGTGCAGTAACATCTGAAAAAGGGGCAATAACAAATGTCTGGGAGCTGCCTTAAAGAGCAGCAGTTGCTTGTTCAGTGAAGGTGATTCAAGGCCTTGAATAAATGGCATGTATTTGTCATTATTTTTTGTGACTGAACAACCAAATAAGGGTATTTATTTTTGCATGTCAATAGTTGCAAAGCAGAGAAAATATTCAAAGCTACTTGTTTTTCCTAATAAACCATGTACTTTGATTTTTCTAGTAAGATTTACTATAAAATATTAAAATAAATGAAGCTCTTAGTCCAGCAATTAGTCCAAACTAATAAATTACCAGTTATGCCTGTCTATTTAGGATCTTTAAACAAAAAAACCTAAGTTCTCTTTATCACCTTTTAGAGAGGAACAAAAATTGTCTCTAGTTTATCAGAAAAGCTCTTACCCAGTTCTAATTTTACCCAGTTCTAATTTTACCCAGTAGTAAACAAAGACTTAGTCTTATTTTGATTCCATAGTGACTATATATTGGAATGAGGTCAGGGTCACTTTATGTTTCAGTCCTTATTTGTAGAACCTGCTTTTTGTCTTAGTAGGTCTCTGGGGAACATGTGGTTTTTTTAAAGTCTTTTCTGTACACTGGCAGTAGGAAAAGACCTTGCCTCAAGTATGAGTCTGATTCTCTTACCAAGGGTTGGATCCATTCCCAATCACAAAAACCATATTAATTAAAAATTATCCAAAATGTCCCACACCGGGAAATTTGGATGGAGCAGGCACAAGAGCAGAACCACACCACTCCATGGCATGTCATCTAAATTTCACTTATTAAGCAGAATAGATTTAAAAGGTGCATAGCAATTTTTATTTTAAGATGTTTATCCTGCAGTGTTCATACATTTCTAACAACAAAACCTAAACAAAACAAAACCAAACCCAGAACTTCCGGCCCAGTTTAGACCACTTCAGTGTTCCCAAGTCCTGGCTGGCAGCCCAGGACAGTTCCACACCAGGCAATATATTCCACCTCCCCGAAGGGGCTGCTTTTTCTACTACTTAGCACTTCCGCCCCCTAGAATTTCAGCATAAACCATTAATAACCCCACTATCCATGTGGTCCTAGCACTATTTCTGTGATTCTTCCCCATCTCTAAGGGCAACCAGCAGTTCTTACTTGGGTTACTATCTCCCTCTGGCCTCCCACCTCAGTGACGTTACAGGAAGCTAATGGTGCTAATGGTTATTTAACAAAGTTCATTCCTGCTGCTTTCATTCCCTTTGTTTCCTTCCTCTGCATACTGGAGTAATCTTTGTAATGGACAGATGTACTCTAGGTCTCACTTACACAAGCATTGCTTTTAGACAGGCTTCACCCCACGGCAATGTCATAAGCATTCAGATTTCCCGTAGTAAATCTTGTAGTTACATCTGCCTGGAATTAATGAGGAAAGTATCAGAATCCATTTAGGAATTTCATTAAAAGTCATTGAAAGAAAGAGGAGAGGAGTGGGAAACGTGGAGAGCGCGCTAAAAGTTTCCGGAAGAAAAAGAAACAAAGGCAGTTTTGAAAACAATTTATGTTTGGCTTTGCAACACAGCAAAATGTCAGGACAAATGGACATATCAAGCAGTAACACTGAAAACCACTAGCTCTTGAAAGAAAATGTGCTCAGTATAATTCCCTGAGCTTCATTCACTAGAATTCTGCATGAACACCAAAGGCCACGTTTATAAATCCTTACACAGGAATGAATTTTAAATTACTTTGGAAAGAAAGGTGGCATTATGTTTCCAGGAAGAAAATGTAGCCTTCCTTTATGAAGGTTAGGTTAGGAAAGGTATTAATGAAGTTGCAGTTAGCTTCTCTATATTAATGCAGACATCATACTTAGCATGACTGATTTCTTCATTTAGTGAATAAATACTATAATGGGAATATACTTAGTCGGTTTTCACATGGAAGAATTCATCTTAGATTAATACTAAAATTGTGCAGTCTTGCTTCTTGTAAAAATCAACCTAAACACTTTTTTTTTTCATTGTCATACAGAACAAATATTTCCTGTATTTTAACAAATATTTACTTGAGAATAAACTATACAAAAGAGATTCAGATAATGTGAACATGAAAATATACATTAAAAAAAGGAAATTAAAAATGTCTCTTCAATGAATATGGATCTGTTTTCAAAGCAGTCTTAATCCATATCTGAGAGCTAGCAGATTTAAAGTGGAACTGGACAGAGCTTGTAGATAATAGACCTTTCATGAGATAACAGACCTTTCACTGAACTTAAAATGTACTTAAAACAGTTAGCTTTACTAATTTTCCGCTTATTGAGCCCTAATTTATATTTTTGCAAATCTGAAATAGTTCTGTTGATGTCAAATAGTGTTATATAGGTTTCATACCAATGTAAATCATAGCAGAATCAATCCATAAGCTTGCTCTAGTTCTGCTTCATCATTAGTATGTTGTGGGTGGGACTTAAAGATAATTTGTTGTAGAAAAGCAGATGATTTGAATTACAATGTATTCATTTTCACAGCACTATTTCCATGTGCTTAGCTCCTCTGGAGGGTTAGTTCTGTTTGACACATCATTATATTTTTAGTTATAATCTTTTATTAACAACAAATATGTTGACTGTGCAAAACATTTTCTTTCATGAACAGTAAAAGATAGGCAAACGCTATTCAGGAAATAGAAAAAGTATATGACAGAGTTGAGGTAATACAAATTATAGGTTGCATTGAACATAAATACTGTCATAAGCATTAGATCAAAGTCTTGTTTCTAATTAATTCATCCCATTTGAATGTTTCCCTAAGTAATGCTGTTCTGTTACATGTTACTAGCAGTATTTTCATTCAAACTCTCTTCTGTCTTTTATTGCAGTAAGCCATATTCCTTTAGGGCTCAATTCTGTGGTCTTCACTCAATCTAAATTCCCAGTTTGGTCTGGGGGCAGGATTTGCTTGAACAAGGACAAAAGAATGTAGTCTCTGGTGTGTAGTTATATCTGTATTCTCAAAGCCTAAATGCATTTTATTTTAACAGAGTCTAGAATTTAACATGGAACAAAAGAGTCTTAAATTCTACTCCACTTTTTGGTTCTGAATTTTGTATGATTAGTTTCTTTAGCTTCTTTTTTCCATTAACATTGGCACCACTAAGATAGATATAATAAAGCGCATTAAGTTCCTCTGACAGATAATTTGATGAAAGGCTCTGCATACCTATTGTAGATCAGATGCTGAGAGAGGAATCTCTCAACCAGTATAAAGCTCTGATCACCCACTTAACATTTTCCTTTTTATGTTACTAGGAAGTGATTCCAGAGCAAAATCTGTTTGGGTAATTTGGAGTCAGTCACAAAGTGTTTAAAAGATTAGCATTATGTTGTAGCTGAAGTACAAGTTAGTCCCCAGGAACCCATGACATTGTCAGTGTGGAAAAGAGGCATACAACAATCTTTGCTTCTCATTCTCCAGCTACATCAGGCAGACAAGAATTACACTCTGTATGTGAGGAAGTACTATTAGTTTATTTTTCCAAGGTCTTGCATGTATTTCAAACTCTACTGCCTGGCATGTTTTGTACAAGTTAAACATCCACCCTACTGATGAGAAAAGTGTCGTATCTCAACTTCTCCAAGTCAAATAGGATACAGCACAACTCACATCGTTCAGTTCCAAATATTTAACTGGGGAACAAATTAAACCTCTGTAAGAATATATACAATTACCCTGTCCCAACAGAATTATGCCACGTACTTTGAACTCTCATAGAAAACGTCCTCCAAATCAACTGCTTTCTGGTAATACAAACCTCTAAATATTTGAAGGACCAAAGCAAAAAATTAATTTAGATTATCACATAATGCCTCCAATTTTATATAACAGAGCTCAAATACAAATTTTAGACTGCTACACAGCACAAATTCACTGAGAAAGCATAAAAGATTTTCTGGAGGGCTGAAAAATGTAAACTCTTACCCCACATTATACTGTCCTGCAGGTCCATAACACCAGTTTTTAAATCACAGTAGCATATGCCCTTAGCAAAATGTTCCTTGCATGTGAATCTGATATACATTTGTTGAGAGGAACACCATGAAGTCAGACCTGAGCCTCAGATCACGTATACCATAATATGAAGTCACCAGTCAATTACTTTGAAAACCATTATCAGAATCCTTTTTTCCCCCTAAATCTGCTTTTACACAGTTGTATATGATGTCCTCTATGATGCAGAACAATTAAAAAAAAAATATCACATACTCATTTACGTGAGTTATTCCATTTTACATTCTTATGTTTCATTCTTCTTGTAAGAATATTTTTAAATCAGGCTGGACTATCCACGTGTGATGTTTACGTATCATATGTACTACAGTGACTGTTTCATTAACAAAAACTTGTAGCCAAGCATTAGGGGATGTTAATGAATACAAACAACCTCTCTTAATATTCTAATGGATATATTTTTATAATCTGATCACTCCTTATGTATCTTTAATAATGATTTATTTTTCAAGATTTCAGTCATGACATCACTCTCCATATCTAAGCTCTGAAAAAGCTGTTTAGAGATCATGAAGGCCTATGTGAACTCCTACTTACACCTTAATTATTGTAAACTATTGCTAACCCACATAAAAGCCAATTAAGAGGCAGCATGAGTAGCCATATTTAATATAAATAATATCAATGGCTCATATTCCCTCAGCATGATTCGGTTTAAACACTTCAACTATGAATGACTATAGAAAATTTTTGTAATACTCCTGAGGTAGCATAAAGTTGTTTATATCAGGACTTCTTCAAGCTATAAAAATTTACATTTATATCTAGACTGTATTCTAAGGCACTTTACACATGAACAATTAAAGATCTCCATCAAACTCTGGGTGAATCTGAAACACATGAATACAATATTCACTCATTAACCACTGTATGAAATGAAGATGCTTTACTGCAAAAAAACCCCAACAACATATAAAAAAAATATTTTTTTTCAAAAGGACAATTATTAAAATTAACCATAAAAACTATTTCAATGTTCCAACTGGTTTGAGAAATTCCAAGGAAAAATACTTCTTTCTACATGTTAGCATAACGTAGTAACACGCTGATACACACTTCTTACCCAATAATTCCTATGGAAAGATTTAAAGTAATATCCTGCCTACTACTGTGCAAGTTCAGACAATTTTGTCCTGTAACTGAATCTATACACAGTACACTGTTGCAGAGAACGCTTTCTGCAATTAAATTTCTGCTCTCCATCTCAAAGATGACTGTCTTATAGCATTATCAGATTTCCTCTCAAATAACCTGCCTGTACAAAACTATACTGTAGTCAGGACAACAGAGAACTGAGCTAGGATTATATGTCTAAACTCCTAGGTCCAGATATCCCGGTCATGTCATTTGGAACACTGTAATAAGATATTTAAATCAAAACATACATGCTTTCAAAAGCCACCATTTCCATAGGTATAATGGTAATTCATGAAGTGAAGGTAGGCCAGGGGCTTTGCCTTTGCAAAACAGTTCTTTTCAGCTTACTGCATATGCACCAATAAGTAGGCAAACTCACAGAATAAACAAAAGGCTTAAAGACGCTGCACTATTTGTCAAGGTGCAAGGGAGGAGCTGACAGTGATGGATGTACACTTTTACTGTACTTAGTGTGCTCCTGAAGGCCTCCCTAACTCAAGGGATGCTCTCTCCTGTGGTAGCTCAGAGACTCTCCCACATTGAGGGCAGTTCAGCTGCTGGCACAGAGATACTCTGTCCACGCGACCAGTGATGCTGCTGGGCACCCGATCAGTGATGCTGCCGGGCACTAATGCAGATAAAATGGTAATATACCCGTATTTCACCAGGAGCTCCTTCTCCAATTGAGTATTATCCTGGATTGGAAAAGCAGCAGGATGCAGCTACCAGGTACTTGAGTTCTGGCCTTTTAAATCATGGAATATTTTTTTTTTCCTTTAGAAATTATTGTATCTAGATTTATATAGGGGAAAAAATATGCTTGCTTACTGTCTTCTCCTCAACCATTAAAAAAGTGACATACAATCTCTCTCGTCTGTGTATGTCTTTGTAATTTAAGGAGTGGATCCAAAGAACAATGAAGAATTTTACACTTTTCAAAAGTAGACTGTTTAATCAAGCATTCTCTGTGTAAAAGCTGAAACGAAAATTCTAATTAAAATGTAACCTGGGGTAGCTTCACCAATTCTAGTCTAATGGGAACTAATTCCTGTTATAGTTAAATTAACTCTCAGGTCTTAATTTGCTCAGGTTTCCCTTAGAGTCCTCCTTATTTAAGGAAAGATCAGTTTGCTAGAATGTTTCAGACTTCTAGGCCAGTGGCTTCATCCCCTAGTATCTGCTTGAAAGAGAAAGATACATGCAATTTCCAGTACCTTCTATACCAAACAACAAGGTGGTTTTTTGAAAGCATCCAAAACATTTTATATGTGAGTGTGTATGCACATGTGCATTCTCCCTTTGTGCCCTCAATTCAGTTGTCTTCTTAGACAGTATTTTCTGACCAGTCATATTAGACGTGGATGAAATATTTTAAAGTAAATAAGACTTAGGACCACTTCATATCATAACACACCGTAAGACAAGAGTCTATCATCTCATGGAAACTCTGAATCACAGCAAGACAATTAAACCAAACTTAGTTGTGTTTGAAGCATTGGAAAATACTACAGAAAGTCAGAAAATTACTTAACATTGCTTCTGACTTCTGCTTCACATGTGAAAACATTTGGGATTTCTGAAGATGTAACTCATCTCAGAGGAGGTCTATAATCCAGTGTGCACTATTCCTAATTCACTACTAATTGTTCTGTCTCTCAGTTTTCAGTCTGGTCCATCTATCATAGCTAGTCATGTAACTAGTCAATTACACTTGGCAGTAGTCAAAGTTACCATTTTAGAATTCCTTCTTAAGTGACATTTCTAACAATTAGTGACTAACCCAAGTGAGCAATATATGCACCAAAAAAACCTGAATCAATCTGAAAATGACTGGCACATAAGAAGCAACAAAAAAACAGGGGAAAAAAACCCAAACCCACAGAACAAAAAAGAAATGGCAAAGCCCAAAAGAAAACTTAATCAGATTTACATCTGAAATAAGTGACAGATTAATTTCACTAACAGCTTTGCCTGCTTGCAACAACCAATATCTGAACCATAAGAGATAAAGAATGAAAACCAGAATAACTTGATGCTTGATGGCTTATATACATACATATCTAATAGAACATTAATCTCCTGACATCATAGTCAACATATAAAAAGCTTCTACATGGTTGTGAATACTGGTTTTATATCACTAGGGCACCTCAGGACAGTAAGATATCAAAAGAAAACAACAAAAGAACTGACTAGGATCAGAAAGGAACAGAAACAGCACACATGATAGTTACCTAACATCATGCTTAGAAAGTATAAAAATTTTGCTCTGTTTAGTATGAAAGAAATGTGCAAGATACGTAACTATCAATAATTAATTTTATTATCTTAAATCAAGTTCTGTTAAGTGGTCTATGGCTTCTTATTTTAGAGAGCTGGTCACAAGAGGGCAACATAGTTACATACATATGGAACAGTTCTGACATTCCACCCAATGGAAATTAGTGGTATATAAAAAAAAAAACAACCAAAACACAATAATAGGGTATGAGAGTTGTTTATTGATCAGTGTTTCTAACAGAGTAAGTATCAGATTAAAATTACAAAATTTAACCTTAACACTGTCCCTCTACACAGGTTCCACAATACAATCTGGTCACAGTGTAACACACGTGTCATACAATTTTCACTACATTCTTAAAGGATGTGCCTGCTCTTGCTGGAAATCTGTACTTTTGCCAGATCTGTGCAAGCATCTCTCAATACTGCACAGGAAATAAATCAGACAAGTAAACTAGAGCATAGTCTGAAAATGCCACTGTCATTGGAACTTCATCTCCTACAATACTCTGATGCTTTCTTTTAATTCATTGATTACATACTGATTTTATCCGTAGGAGCTCTGCCTCATTCAGAAAAAAGAAACTGGGCACCTTAGTGATCAGGGAATATGAGATGTTTGGGTGGAATATAGGTAGTACATTCAACATTAATTCCCTCATTATTGTTTTCTTAGTGTGATCAACAGCATCAACAGAAGTTCTTAAGTGAACCACTCCTTAAATAAACATTTTGTTTGTTCCAATGTAAAGATTCTCCTTGATAAAAGCAGAGAAAAACCTTCCAGTAAGATCCAAATAAAGACTTATTTTGAAATCTAGCCTTACAAATATTCTGATAGAGAAAGCTTTGTGGATCTGATATTCTGAAAAGACAAAGGCTATTACTTTAGTGCTGACTATCACTTTTGAGGTTATTTTCACTATGTTTATACTGGATTTAAGTCATACAACACACAAAAGAGCCAAGAGAATTCCCACTATAGGTGCAATGCTGATCAGCAATACTGTCATTACTAATTACCACAGCAACATCACAAATTGTGTACAGGAAATCAACTGGAACAAGACTTGCAAGGACTCTCTGACAATGTCAGACAAAAGTAAGTTCCAATCACTATAGTAACAGCTGTGAGCAACCTTCTGGTTGTATTGCAGTCAATGGCAAAACTCCCACAACCATCAGAAAGGTCTCAAGTTCATTTTGTGACAGACATCCATAAGCCATACGACTAGCACTGACATTTTAGATGTGAAACAAAAACAGTGAATTTTTCTACAGCTTGCTTGTAAATGAATGCATTTACATTATGTAAAGTGCTTGAATGCCTAACCTATATACTGAAAATTCTGTAAAGCCAAAGTCCAGCCTTCTTTGAGGACAGGCACTTAAATATGCAGATCTGTTACTTGCTCAATATATTTCTGAGAAAACCTGTAGATTTTTTTTTGTTTTCTTGTCACAGCCAGCCTGCAACTCTTCCCTTGTACATTGCAAAGTTTTCAAATTGTTCTTTTACCTGGGGTAAAAGAAAGACGGGAAGAGGAGAGAGAGGATATAAAGAAGAAAAAATAAAATTAAAGAACAAGTTCCAGAAAAAAACTAATTACGTTTATTAAAAAATGAAATATTACATTAAAAATGAGAATCTAAGCAGAATAATTAAAAAAAAAAAACCAAACCAGTATGAACATTTTGATTTATCTAAAGTTTGATAATTTTTATCCTGAGGGGGGAAAAAAAAAATCCTTTTTCCATGATTTTTTTTTCATTTCTAACCACCTGAGACCAGTGAGTGCTTCTCTCACATTGTACTTTGTTGTATGGAGAGCTTAATGAAATCCCAATTTAATGTGACAATTTTTTTGAAACTGTGGTCTGTAACACACCATTTAATCCCAGACCTTTCAATGTCATGATCCTTCTCCATATCATAATCTCATAGCGGGAAGGCAGGGATGAGGTGTTAGTCATTTTTATTGCTTTTGTCATCATAGTCTCATTGCTTTTCATCTTCATACTTTAACTTACATAGCACACAAGGTCCATAAGCTGACTCCCTTGGAGCTATCCTGAATGAAATCATCTTATTCTGTTAACAGCACTCTCTCACAGATTTCAACATCCTATCACCTGTTCATCTCATAGATCATCACAATCTTGATCCTTTTGGCACTCCTCTAATCACTTTTCTTTCTAGATCTTTATCATCCACAAAGATACACCTTAATGTTTAAAACCCTGAGACTTCAGACAATCCATAGTGCAGCGTCAATTTCAGTTACCTGTTCTCAGGTGAACTCCTGAAGACTTAGCTTAGGTTTCAAGAAGCCAAGCTGCCCAGCTATTGAACTGCTGTGAAAAATAATTACATTAACAGCTGAAGAGCTGTTAGACTACAGCCTCTTCGAAGACCACCTAAAGTGAGATAAAATGCAGCCACGTTAGAGCTAACTCAGGGAAAATAAAGGCATGTTGCACATATGATCAGTCCCACTGACTGTCATATATCTGTGGAATCTATAGTTAAGACTAATGACTTGCATGGGAAAAGGTAGGTGATGCACAGAAGACAACCACAACTACATAAAAAACGCATACCCTAGGGACTGCAATCTAAAGGAAAAGAACAATGTGCTGAAGCACTTTTTAAAGCAAAACTCTTTATCAAGCTGTGAGACAAAGAGAATTAAATCCCAAAACCATGCAAAATGATATCTATATAAAAAGTTAGAAGGTTAATTCCTCCACCGTTGTAGAGTAGAAAGCCGAGGATCTGATCTTTCTTAGTAGTTACAACTAATACTAATTTGAAAGAGCTCCTAAGCGCAATAATCAGACCAGTCTTCACTGCTTGACCTGAAATACCCTTTCAACCTGCAAGAAAACTAGGTATGTGACTTCAGAAAAATAATTTCTAATGTTCTTTCTATAAACATTATAGTAAAATATACAGTGAGGTTCAAGAATGGTAGTGGGCTGTGAGAAGTAAGAAGTACATTAAGTATTTAGCTTTCCATATATTGCAGAGATTTAATTCTTACGTATTCACTTCCACTACTCCTGAGATAATTCTTTGTGTACTCCCCTGTGGAACACAAATCATTCTCCAAGGGGAGGTCAGCTACCTCAAAACTACTTCCACTTCTTTCTTCAGGGAAACCAACATAAGTGAGTAATTACAGAAATCTCAACAAGCAAGCCTCTCCGATCTCCTACTGGTCATGCCTTTTAAAGGTACTATTATCCCCTAACGACCTGTAAAATCTCAGAAAGGTAGGCACCACATAAAAGTCCAGCCGCTTTCTTTCTCTACCTAGCTTCAGCATGATGGAAATCAGGAACTGCTCGCTATGTCACGGCACTGTGTCAACTCTGCTGCTGCTGCTGTCACCCATGGTAGCTCTTTTTCTATGACAGGTTCCTCCTCATTAGCTTTCGCTTTCCCACCACTGGCGAAATTCGCACACTCATTCTATTGTACAGCTGCATTTCACTTCCCTAAGGTCACGTAACTAAGACCCAGGACCTCACCCAAAGTCCAGTGAATCTTCCCAGAATTTTAAGATTGTTTGGATCTGATCTGTGATCTGAAACATATGACAGGGCTTGGTTATTTGGTCTTTTAATGTTTCCTGCTTTTACCATATTTAACACATTTGTGACACTACTTTCAAAGAGCTAAGGAAATTCACACTGACATGAACCTTTTTCCCATGTGACATATTCAGAAAAAAAAAAATAATTAATTCCTTGCAATAGAAAAAACACAGTAGGAATTTCACTGTAGGAATACTGCAAGGGACAAATAAGTGTAATTGGCTGTACCAAGTCCTGTGGGAAGTGCTAAAGTACTATCTGGTTGGAATTTTTCCCTAAAAAAAAATTTGTCCTACTCATTCAGTCTCTAGATAACAAAGATAAACATAAAATAAGGCATTTCATAAAGAAATTTTGAAATAGATGTCTAATAATAGTTGGTAATATTTTAGTGACATTCACAAACAGCTATTTATTTCAGCATTTGCACACATACCTACAAAAGCTTGAGTTCTTCAACCAAATCTTTTATTTTTCATAAGTACTCAGCTTCTATAGCTTCTTATGGAGTCCTGTGGGAGCCAGATGTACTCATTAAAACCAGGACATGTTTTCAGGTTAGCTACAAAGACACGTATTTCCAAGTTGATTACTGGAGTCACAAAGTGAAATGTTGATCTTACTGGTCATGAAATTTTAGAAAAGCCAGCAGTTTATTTGATCAAAATTTGAACAAATTATTATACGATTGTAAAATTATTATATATGTGGCATCAAAAGATGTCTCCCACAGAAATGTCTGCTACCTTGGACGCTTGAAGACAATGAGACTATGTTCTGACAGCAAAAACTGACATTTTGTCTGATAATAAAGTTTAGTCAGAAAAAAGATCTGGCCACCCTTGGCGAGTTGATCATGGCTAAGGGCTAGATGCTCACCCAGCTGCTTTCACCTCCTCCTCAACAGGAGAGGGGTCAGCAAGAAAGATGAAACAGCTTGTGGGTCAAAGACATAGACAAGATCACTTACCAATTACTGCCATGGGCCAAACAGTCTTGACTTGGAGAAAATCAGCTTAACTTATTCCCTATTAGAGTGGTGAGAAACACAGACAAAAACTAAAACACCTTCTACCCGTGCCCCTCAGTTTTCCCTGGCTCATCTTCGTTCCTTCACTCCTGACTACCTCTACCTCCATCTCCCGAAGGGCACAGGGGCACGGGGAATGAGGGGCTGCACACAATCCACAACAGCTCCTCTCTGCAGCTCTTCCTCCTCATGCTTCTCCCCAGCTCCAGCTGGGCCCGTCCCAGGGGCCGCAGGGAACCACCCGCCCCGCCGGGGTCTGCCCCGGGGCCGCGGGGGCGTCTGTGCCGGGGCGCCCGGAGCCCCCC
>JAVJGI010000040.1:5515326-5530705 GCA_035590275.1 Ibycter americanus
CCCCCCACCCCCGCTGCTGCTGCTGCTGCTGCCGCCGCCAGCACCCGGGCACCAGCCCCCAGTGCACCACTTCTCCCACACTCTCACTTGGGTTTTGGGAAGTCTTATATTCAAAGCAGAAGTGGACCAAAGATATGTTCTGAAGTTGTCTGATTAAAAAAAACACTCTGCAAATGAAGCTTTCCAAATTGAACAACACTGCTAGACACTAAGTCATTTTGGAAAGTTAATTTAGAAGATAAGTCTCAAGCCAGCAATAAGGAATTGTATAGCTGTTAATGCAGGGTTCCAGGAGGCTATAGAATATATTTTATTGTGCCTCTTGAATTTCTAGGAATTTCGAGTACTCTGTTTTTTGGGAAAATCACATACCATGCCACTGTGCAATTTTAAACCAGGTTTTTCTTTAAAACACAGTTTTGTTCATCATGTCATTTGTTGTTCTTTCTATATGGAATGGTTATGTGGCCATTATGATGTATACAATGATATATGTTCAAAGTGTTGGTAGGACTGGTCCCTTTTTAAAAATAGTTGGTAGTGCAATACAGTGACAGTCCTAATGAGGAGGTTCAGTTAATGGTATACAAAAACAATTAACAACTGTATTCCACTTAGATTTTTCAGTGATTAGTTTTGTGGTTGTTCTTTTACAAAGTCTGAAATGCCAGCAGAAAGTGTTTGCATTGCTGGAAGCTTTTCCCACAAGGGACATAGCACAGCAGAACCTCCTGCTCAGAACTCACTATTCCAAACAACCAGGTGTTACTTCTGCAAGAATTTCTATTCTACGCAGGCTAAAAAGTTACTATTTGCTTTATTTTATCTCCCACCAATGTTCAGGAAAATGACCAACTCAATGATCTATATGAAGAATACCTTCTTTACATTAGCAACTATCACATAACACTGATAGGGACCCTCACTAACCTGAAAAATAATAGATAATCTTCTGAAATGTTTTAATCCATAAGGTTCCACTCTTCTGGGGTTCAAAATTTTCATGTGGTTACAAATAAGTCTTGATAATTTGACCTACTACATTCTGGGCCAGAAGCTCAGGATTTAATCCAAATTACTTCAGTAAGTTCCATATTTCATTGCCTTGGACATGTGCTTTGGATAGGTTGGGGCAAGAGGCAAGAAAAAGTTTTTTTCTTTTAATAGCTGTAAAATACACATAGAGCAATTCTCTGTTTTTGCACTTTGGTAAAGACAACAGAACTCATGCCCAAAATCTGCTTGAGTTCAGAAAATGACAGCAATAGTTCAAATCTTCCCCATAAGAAGCAGAGGAGATGATCAATGCTCATCTGTAACTCCTCTGTCTCCAAGAGATTTTAAATATATTCATTATCAGACCGAAGTCATTCTGCATTTTGTCAACAAAAATAATAGTACACGTTGTCAGATGCATCGTGTTTCCACAGCTATGCTTTTTTTGACAGAAAAGACAAGTAAATAACCCCCAATCTCCCTCTACTTTGCTTAATTTGTTTCTGCTATCTCAAAACAGACTATTATTGTGTTTATAAATCAAAGCATAATGCTTCTTTACTGCATGACAGTCTCAATTGGGCTGAATAATTTGGGGGACTACAAGCAGCACACACATCTGCTGGTAAGACACAAAGATCTGGAAATGCACAAAACTGGCAATCTGGAGCATCTCACATGCTTCCCTGTCATAAACACTGTAGTCAGTGCTATGTCTAGACAATGATAAAAAACACATCAAAGTTGAGAAGCAGTCTAATACCAAAACCTAAGACTTTCCTAAACAAGATTAAATTATTCAATCTCAGCAATGGGGTTGCATTACCCAGGAGAGCCTTAGATCAGTTACGTGATGGGAGTGAAGATACGTCTGAAGATACCAAAGGATACTGTCAATTAAGAAGGTCTATAAAAATAGATTGTATCCCTTAGAAAGTTAATACACTTCATGAGAGCAGACCTAGAGTATTCCAACACAGGGTAAATACAGATACACCCAGGAAAATCTTCTGAAAGGCTTTGCTCATTTGTCATTGAGCCCTGGGACACTTGACGGAAAGCCTGGATTTGCTCTAATTCATACTACAAGGGTCTGAACCAGTCCTTTCCTATAATCTCTTCTCCAAGGGAATAATCCTTTACAGTTGTTCTGACTCTAAGAGTTACATGTCTAAATATCAGTTTAGCTCCTTTTAGCAAGCATGGGTGTAATTATGACTGCAAAAGTCCATGCCCATTTTTGCCTTTAGTGGTAAGAAGTTAGTAAGGAATAAGCACAGAGGCAAAAGCTTTCTCAGACTATACATCAAAATCCAGCATTTGGATAGATCCCTCTTCCCCTCCTCCTGGGGGTTCATTTCTTGACTTGTGTGTTTAGCCTCAAAGTCACATTCTAGTCCTTCAAATGTTGCATTTAAGATCCTTATGATAAAATTTCATGCTTTTACTTTATCTGACAAAAATATCAGATTACAGCAGAAATAAGAACTTTCAGTAGTGGTGGAGAGAGTTGCTGATATCAAGGAGAGATTTAATGGGTTTACAAGTTTTATGCCGATCTGTAGGCAAGATTTATTTACAGCACAATATTCATTCAGGCCTTCCAAATTTTGTTCAAGAAAAGCAGACTTTGGATACAGCCAACAAAAATTATTCCAGGCACTTTTGCAGTCAATTGAAGAATGAAGCTGCTTGACTAAAAGTGGAAAATGGAATATATTATCATATGATATTACTTCACAAACTGAAAACAGTTGTTTGAAAACATTTTTCTTCTTTACGAAAGTGGCATTTCCTTTGCTTTTCACGTGCACAGCAAGGCTACAGTACCCTTCTTCCTCTCCTCACCCCCTTCTCGAAAAAAAATGAATGTAACGTTAGGAAGATGAAGACTGGCATCAAGCTATCAAAGAGTACATTCTAAATTAAAATTTTCTGGAAAGACAACTGCATGATCTTTCTATTAAAGATTTATGTTCTTGATAATCCTGGTAGTTCTGTATTCCATAATAAACTATAAAGATACTTTCAAAAAAAATTTTTTTTTTTTTTTACTAATGGAAAAAGTAACTTCTCCAGCACAACATAATTTAGATGCTTGCTTACTTGAACACATTGATTGAAATTTATAAATTAAAGACAATGTAAAACTAATAGAACAGGATGCACAATTTATATAATGGACAACTCTGAAAATGTGAATCTATTTAGGACTGGATTTTTTTACAAAATCAGTTTGATATGTAGTGTTATTAAAAAGATTTAGGAGCTCTTCGGTCAAAAATATGTTAACCCAGTATTACAAGAACTCCCATTTTATCGCTTGACTAAAACTTGGCTTTCTAAAACTGGCAAAAACTTACTGTTTGAGATTTCCAATTCTACTAAGTATGAAAACACAAGAGTTGTGTGTGAGTTTTGTCATGTGTTCCCACAAAATTATTGAAGATTAATAATGAACACTGTTATCATAATTAAAGTTTGTATTATGTCTATGGTATCTTTGACTCAAAATGCTGGCTCATATCTCAGGAAACATTTTCTTACTTTGAAAAAGAACTGTAATGAAATACTAATCCAATAACATGAAAGTATATGTAGACATTTTGAGAGGATGACTGATGTTAAACAAAACAAGTTCATCATGTTCTAGACAAATGATTCACAATTTTGTATTTACTGAAAAAAACCACGTTTAGTTCTCATTTATTTTGTCACAGGAACCTTTATTTGAGCTGGTATCTAGAGATTAGGGGATGTAATACATTAATGAAAAGTATGACTTCATAATGTTATAGACATGGAATTGTTATAGACATTGAGAGGAAACACTTTATTAACATGGAATTGTTATAGACATTGAGAGGAAACACTTTATTAATGCAGCTAGTGTATCTAGGAAAAGCAGATCTTAACCCAGTGACCTGATGCAGTATACCCTGGAATTATGGAAGGCTGCCTATTGATTTTAATGGTTACCAAATGATCACAGACTTCAGTGAGGCTTTGTTGTAGTTTCAGGCTGTTGAGTACCCATTAAAATCTTGACCGCTAAAGCTGTGATTTCAGTGTGGTAAATGAAAACTTAGGCTGATTTACTAAAGTTGTCTGATGATTCTTTATTTTATACCTCAAACACATTCATCATTTACTCTCGAGCATTCTGTATTTGCCAAATACAGCAAGACGCTTCAAGAGCAGCGGGGAAGACAGTCTGGCTTTGATCGTATTTTGTGTTACTTGTGTTTGTTACAGAGCACTTCTGTTTGCATTCTTCATGAGTCAGGGCCCTGAAAAGGGATTCAGACCTCTCTCTGTGCTCTTTTCAGTGCTGTGGGAATCCAGTAAACGTGCTCACAGATTTTCAGCTGGGAGAGCTTTTTCTCAGCTTTGTCGATTTTGTGGTTTGCTCTCAAATACAGCAGGAAATTTTGGCTGGTGTTTTCAGGATTGCCTAAGGGATTTTGATGACCAGTTTCCATTAAAATTAATGAGAATTGAGCATACAAATCCCATTGGTAATCTCACCCTTTATGTTATTAAAACAATAAAAGTTGGAGAAGAGTGACATGTAAAATAAAATTTATGTTGCATTAAAAAAGAAAGCCTTGCTATCTATAAAACCATTCAGCAGTCCCTTTCCCCTCAACCTTCACTGAAATCCTTTATGGAAACTCCATGAAAGCACTTTTATTAGAGCTCTAGAGGCTCACACTTGGCCCTTGCTTTACATGGGTTGTTTGACTGATATTTATTTTATATTACAGTATATTTCTGAAACTTTGACCTCTAATTTGTTACATGAAAGAGCCATAATAAAAAAAAAAATATTGCAATAAGAGCTTCAGCTTTTAACAATTTTGCTGATGCTTTATATCTTTCACATTGCACTTTCATTGACTTACTAAAAGTTTCTGAGCAGTAGCCATACCTTTGTTCTAGGTGTTCAGGAATCAGTCCTGTGTGGTGTAGTCCTAGAAAGTAGGAAGAACACACTTGAAGCACTTGATGCTGCCATTGAAACTTTAGCTGCACGCTGAAGGACAGATTCATTGTTGATATCACAGAAGGCTGAGAATATGAGATATGCTGATAAAGCTCAAATGCTTTCAAAAAGTTTCTCAGGGTTAGGACAGAACTGAAAGCTTTTTAAGTGTCCAGCTCAATAAGGCAGTGACAGATCTTAAGCTCATATGACACAAGAAACAGCTGGAAAAAGAATCTGTTCTCATGAAAAAACATGAAACAAAACAACAACAAAACAAAATAAAACATCTTTGAAAAATCTTTATCTAACACTTAAATGAAAAGTTTAAAAAATCCAGAAAACTAATCTCAGGGTTTCTTTTTGCCAGGCTGAACTGACCTTATACTGGCTGTCTCTCATCTTCCCTCCTTGCACTGCTGGGAGGGGTCCCCTTTCAGCTCCTTGATAATTCCCTCACAGGTAATGGGGTGGTGTGGTTACGCACCCCTGAGACAATCTCCCTCCAGGCTGAACAAGCCTCAGTTCCTCAGTCTCTCCTCACAGGGCACATGTGCTACAGCCTGCAGCCAGTATCCTCTGCTGAACTCACCCATTCATCAGTTTCTTTCTTATATTGAGGGGCTCAAAACAGGATGCAGTATTTCAGATAGGATCTCTTTAATGTCAAGTAGCAGGGGGTAGTCCCTCCCCTCAGTGTTCTGGCTGTAACCCTGTAAATACCTCCCAGGGCACTCTTGGCCACCTCTGCAGCCAGGGCACACAGCTGGCACATGCTCAGCTGGTGTCTGCCAAGGCTGGCAGGTCACATCCTGCAGGGCTGCTCCCAGCAGGGCAGCCCCAGCCGTGTCCTTGAAAAGGGACAGCACTTGGTTTTGCACTTGTTGCATTTCATGAGGATCTTGTTGGCCTATTCCCCCAGTTTCTCCAGATCTCACTGGACTGCTGTCCTGCCCTTCCGTATGTTGACTAGTTCCCCAGTTCGTTGTCATTTCCAAACCTGATCAGAGTCTCCTCCATCACCTCTGCCAGGTCACTGATAACGATGTTGAACAGAACTGGTCCCAGAACAGCCCCCTGCAGTACTGCACTTGTTACTAGTCTCCACTTAGAGTACAACCCATTAACCACTACTCTGAGCTCAACCATACAACCCATTTTTTAACCATCTAGTTGCCCACCCATCCGGACTGTTATGTCCCAGTTTGGATAGAAGAATATTATGGGAGATGGTGCTGAAAGCCTTGCAAAGTCAAGGCAAGTGACATGTACAGCAAGGGTTTATTTGTTTGACTCCCGTGAGACCAAATCTGGAGCACTGTGCCCATTTTTGGGCTCCCCTGTACAATAAAGACATCAATGTACTGGATCAGGTCCAGTGAAGGGTCACCAAGGTAGTCAGGGGGCTGGAAAACACAGTACAGGAGGAGAGGCTGAGACAGCTGGAATTGTTTATACATGAGAAGAGAAGGCTAATAGATAATTTTACTGTTGTACAACTGCCAGGTGGGGTGACACGAACAAGATGGAACCATACTATTCTTGGAAGTACGCAGTGAAAGCAGAAGAGGAAACAGGCCCAAGCTGCAACACAGGAAATTTCAATTTGATGTAAGAAAAAGCTTTTTCACTGTGAGGTGATCAAATACCGGGGAGGAGGTAGAATGCCCATCCTTTGAGGTGTTTAAGACTCAGCTGGACAACAGAACCCCTGAAGGTCCCTTCCAACCTAAATTATTCCATGAATCTATGATTTTTCTAACCCCCACAATTTCCTTAACACAAAATTATGAATGACACTTTAATTATCCTGTAAGTATTCTATAGTAGATCTCAATGGTCAAAACTACTATGTAAGTAATCTCTAACTTATCTCTCCCCAGTTCAAGAAAGACAGGGAACTACTGGAATAGGGGCCAGTAGAAGGCTACAAAGATGATTAGGGGACCAGAGCACCTCCCTTATGATGAAAGGCTGAGAGAGCTGGGCCTCTTCAGCCTGGAGAAGAGAAGACTGAGAGGGGATCTTATCAGTGCCTACAAATATCTTAAGGGCAAGTGTCAAGAGGATGGGGCCAGGTTCTTTGCAGTAGTGCCCAGCAACAGGACAAGGGGAAACGGGCACAAACTGCACATAGGAAGTTCCTTCTGAATATGAGGAAAATCTTCTTTACTTTGAGGGTAACAGAGCACTGGAACAGGCTGCCCAGAGAGGCTGTGGAGTCTCCTTCTCTGAAGACATTCAAAACCCATCTGGATGCAACTCTGTGCACCTGCTCTAGGTGAACCTGCTTTGGCAGGGTGTTAGACTGGGTGATCTTCAGAGGTCCCTTCCAATGCTGATCATCCTGTGATTCTGTGATTATGCTTTCATCTTTGAACCTTTTACAGCTGATTGCATTTACATTAGCCATCTGCTCATTAATGAAAATTTAGAATAAAGCTTAATAATAATAAAAAGCATTCTTGACTACTCTTGTACCATTTTTTACACGTAACAGGAACACCAACTATTTCCTCAACCTTTCACTTACACTAAACATGCATACAAAATTCTTCTCTTGCTACACTTTCTATGCCTTATTTGTTGCATTATTTTTATGCTTTAACTTTCTGATTCTCTTTTCAGTTACACTGTTCTTTAGCTCTCATTCTCAGTAATTTGACTTAGTCACTCCCTGTGACATTCTTTCTTCAATTTCTGTTTTTTGAAAATCAAACAGATTGGTGAATTTGATACATCTTTAAACTGACCTTCCCTTCATTTATGATCTCATTTATGACCTCTGTCACTCTCTTGAATTCCTTCTTCCTCTGGAATGATGCCCAGCTAATCCTACCTACCACCCGTCTCAGTTAACTGAAAATTGTTTTATGGAAGTCCATCACCTGGTTTCATGTGGAATTTCTCTTACCCATTCCGTGCTACACATTATGTGCATTCATACATGTCACAAGTATGGGAAATGTTTACCTTGAGACTGAATTTAGACATTTCTAATACCCCCATATTGCTCCTGGACTGTGTTCACAACTATTAAAAAGAGAAAAAGGCTGTTAACTTAATTGATAATAATCTTCCATGTATCACAAATACTTGTTACAGATACTTGTTTTTTATATAAATTCAGACTCACAACATGTTAGAATCTCTACTAGTCCTCCAAACTGATATGAATTTAATTCTCACTGAAATGTATATTTATCTAGCATTTAAAAAATATTTCTATTAAATTTTGGAAGAATTATGAGCAGTATAAAAAAATAGAGAGCATTATAGAAAACTTTCTCCTTCTAAAATGAAGGGTCAAAATGTGAGTAGGGAATAAGTGCTTTATTTCATGTATTTAATGTAAAAGTTTTTGAGATTCTTGTAATTATTTACATAGTTTAATTTAGTATGTAAATAATATGTTTAATTTGTTCTCCATTTCTTCAATAGCCACCCTGAATTACAAAAAAGAATCTAATTTAAATTATAAAAGGTAATTTATTTATTTAAATGTGACTAAAAAAGTCCCTTTCTACCTCTGAATGAAAAGTTCTCTATTTAATGCCAAAATTTTAGCATTCCCTCTATGTTTGTTTCTTAAATTAAGAGCTAAGAATCAGTTGTTGTTCAGAAATATGAAGGTACAAAATTGATTCTATTCATGTTAAAAGCTGCTTCCATTTCAAAAGCTAAGCTTATACCTAATTTTAACATTAGTAAAGTGTCCAATGTTGCTAAAATGTGCTTATACAATGTTTGGGACAGTTTCAGAAATACCCTTTTTTGAGTTCTTAAAATAATAAGATGGCAAAACTATATACAAATGCATAGTGAAGTCCTTGGTGTCTATTCCTTTCTCAGAAATCCCAGTGGCTTCAATATGAAATTGTCAAATATTGTACAAATTATAAATGGCATCTTTGCTTCTTTTTTATCATATTTATATATATCTCACATGAGAATACTACTCACATGTTTCTTACCCATTTCGACATGCAGATTTGGTGGCATGAACTTCTCACTTTGTGCGATACTATTTTGTAGATGTTTGCCAAATTAAAATGAACAGGTCTTTGCCTTTAGCAGTCCCAAAGTGATACAAGCTTTCTGAGGCAAGAAAAAATAAGAAAACAAGTCCTGGGAACCAGTCTGAATATTTTAACATTACTGTGGTGTTTGCTTTTACCCAGATAACCTACCACATCAAAGAAGGCCAAGAAGTACATCTGCATCACTTTCAAATGAAAATCCAATAGCCAGTCCAAAACTTTAAGAATGAAGACTATTAGAACACACACTATAATCTCCTGCTAACATACTCTACTAAGATTTTCACACTTTGTCAGTGTGCTTCACTATAATGCTGCCCCTGTCATTCAAAAATTTCTTTTCATGAGCAAAAATAATTTCTCAGATATCAAGGGATAATCTATAGACTCAGGTTTGCCCTACCTGAGCTTTGAGCTGTGCTTATCATAGTGCCAAATTCAATCCAGTAGTGCTGAGTCTCCATTAACATATTCTGAATCTCGGCACGGTTTATAAAACTCAGACTTAACTCTGTACATCCAGCATTCACACACTTTCTGTGAAAACATGAAAAAAAAAAAAAAAGGTTCAACATCCTCATACTTTCATATTGGAAGGAAACACCTTTCTTATTTTTTTCTTCTCCAGTTCCTTCTTTATTTTCTTGACCACAAAAGCAAATAGAAACACAGACCCAAGTTTTCCATATTATATCACCACAGATTATGAAGATTGACAGAATGTGAGTACCAGCATGTGTCAATTATAGCTGAAAATGAAAGACAAAAGTTTAGGAAACAATAAGCAATGAATTTTGCTCTAGTGAAATGAACCGTTAAGTTTTCTGGCCAAAAGTCAGAATGTATTTTTGTTCACAAAACCATTAAAATCAAACCATCAAGTGTTGTCCTTCTGAAAAACAGTTATTAAATATTCAAAAAAAGCTATGGTGAGAAACTTGACAGATAACTTATGCTACTGTGACTTTCATAGTTGCTTCATTGAGTTCCTTAAGGCACCAGTTAGGGGTTGTGTTTTTTTCTTACATTAGGAAAAGAACACATGAGTGAAAAATAATACCTTCCCCAAACAGAGGAGATTTTTAAATAGACAACATAGAAAACTGTAGGTTGGAAAGGGTCTTTGGAGATCAACAATGCCCTCTTCAAAGCAGAATGATCTTCAAAGAATGTTGCTTAGTGCTGTGTGCAGTTGGGTTTTGAATATCTCCAAGGATGAAGAAGATCCCACAGCCTCTCAGGGCACCTGTGCCAGTGTTTGACCACCTTCATAGTGAAAAACATGTTTTTTAATGTTGCTTACACATTCAGGACAGATCGCTTGTTAACAGTGGAAAAAAAGGGCATTGGATATTGTCATAAAGGAACACCTGCATATGAAATCAGATTTCTTGACCAGGATGGTCAGTTACTGGCCAGATGGCAATGGGAATCCCTCTTACAAAGGTCCTTGCAGCTAAATCTTCACCTGGATCAGATGAGACTCCCCGAATCACTGTTGTGCTCACTTCTAATAATCCACCTGTCCCATGGTCCTGACGACCACTCTGGTCCATGAATAATTAGTCACTATTTGTTATCTTAATGACATACAAAGCATCTTTTAAATATGTTATCTACCTATAAAAGACTGTCCTACCTGACCATCTATGTAGGAAAAGTTTCTACTGACTATCTACCACTGTCTAAACTGGATCATTTCTGAAACAGCATCCACCTAGGGGAGTCTGTGGAAGGAAGGGCCAGATTCTCCACCCAGGGTGTTAACCGACACGCCGAAACATACAAATTGGACTAAACGCAGTGGGAGCTGATTGGGGTAATTTCTATACCTCCTGCACATGAGTCAAATACTTAATTGTGAAGGTGACTTGGAGTTCAGTCAACCATCTAATTTCAAGTCAGCTTGTTCTCAGAAATCAATTCCTTATCTCATCTACATAGATGAATAGTGAGACCATCCATGAAATTATTGATTGAAGTGCACTGAGTGTTCACAGAGGCCCTGATATCTAGCTAGTCCACACTTACATCAAACTTTATTTTGATATTTACAATTCACCCATAGCTTACGTCCCATAGCACTTGCCGCACATACACTTAATCAGAATTTCCTTTGTGTCTGTTGCTTCCTATCCTTTCATTGAACTTTAAAAATAGCCTGACTCCATCATCTTTGCTAACCCCTTGTAGGCAGTGGAAGATGCAATTAGTTGTCCCCTTAGCCTTACCATCTCTTCTCCAGACTAAACAAGCCCAGTTCCTTCAGCCTGTCATCATATATCCAGTGCTTCGGTCTCCTCTTCACCTTTGACTTTCTTCTGGTAAACAACATTTGCCCTGCATGGGGGAAACCAAAGTTGACTCTGTACGTCAAACACGGTCTCACTAGAGCCAGCTGACTGGGAAGCCACACGATACCATTCTTTGTTGAGATATTTGATGCAAAAGAGATGGTCACACCAGCCAGTAAGAGGGAACCTGTCTTGTGGTGGTTTGCAAACACCATTGTGCTGATGCTGGCAGTCCTGTACAGTCTTAAGCAACAACTTAAGGCACACTGAGCACCCTCTTCATGCCTGTTGCCACATGAACCCTTTGCACACACTGTGATCACAGTGCTTCTGGTCGCTGGCCTCTGCTGATGCCAGTTAAATAGGAAGCCAGATTTCAGTCTTTTCTAACCATTGAGATTTTCTTACTTGACAGACAACTGCTTGCACTGCCTTTGGTTCACATCTGTGTGTCACTGTCCTCATGAAGGCTACAACTGGTGCACACATCTTTCCGTGCTCCAAAAATAAAGCAGAAGCCAAACAAAGGACACTTCATGTTTCCTGTATTTATTGTCAGGGGCCTGAGTTCAATCCACCCCCCAGCTCCTAATTCTAGGGGTTTGTCTGCCTGGGCTTAGGGCCAGTGTTTGGTGCAGCTGTGTGACTTTAAGTCAGAAGAAGAGACATTTGAGAAAGACATCTGAGAAATGGGCACATGGCCACATACAAACTATGACGAACATCTTTGGTCATCTCCTGAGCAACCTTGAGACTATGCCTGTTCCTGGTCATGTAACTCTCTAATTCTGCCCTGGCACTTGTCTTATCACCACAGCTTCTCCTGTCAGTCGCCAACACATGACCATGCAGAGCCCTGGCCCTGGCCCAGCCCAGCTTGCCTGGGCTCAGCTTGTTGGCAATGCAGTGGGACTGCATGCTGCCAGGGAGGGATGGGAAGGGCCTTGCCAGCCTGTGAGCATCCATACTGACCCTGGACAAATACTCAGATGTATAATACTTAACTGCTAACTCACTCAGTGTAGTGCAGAACATCTCTCTCCCCCACCCCCACAGCATGTATTTAAATTCCATTTTCTTATGATTATTCAGTTGGTGTTTTAGGTTGTTCTGGTTTCAGCTGGGATAGAGTTAATTTTCTTCATACTAGCCAGTGCAGCGCTGTGTTTTGGATTTGGTGTGAGAACAATGTTGATAGCACACTGATGGTTTTGGTTGTTGCTGGATAATGTTTCTACTAAGTCAAGGACTTTTCAGCTTCTCAGGCCCTGCCAGCGAGAGGGCTGGATCAGTACAAGAAATTGGGAGGGGACACAGCCAGGACAGGTGACCTGAACTAACCAAAGGGATATTCCATACCATATGATGTCTGCTAAGTATATAAACTGGGTGAAGAAGAAGGAAGGGGGGACACCCGGATTATGTCATTTGTCTTCCCGAGTAACTGTTACGTGTGATGAAGCCCTGCTTTCCTGGAGATGGCTGAACACCTGCCTGCCCATGGGAAGCAGTGAATGAGTGCTTTGTTTTATTTTGCTTGCGTGCACAGATTTTTCTTTCTTTATTAAACTGTCTTTATCTCAAGCTATGAGTTTTCTCACTTTTACCCTTCCAATCCTCTCCCCCATCTCACTGTGAGGGGAGTGAGCAAGCAGCTGTGTGCTGCTTGGTTGCCAGCTGGGGTTAAACCATGACATAGGTACAAGGTTAAAATTTTTTCCAAAATTCTGCAATAAAACGTAAAAAAAGATAAAGCAGGATTTTACTCCAAATATCCACTTTTAGAAACTGAAATTGGTCCTGAAGGTCTTTCCTTTGTAAGAGGATAAGAAGTTGTGCTTCCGAATAATTTATTTTATACTCTTTCACACAAACCTTGCCGGAAAGAAGATACAAAAAACCACCCTACTCATTTTTCAGGAAAGAATTTTTTTAAAAACAAGATTTATCATGTTATAACTATTCAATTTTTCACCAGAATATTGTTTGTCCAGCTGTGCTAAAGCATCAGGCTACATCAAGACCATCAACACTGTATTATACATATCACAAAACCACAGAAAATAGTGCAGATTTTTGAATTGTTTAATGAATCATAGGTCCGTTATCTCCTTTTTTCACCCCAGTTAACAGAAAGACAGAGGTACCTGTATGTAGAAACTGTAAGATACAATCAGTAGTAGAAATAGAACTGAATGTTCTCTGTTTTTCCTTAGAGAATTCCTGTCAAATTCCTCTACTAAAATCAAGCATTTCTTAGGCATTTATTAATAAACAAAAAGTACCAATTTGTAATACTTTAACTTGGTTTATAATTAAGCAGTTTCATTCAATTATTTAAAAATTGACCTTGGCCTTTTTGGCTTTTGTTTCAGAACATCACAAACCTTCCCAATTACCTCTGAATTTATCAAAATATCAAAATATTTCCATTTTGCTCTTCCTCCTGGCCACAAATAATTGGAGCAACATTACTTATTGTCATGTCAGAACTCTTGCAGACATTGCACTCTATCAACATTCTGATTTCACATGGTTTTGAAGAGGGTTTTTTTGTGTCAAGGTCACACAGAAAGAGCCATCATATTGGTGAAAATTACCTAAAGAAACAAACTTCATTCTCTGTTAGGTTTAGCGCACAAAGGCAAAAGAGAGGCAGTAAATTTAAAGCAATCCCTTTCTTCTGATTGTTACACAATTTACCAAAAAAGCTGCTCCTAAATTATGTAGTAATCACATTGTCCTTGGAATAAGGTGCTTGCTAATTTTATTTCTTGGTCAATGATAAGCTGATCAACTCTAACTGCTGTAGTGGGAAAAATAAGGTGCAAAGAAACTGCACGCAGTAGGTACAGTCCTACTGAGTGGCTCCCCACTGGAACCAATTAAATCCCAACACAAATGGACTGTAATACACTCATCTTAGTGGAATAAATCCTGCTTCTTTCAAAGCAAGGCAAGGACCACTTAGATGCAGAACTGTAAGTAGAGTGATTTTGAGCATGCCCATATAATCGTATGTAAATATACCCCAAGCACTGAATCTCTTTGATGAGACAATTTTCATAAAATTACCAGGATCACACTGAGTAGCCAAAAAGGAAGATAAAGAAATTTATATCAAGGCCTTCTCCCCAAAATTCATGTTTCTCACTTCCCTTAAAAAAATAGAAAGAAAAACTTCCACTCCTTAAAAATTATAAAGCATAATGTTAAATAGGCACTAAAAAAAAAAATAAAGGAAGGGAGCTATGAATGTTCAGTAATCATTGACCTAGTCAAATCAACTACTCCCACACAGAATATTGGTCACATAAATCCTCCCTATTATCACTTCATATTTCTCATGAAGAAGACTTGACTGATAGCAATTTGTATAAATTGTATATAAATATATGCAGTCTTAGAGAGACACATTGAAAAAACCTGCCGAGATGTATTTGTAACTCAAATCCAATTATACTCAAGTGCAATATATGTCTATTAAATTGGGTGAAACAATTTAGTTTTCTGTTTCCCACTAATTTAATTTAGGTAAAATAGATTGACAATTTATTAATCATGAGACCAGATAAAGAAATAAAAACCCGTTTGTACAGGTCATGTGGAAAATAATAGGTCTTAATTTGCTTGCAACCCCACAGCATATTACACTTAATTTTCTGGTTGTGGTTAGGAGTAAAAATGTTTAACATCATTTCATCTACAACTTTCAAGTCCTTTCTAATCAATGCTTTTTCCCCCCGCAACTTTCAGTGGGAAAATACTCACTTTTCCTTAGAGCATTCATTGCTCTATATGTGAAGGACAGCAGCTTCATTCAGTCTCCTCATTTTAATATTGAATGATTGCATGATTTTTAGACCTTTTAGATACTTTTTTAGACCATAATGATATAAGAATTATTGACTTAAAAAAAAAAAAAAGAAATGGGAAAGAAAGTAAAAATTATAGTGAAAAACAAGAAAGAATTTGAAAAGCAGAAGTTGTTAGTTCAATCCTTACAAACAGGTAAGAAAACATGGCCATGGGAGAAGGAACACAGGCACCATAAATATGTCAAA
>JAVJGI010000040.1:5536492-5550515 GCA_035590275.1 Ibycter americanus
TTTGACATATTTATGGTGCCTGTGTTCCTTCTCCCATGGCCATGTTTTCTTACCTGTTTGTAAGGATTGAACTAACATCTTCTGCTTTTCAAATTCTTTCTTGTTTTTCACTATAGATGTTTACTCCCCCCCCCCCCCCCTTTTTCTTTTTTATAGTGAATAATTCTTAGATCACTAGCTACCCTATTATGTTCAGCTACCTTGAGGAACATTTTACATTTCTTTGAAAAAGATCTACACAACATAAATACATGTTCTTCTTTAAAAATAAAAATAATTTTAGTTTCTTAAACAGCCCATCTCACTTTTAGACACTCTTAAAGATTGTAAGTCAATGCACAGAATTCTGTGGCACATTACTAGTGGCAGCAGAGGTAAAATCCAAACCCCAAACCCATTACTGTTAGGTTCATGAAATTTATAGAATAATATTATCAGAGTAAGCTATTAGCATTCATCCTTCTACCAAAGATCCCTAGTCATACCTTTTAAAAATGCTTGCAGAACAAAAAATGTAAGCTATACATTAGGTCCTGAAAGTCAGTAAACCCAAATCTTTCTGCATCTACAGAGTGAGTTTGTTACCCAGTGTGCAAAATCAAAGAAAAAAGCTAAGAATACGAGATACTGCTTTTAATACAAATTTGCGCACGTTTGGGTGCTATGTGAACTAGCAAACCTGGGTAGTTTCCACAATCAGATCTATACATGATTACATGAATATTGATTTGTTAACTTCCAGCCCTCAAGCACTGGTTGGATGGTAATCTACATAATCGTTACACAATCTTACTGCTGCACTGCTCATGCTCATTGAGGAAGGGTCTCTTTGTGGGCAGCGTTATCTGGTGTAAGGATGTGATTTTTAGTGTTATAATGAAGGTACACATCTTTGGCTATTTGTTCAACAAGTATCAGATGTATCTTCACTACAGGATTGTTGTCTCTCCAACTTTCCAGGATGTAATCGTTCTTTAAAGTCGCTTTGTCCTAAGAAACAATTACTTTGGTTAATTGTCTTTGGTAGTTCTTTGCATGGGACATTCTGAATCAAAATAATATGTGCATTTTATTTCTTCAAGAATATGTGCAGATTGTTAAACAAAACCATATGTCCCTATAGTATTTGTCAGTTAGCTTGTATATTCTGGTTACAAAATTTGATAACATTCCTAGGTTATGGCATTAGATTAATTTAAAATATTAAACACTTTTACCAGTGCTCTCTGTAAGCCTGTTTCTGTTTATATCAAAGTAGATTTATGACAAGCGTCAAAAATGCTTTCATCTTCTACAGAGTAGAAAAAAGAGCTTCAGGAGGTCTAGTGCCCAATTTTTATACCTTAGGCATATATCTCTTCCGTGCTAGCTTTCACCTTCCCAAAACAAAGCTATTAGTATTGAAAGATAATCTATCACAGAAACATTATCTTCTTATAGGGAAAAAAAAAATCATTCAAGTTGGAAATATAACTCAGTTCTGAGAAGTTTTGGGACAATTTTATGAAAAGAGAAAAGTCTGTGTTACAGCAAAGGATCTGAACTACAATACCAATTAAAGGTCCGTTCACTGTCCTACCTTTAGCAGCTCTTCTAGCAAGTCCTCTTTGCCTGGGAGAAAAATCCTAGGTGGAAGTGTAGTCAGTATGCTGGGAGACAAGCCTTTCTCTCAAATCACCCTTTGCATTGCTTGCACCTTTCTCTCCTTGATTACCTCCTAGTTAATCAAGAGCAAGAGTAATGTCTACACTCCAGTACTTAACAGTGGAAGTATACTGTGACAGCTGCTAGAAGCAATTCCCACATAGCAATATATTAACTGCACTGCTATTGCTGGCTGTAAAAGCAATCATTAGGCCAGACTTTTTTTCTCCCTCTTTCAGAAAGGAGATACGAGCTCATTAGGTTCTCAACACTCACGCAATACTAAGCAGGATATACACTGCACTCAGCTACAGCCTTTGTGTAGCACAGGAAGAAATGCCTTTTTTCCACCACATTAATCTAGTTAACATTGGATTAACAAGATAACTCACGCATGAAAAAGGAAAGAGGGTAGGAGACAAGCTTTTATACACTTTTAGATGTGCCCAGGGTCAAATTTTTCCCAGATCTGAATAGCATTTATCCTATTGGTCTTTCTCAGCTCAGGAGTTACGGAGATGGCAACAATCACACATGTATAATAGAACCTTAAACCTAAAATATTATAAGCAGTTTTATAATCTCACTACCGATACTAATTTTGACAGCATTTAACCACTCCATCCCAACAGCTGCCAGATTTAACTGCTTACCATGGGAGATCTGGTAGGGAATTTGCAGGAAGGTCACAGTAGTAACAGTAAAGGTTATCTCTTTAATTATCTGCTAACAAGTTATTATTCAGAAAGATCCTTTAAAACTGTGCTTGAAGAGAAGTCTGTTCTTTCACAAAAGTTACTAAAAGTTTTTAAGAGCTGTTGAGGGACAAGGATCCAATCTGTTTTAATTTTACTACATTCCTTCTCTGACTGAAAGACATAAAACAGGGAAACACCCATCCGTCACCAGCAGAAAACTTGATCCAATTCAGAGTATGAACTGTGATTTTTTTTAAAAAATTGCCTGTTCAAATATTATGCTTGTCTTCATGGGGCACTCATATATCTGAGCAGATACCCAACAGTTAAGTACTCATTACTCACTTTCCTCATCCAAAATTCACATCTGTTTCTGCCCTGACAATTCATACAGTCATACAGTAATGATTTTTACTTAACTTCTTACCAGCTTTCCATGCATTCATTTTACTATTCACTTTCAAGAAGAGTGATATGTATAGGCAGAAACAACTGAATTATGCAGTAAAAATAACAGCCATTACAAATCCAGTGTTTCAAATTTTGACCTGATTAACTCTGGTGCTTAATAAACAAAACTTTTCTATGAGCAGACTGTTGAATAATAATTTTTATTTATGAGTATTTCAGAGATACATAGAATCATAGAATCATTTAACTTAGAAAAGACCTTTCAATGTCCACCTTCTCCAAAGAAATTGCAGGAAAGAGGCAGAAAGAAAATTAGAAATGTACTGTAAAGAAGACCACAGAGAAAACTACAAACATTATTTCAGCAAAGTAAGTTTCTCCAGCTGTAATGCTGCATTCAGCATATATCTCAAAAAATACGTGACTTTCCAAGTCACTGTTTTTCCAGTTTGTTTCTAACAGTCATACTAAAGAATAATTTTTCCTTTAAATCGATATGAAATACCTTGCCAAACCAAGAAGTCAAAACCAAACCTAGAACAAATTATTTGGTCAACCCAACATCAAACATTGCTTATTTTGTTTACCTTAAAAAAAAAAAAAAAAAAAAAAAAAGTAAATCAGTTGTCATTTATGAATTGAAAAAAAAGCTCGACCCCCTTTTTCTTTTTAAATGTCAGTTAAAACTCTATTGCAAAAATGGCAGATTTCTGAAACAGGTCAAACCAAGTCTTCAAAATTTTTGAAAAAAAATTGTTGATTAATTCTTTTATGGAGATTTGTGACATGGTTGCACCAACTGAGGTGAATGTAGGGTTTATTACCTTAGCCCATTCTTCTGGGCCTAACAAAAAATAAGATCCAGCAGAAGACCTACTTACCATGAATGTAAGGAGAAACACTGGATGATTGGTGATGCTGGTAGAAGAGAAAGAAATACTAAATTCAAGGATGAATAAGATTTATGTAAGTATTTTAAAATCCTGTCATCATTTGTTACTTCCCCACAACCCTGATCTTCCTGTTTTCAGCTGAACTAAAACAAGATATGTTGAAACACCCAGAAGGGAGGCTGTTCAGATATTACGTGTTGCTTAAGCAGACATAGGAGACTTGAGTAGTCTCTAGATAAAAAAAAATTCTTATATGCTGTAGAAAGGTCTATGTTCTGGAAAGTTTTACCAAAGTGAATAGTATAGAGTTTGCTTCTGATGCTTTAGAGGTTAAAACTACAGCAGATTTTGTCTGCTATGACAGTTTTACAAGCTAAATTATAGTATGCCCATGCAATCAGCAACATTCAGGCTCACAAGGAGAATAAAATTAGATACAGTGGGAGGAAACATTCCAAAACCTAATGAAATTTGAAATATTATTATAATTTCTTTTTTCAGCTCAAATTATTATCCTACAACAGACTTAATGGCCCTGGGGGAACTGACAGGCCTTATTGATTCTGCCCAGCCTCCCCCCATCCATCCCCATGGCTCTGCCCAACTATTTTGGGCCCATATCTGACCCTGTCTTCCCTCAGCAGGCCTGATCCCGACCCCCACCAGCAGGATCACATCCCAGTCCAACCTTGGCTTAGCCCCATCCCCGTGCCTGATGTCTAGCCCATGCTGTGTCCTGACACTGAGCAGCAAAAAATCTTGCCGAAAGGTATAAATTCCTCTCACATTTTCTCCCTTGCTTCCTTCCATTTAAAATTTTCTGTTTCATTTCATGAGATTCTTCAAGGTAGATTCTTCTTTCTTTACCACAGGAAATTAACAGACCAAACAACAGATCATTTAATCAGATTTGAATTTACCGACAAAAAATTAAATTTAGGCATGACTTCCAATGAAGTAGAGATATCAAAACATAAATCAGAAGTTAGCACTCAAAGTTGGGAAAAAACTTTACATATAGAATGATAATTAATAACCATAAACATCTTTATAAAAAATAATTAAGCAAAAAGCAAAAGTATTAAAGAAAAAGCAGAAGAAAATTCCTTACATGTTCTAAAACTAATGTACTTTCAACTAAGAATCTTCACAGTATTAAGTAAAACTAATTTTTCTTAAGTTCATTTTACTGTAATAAATTATTACCTAATCAGATTGTCCATTTCTTGACAGAAAAAAGAACCTCACAGAAATATTAAACAGAATATTCTGAAATTTGAAACCTTTCATGGAGAGATCTCAATTTTGAATAAATTTGACAGTAAAAGCAAATTTGTTTTGGTGGTTTTGAAGTCAGCCAGTTCTTATCTAGCAGTGTTCCATTTCCCTTATTGTTACTTCAAATATAAAATAACTATTCAGGTTATACACATAGTAATGCATAAATGTCACATGATTAGAAGAACAAATATATAAACAAGATTAAAAAAAATGAACTGTTCTGATACTCCTCAATGATGAGAACTTCTTATTGCTCTTTGATGGTAACTTTGGCCTTCTACTCTAGTTCAAAATGAAAAAATGTGCACAATATCCTTTTTTTTCTTTTTTGAATGGAAATTCTGATTCCTGTTAATCACAAATAAAATTTATGAATAATACTTTAAACATGTAGACATTTCCAAATGCAGTTTGGAATAAAAGTTAGTTTTATTTATATTTGTGTGTACATCAATATGCAAGCACTTAATCTCTGTACAAATATATTTATGTAAAAAAATATGTGCATAGGCATACACAAGCATACAAAGTTTATTGAATTCTGTACAGATTTACAGAAACCTATATAGATTTACAGTCACCAAGAAACACAGCAGATGTTCTACAGCCAAAAGAAAAGAGACAGTCTCTTTACCAGCAAATTTATCTTTGCTGTATCTTAGATATCAGAAACAGTCTAAACAGAGCAGTTAAAAATAGTGCATGGACTAATTTACTGTTCGGGTAAACTATGGGAAAACACTGTAGTGTTTTCAGTTCAAGATAAACTACTTCCAGTACTTGAGGTAGCATTTTAAAGAGTTGAAGACATAAAATAAGGCACAGGACTACTTTGGCCTTCTTTTTCGAATCCACATTTTATCTTTAGTGACTCTTTTAACTCATTTTTGCATGGATACATTTACAGCAGCAAATCAAAATAGCAAGCTCAAACTGGCTTAGCATATAAAGCACAGTGTACTCCAGTAGAAACCAAAAATACTATGAAAATAAATCTTTTTCTTAACAGTGGTCTCTTATGAGTCAATATGCTCAAACTGGGGACAGCAATAAGAATCAGCATGAATGAACTGCAGTGAAGCACACCCCCTTTTTCCCTAAATAAAAATGCAAATTTTGACATGTGTTTTTCTAGTGTTATGATAAAGACTTATTCTCATGTGAGAAGATGCCAGAAACGCATCCTTGTCTACTTCAAGGTCAATTGTGTACTTGACTAAAAATTTCTTTATTTTAAATTCTGAACTGCCTTAAAACCAAAAACTAACTTGAAAGATGATTATTGACTTTAATGCAGTGTCAAAATGAATTAATATCCCCTCTGGAGTTCTTGTTTGGTAGAAGGCTGAAAAATATGGGATTGATGATCATCTTCAATATAGTCATTAGTGGAATCTCCCTCTGCCTGCAAGACTGGTTTTACACATGTATCCATCTACCATACATGCATAATAATTTACAGTAGGCAAGAAGACAACTTTGATCAAAACCCAGCACACATTTTGCGGAGTGAGGGCCTCTGGAAAGAGGCTCTGCCACTTACAAAAGCAATTGAAGTTTTCAGAGAGATTTAACAGCTTATAGGGTGATGACACTAGTGCTGCAGTCTCAGTGGAATTAAGTCTGACCTGATCCAATTAACAACACAGGATAGGAATTATAAAAGGCTAAATTAATAAAAATAAAATAAATTAGAAGAAAAACCTTTCAGAAGAACTACGGAATTTTCCCATTATGTATGATAACTGATCTGATACACTGCAATTAAGATTTAGATCTGTCATAGAATGAAGGTGATGATACACTGCTGTAATTTCTTCCCCTTCTAAGATCCAGAGTCCACTCCTGTGATCACCAGTATGGTTTGGCCATATCTGTTACATGGAAGGGGAGGAAAATTATGAACCTGAAATCAGAGAAGAAAAAGGATTCTACAATTGCATTTTTAAAAATAGCTGCACTTTTCTTTCACTGTTTCACCATAGTTTATTTTTAAACATTTAAGTTGCTTTAATCAGCACCTGGTAATTAGGTCTGTAATGTGAAAGTTGTCTGACATCTATTAGTATCTATGATCAGGTATTTTAATCCTTCCTATTCTTGTGTAAGTCAGTTTGCACATAGACAGCCAAAATAAGATATCTGTATGTAAACTTTGGACATCCTATCTCACTTTAAATTTTGTATTTTTCAATGCTTGACATATCCTGGATTTCAGTTCTGAAAACCACTGTGGATTTTTCATGTCTCTATAGCAGAAATGCAGACCTTTTAGAGGGCTGGAAGCAAATCATAACCATTTCACATGGATCCTCACCTTGACATCCTTTCCCATCATTGCACATAAGCCTGTAATCCCTCTCTCTCATCCCCTAGACAGGTAACTTACTATTATACTAGACACTTTTCTGTCCTTTATCTCTCACATTCAGGCTGTTACTAAATCCTGCCATTTTCCCTTTAGAACATCTCCAAAATCTAGCCTTTCCATTTAATTTGTGTTTTCAGGAAGGAGTAGTCATTCAGGAAATAAGTGAGGCATAACAAAAGCACTGACAGGTCTATCATGTACTTCACTCCTTTCCTCTTAATACTTCAGCTACTCCCTCCTTTGGCTCCAGTTCACCTTCTTTCCCCATTTGTAATTTCTTACCCCCTGCTCTGAAGGCTTTCTCCTTCTGTGTCCAGTATAAGTCAGTTATTACTTAAATATTCAAATCCTTTTGAAAGCACTTTGGTGTCATGTTCTAGGCTTCTCCCTAAAGCCAAGACTTCATTCCCGATCCTTTATGTAACAACACCTTCTTCCCTTTGAGGCAGAACTCCTTATTTTCACAGTCCCTTAAATAATGAAAACAAAATACAATTTTTAAAGCATGCATGGCATTCTTTTTTTCTCATCTTCTAGCTGTGTATTTTTCAGGTCTCTTTTTGTTCCTGCTGTTTATTAGTCCCTAGAAGCATTGGCTATTTTAACACTAAAATTAGGAGTAAAACAATACAATAGATAGGTCTAATATTTATTAGAAATTCAACAGTTTCGGCTTTTAATCATCCATCTCATATGATGTATTTAGTGGAGTCCTTGTTTTGTCATCTATTTAGGATGTCCTTGGTGTACTAAAATCCTTTTACTAAGCATTATAAAAAGCATAAATTGTGTCCAGAAAAGGGGCCAAATGATATATACTATGTCCACATAGATTTAGGGTAGCTGTACTGATTTCAAAATTTCTTATGGATCAAAAGAGGAAAACTTTTGTATGAATACCTCTGGAGTGAAAATCATTCTGTATCATGTATTTTGCATAACTACTGAGAGGACTGTAAAGACAGCAAAGGTATAGGTGACATCCTGCTTCTGGATCAGTATCCCTACTCTTAAGCTGAACTGAATTAAAGAGGATAAAGAAATAAGATTCATGAATGCTTTTTGTGTTTGGAATCTGTGATAAACCTTGTAAGTGAGAAGTTACAGAATCATGCAGGGTTTTTTTGGTTGAAAAAACTTTCTTATATTGCTTTTTTAATGCTCAAGAAGTAATTTAGTTACCTTTTGGTGCTGTATTGGCTGTAATGAACTGATAAAGCTGGGATAGAGCTAATTAAGAAAAATCTTAGATTGAAATATTCCCAAAAAGGGAAAAAGCTAACCACTGTTATACATTTAGAGACATGTAAATGTGATGACTGCATTTTCTTCTTTTTCTTCTCTTATACACTTCTGGGCATACATTGGTAAGGCAGGAATACTTGAAGAACTGCTTCTGCATTGCTTAGGCCCTCATGCTATATTTTCTTGAGTCAAAGGAACCATAAATAAAGTTACAATTACCATTGTAAAAACAAAAAGCAGCACTGAATTTGGTTTTGCATGGTTGTGTTGCTCTCATGAGGTATCAGATTGACAGCACCATAATATGAAGTTATCCTTGTAATACAAGCTTCTTCGCTCTGTTTTAGGCAAATGTTTCAGCCATAAGCAGCAAGGACTACTTCTAGAGCTGAAGAATTTAAGTTCAGTGACATGTGGTTTTTAATCAATTGACAGGGTATGCCAAAATGATCTTTCTGTTACTGATAGCTTTTAACATTGCCTATGATTTTTTTGAGAAATTTTAGTGAGAAACCATTTAGAATTCAGAAATACATTGATCACCTTTTCAGACCAGGTTAGAAATATATAATAATAGAATAGAATAGAATAGAATAGAACGGAATAGAACGGAATGGAATGGAATGGAATGGAATAGAATGAAACGGAATGGAATTGAACAGAAAATAAACCAGTTTTATTCTGTTAAAAATGTGGAGTTTCAAATTTATTTCTAAACTTTCAATGATTTTAACTTCAGATTTCATCACTGGGACTTTCATATTTTGCAAAGGTTAGACTTTCTTTAAAAAAGTTTAATACTAATCTAACACATGAAAGCAAATTTTACCTTTGAGTGGTTTGGTATCCATGAAAGGCAAATAAAAATAAAAATAAAAATCATCATACTTCTTGCAGAGCCCAACTTCTTCCTGTGAAACGATCTAGGCAGCACATTTTATTGACTTAGTTTCATGATAATACAGCTAACACTAATGCCAAGAGGATAAATAATGTGCTTAACATTCTTTGCAGAGGATGGAGGGTAGATTTTTGTGTGTGAGGAAAATTGAATCACACCTAAATTTCCTTAGCCTGACAAATTACCTCTGCTACATTCTATGTCTCTATTCAATTAAACAAATATTCTGGTAGTCCAGCATTATTTAACCATGATTAAACTCACTTAAAATAGAATTATGATTTTTTTTTCATCAAAGGTTCTTTTAGGAAGAGCAGCATTTTTCAGCTTTCTGCCTTAATTTATTCTTCATTTGTGCCAAATGAGCTACGTTGGTTTATAACCTTGACCAAATTAGTAACTGAGAATCATTCAGAAGAAAAAGTTTAATCTCAGGGGTAAAAGGTTGATATTAAGATGTTGTCAGAATTTAATGTGATAAAAAGAAAAGCAATTCCATGCTGCTTGAAATTAACAACATGCTTGTAACTCTTTGGAAAATGTTCTCTATATTTGGGAACCTAGATAATCACAACATAATGGACTTGTGTCAGCTTTTTTGCCAACAGTAAAATTTTCAGTTGCACTTTTTTATGTGCCTAATTGAGTGCATTGAGACAACAAAATAAGAGCATTTATGGTTTGGCCTTTTGGTTGCATTCAAGTACCTTACCATCTTTCTTGAGTTGTGGGGCCCAGAACTGCACACAGTATTCAAGGTGAGGCTGCACCAATGTCAAATACAGTGGGATAGTCATCTCTTTGACAGGCTGGTTACACTGTGCTTGATGCACCCCAGGATGTGGGTTGCCCTCTTGGCTGCCAGGGCACAGTGCTGACTCATATTGTGCCGGCTGCCGACCAGCACCCCCAGCTCCCTTTCTGCAGGGCTGCTCTCCAGCCACTCCTCTCCCAATTTATACTTGTGCCCGACATTACTCCGTCCCAGGTGCAGAATCTGGCACTTGTTCTTGTTAAATTTCTTACCATTGATGATTGATACCAGCACTAACTGCTTCTGCTCCTTTATATCTTGTATAGCATAATATAATTTATGTATCTAGACCAAAACGTGCATTAATATAAGTCCGTCCTTAAAGGTATTATCTTTCTGTTTCCAATATTAAAGAAAACCTATATAATACTATTTATTTATTAACAGATAACCCAGTTGTTATATGTTCAGGCTATCAAACATAACATTAGCTGTAGCTGTATCTTGTAGGCCAATGTCTACAGAACACCTGGCACGTCTACTTTACAAAGTACTACTTTACAAATGTCAGAGTAATACGCATACCACACACACACACCTATACACACTTGGTTGCAAAAATTCTCTTCTACACCTGATTTCAAGCCTCACGTAGTGGTATGTGAATAAAGAATGAGACAGCTCCACACCTCAGGTTGGCATTTACAAAGCTGCTCACAATTTTTACTGCTTTGCCAAGGGGCAGCCAGGGTTGAACAGCTTTCTGTGTTGGTTTTGTTGGGGGTTTTTTTGTTGTTGTTTTTTCTTTCTTTTTGTCAGGCAACAGATGCATCATGCACTTGAACATTTGAGCAGACCTAGCTAATCATAGCAATCATGCCCCAGGGAGGAGTAAAATACTGTTCCCCCACTTATTATCATTTCTTCATCTGATGCTTGAGAAGGTACTGGTTGCCATTAGAGACTGAAGATTATGGGAAAAGGTTCCTAATCAGAAACTGCTGTCTGAGCATGCTCTGCAATGGCTCTGGAAGGAAAAGCAACAATCCCAGACAGGTGTAAAGATCAGAGCAATCAAACCAAGAAAGCCTGCATAGAAAAAAGAATTCTACCTCAGCCAGTGAAGGGGTGAGAAAAGGAGAGCAGATTGAAAGAAAGAAAATCTAGTAGAAAGAAAAAGAAGGCAAGATACAGAAAACATACTGAGAAAAAAAAGCATGCATTTACATTTGTATTTGTATCTGTATTTACATTCAGTAGTTCTCATAGTGAGGTAAGTATGATATTAGTTGGGGGGGGTGTGGTGGTGTTAGTGATATTATACCTAGAGTAATGACCAATAACCAATAAGAAATAGGTCTCATTTTGCAACTGGCCTTTGGGTTTTATTCAGAATTCCTAAAGTAATACAATACACAGATGTACAGAAATGTCTGTCTTCCAACATATCCTTGTTTGTTTAATAAGAAATGAAAGATGAGATAACAAAGTATTTTGCCTACAACTCCTAACTAGTGAGGTCTGATAATACTGACTCATAACCTGAATAAAACATACTGGAGAAGATCACAGGTATGAAGAAAGTGAGTTAGAGTGTTGATGTGTCACAATTTATGAGTGTTGATCTTTAAACAAAGCCAGCATAGTGAGGCTTGCAGTGACACAAGATGAACAAAGATGAGAGGTAGGTCCTTTCTTTATCTGCCCACTGATAAATGAAGAGTGTTGTATGCTATTAGTGCTGCCAATTTACAGCTTCTAGGTGACCAAGTAACAAGCAGTTAACCCCCACATGGGTAATAGCAAAGATAAATGCTTTTTAAATCCATGAAAGTCCATTGTCAATTTTTTTCTTTATTCCTTACACTCTTTCCTTTACGTTCCCAGAGACTGTTACTTAAAATTCACTTTCAGCAACCTGAAGTCAAGCCACTGCTTTAATGGAAAAAAATTGTCAGAAATTTTTTTGTCATAACAGCACTGAGACTAATGGATTAAGCAAGCATGTACTATCTGTGGATTTTTCGAGTTATTTTTCTTGGTTGTTATTTTTTCTTTTTGGGTTACAGAGTTTAAGCAGGGGTGAGGCCTCACTTGGTTTCAGTAGTTTCATCTGGGTTGGAAAAAAAGACCTATAGCAAGACTTAATGCACAAGAGCAATAGGATGCAGTGTTCTGAGTGGGTTTTGTAAACATATGTGGAGAGCTTAAAATAAAAAGAAGATTGCGAAAGAGCCTTATTTCTCTGAAATACATTTCCTTCTCCCCCCCCCCCCCCCTTAATGAAATTTGTCTTTTGAAAGAAAGTGTCTTGGAAAATGGGAATCATTAGGTATACCTGAAGCTGGTTGCCATTCAGAGAAGTTTGAAAAAAGTTACTTTTCAAGAAGAAAACAAAAAGAAGCCTAAGCTTCTGACTAAGGGTTGATGATATAATATTATGCCTTGTATTATAGGAATATTTTTTTATAATTAAATGGCTATATCACTCTGTTGCAAAAAGTAAATTGCAAGTAACACTGATCTTTTGCATACATTCAATTCAGTTTATTTTCACAAATCTCAGCAATTTTGTTTTTCAGGAACACTTTTTTTTTTCCTTCAGCATCCAGAAGTTATTTTGAAGAAGCAGGAAATACACCATATAAGAAATTTACTGAGACTTGCATGTAATTGCAGATTCATGATTGTTTTCCCTTGCAGTAAAAATTCCTGTGTGGTAACATAAAAATGTTGCTTATTGTCCTCTTTCACTAGTAGGCTGCTACCAGAAATTATAACTGACTACCTTCGAGCATACCCAACTCAAAAAAAAAGTCATCTGCAAAACAATACCGGTGGTTCAAGTCACACCAAAACCTGACAATTTGTGCTGTATTGTCCTGCTGTACTGAAGAAGAACTGGGTAACTTGGGGTATAGAGAGACGGACAGAAAGAAAATGACAGAGAACCATGGCATGGCATCCATATCAGGCACATTACTGATAAGGCAATGGATATTGATATATTCTTGCTGTGGAACATTTTGGGACTTTCAGACTCTAAAATATTGTATTTATTTATGCTGCAAAGGCAGGAAGACAGAATGCTGTTGTTTCAGTGTCTGTTAGATCTGAACGAGAACAGGATAGCTGCTAAGAATCTGCAGAGTGTCTAGTTGATTTTTGTAAGAGTTTTGAGTGAGACCAATTATGATGGAACTTAATAGTGAATGGTAGCATTTTGACTTTTAACTGTTGCTGCCAATGCAGTTTATGTAAACTTCCTGGAATCCTGGAAAGTATTTTGATCTGAATTACTGTAATCATCATTCTGATTCTTTATCTCATTATAAAGAAGCCCTCAGAGACATATTTGGCCCTATGCCTTTGTATTCTACTTCTTTTAAACACAGCCACAAATGCATCTTTCTTGCTCAGCTGACATTCATCAAGGTTTTGTTTCAGATTGTTGAGATGGTGTTCCATCATTTTAACTTCAGTAATGGTCATTTTATTTGTTTTTTTGAAGCAAAGAATTCTGGTGAAGAGGAAAAAAAAAAGAACCTTTTAATGGGAAATTAGAATAAAAGTAAATTCCGAAATTGATTTTACTGCCAATGTAGCAGAGGAACCAAAGGTAAATGTATGTAAGCATCATGTTAGCAATGATCTATTGCAAGACGTGATTAAAGGAGTCTCCAGATAGTGTACATACATAATTTCATAACTATAATCATAAACATACTAAGAAAAAATAGAACAATACTGTGCTGGTTTAACCCCGGCCAGCAACCAAGCACCACGCAGCCACCCGCTCACTCCCCCTCACCCAGAGGGATGGGG
>JAVJGI010000040.1:5550615-5577854 GCA_035590275.1 Ibycter americanus
TCACATCACAGCCAAAACACAGCACAGCACCAACTACCAAGAAGAAAATTAACTCCATCCCAGCTGAAACCACGACAAATACTATGCATTTTTACTTCCTACTGGATGGTCTTTGCGTTCTTCTTTTTCTATTTATTTCATGGTTGCATTGATTATGCTGAAGGTGAAGTATTACATGCTACCTAAGCACATGGTATTGTGTTATACAGTTTTTTGCCCCTTACGATACCTGTTTTATTTCCCTTGGGTCATTTTTTGTTTGTTTGTTTTTTTAATTGTTGTTGACTGTTCTTTTGTATTTATTCATTGGCACACAAATATTCATCACTATTGTGAGATCAGCTATTCTTGAAGTGCAGATAACAAAAAGACTCATTTTCCTGCCCCTAAATTAACGGTTTTCTTGCAATATATAAGCAAATCTGTCAGTAATTGACTCCTGAGTGCCAGGAAATATCTTGAAATATCTCAACTTAATTGGACTGAAGAATCTTTTCTTGGCCTTACATATTTTCTTGGAGCTTTGGGTTTTTTTGCTGTTTTTGGGTTTTGGCTTTATTGTTTGGTTTTGTGGTTTTTTTTTCCCCTGCCTACTAAACACCACTTTTAATATCAACCTAGTTATTTCAGCATTGTCATTGTAATCTTTTTTCTTTTCTTTTCTTTTTTTGCTTTTTTTTTTAATTTAACTGGGTCTGCTTTCTTCGTAAGCATTTGGTCTCTACTGTCCAGCTATTTTTTCTTTTAAGATTTAGTTTAGGTAAATATTACTTTCTTTAGTTACAGATAACCAATCGTAGCAGATGATATAATGAGGTATGATGAGGTTAATGTATAGCATTTTGCTAATTTTCAAGCGTTCCTTGAAAAAAAGCTTTTCTTAATTTCAAACATAAATAATAGAAATAACATACTGGGATCTAGAAAACATAACATATAGGAACTGTGGTGGGTTGACCCTGACTAGGAGATGGATGCTGACTCAGCTGCTCTCCACTCCTCCTTCTCAATAGGAGAAGAAAATAGGGGGTAGAAAATAAGATGGAAAAGCTTGTGGGTCAAGATCAGTGAGATCACTTACCCATTATCATGACAGGCCAAATTGACTTGACTTGGGGAGAATTAAGGTATTCCAAATTGGAGTTGGATGGTGAGAAGCAAAGACAAAAACTAAAACACTTTCTCTTCACACCCCCTCACCGTCTTCCCAGGCTCAGCTTCACTCTTTCATTCCCAAATCCTCCACCTCCCCCTTTAACCCCGCAGTAGCACAGGGGGATGGGGAATGGGGAGTTGTGGTCAGTCCATAACTGTTCACCTCTGCTGCTCCTTCCTCCTCACACTTTCCCCCTGCTCCAGTATGAGTCCTTTCCACAGGCTACAGCTTCTTTCAGAGCAAATCTACCTCCTCAGGCGTGGGGTCCTCCACAGGCTGCAGTGTGGATATCTGTTCCAACACGGTCCTCTCCAAGGGCTGCAGGGAAATACCTGTTCTGCAGGTGAAAAGGCTGAATATCAAAACGCGGAAAACAAGATTCTGAGGTGTTATAAAGCAGTATGTCTCCATCATCTTCATTAAATCTATGATTGCTTGGGCTAGTTTATGTTCTGGCTTGAGACGTTTTGAGTTTTGAATTGTCAGAGTAGGCTCTTCTTGAATGTACACCCTGTCAAGAGTATTTAACTAAAGTTTCTGCAGTAGAGTGAAGTGTTAATCCAGTCTTAGCACAGGAACAAGGAGGATGCTTCAGGGAATAATAGAATACTGTGTGTTGCTAGTTTTCCTGTGACACTAGACCTGCTCATTTCACATTAAAACCAGGTAGGTATCACATGATTTACAGTAATTTAGGAATCTGACTTCAAGTGACAGATGCAAATCCTTACTAAACTACAATAAAACTATTGCAAGTGTAATCAAAATATGGGACTGCAAATCCTGCCATGCACTGTTGCCTAACCACTGCCAGAGCAGCAGAAAAATGTCTGCTGCTCTCGAAAGGCTCGTGAGTGACTAACGATAGATCTACATGCTTTCTTTGCCTTTATGTGAGGGGAAGGAAATAGAAGAAACTCATAAGCGCAAGGCTCCAGTCTGGCATTACACTTCCACAGACTCTAAAGCCTTCCACTGCATCATTTTGCTAAGAAGCAGGTGTCATAAACCACCCCAAGTGTTGCTAAACGTCAAGCAACAGGCAACAATGGGAAATTATGAAAAGATGGGGCAGTCATTATTATATGTGTCTTCCCAATACTTGACAATGAAGTTGAGCTCAGTTATTAAGACTTAAACCCCATAATAAGGAAACACACCAGCATAGGATTCGCATTATTTAAAGGTAACTGTTACACAATAACATAAATTGCTTTAAGGTCTCAACAAACAACAGTGGATGATCGTTTTCTAGGTTCTAGCTATATAAAATATTTATCTTCTCTGACTCATGATTTTTGAGAAACCAGGACCAAAACAATAACGTTTTAGATATTTTTTTCTTTACTAAATTGTTCTTGTAATTTCTCATACTTAAGAGATAAAGACGAGTTGTTATTTTCTTCTAGGGGAAAAATATTAGCTAAGATAGGCACAATAACTTACCAAATGATACTGTACTTCCATATAGAGCTACTTTTGGGAGATATTATCGACCGTAATTTGGGTATTAATAAGCAAACAAAACCTCTTTTGCATGCACATTTCCATGTGGCATTTCCTTTCTTATGAAATTAATTTTTAGATTAAAAAATGTATTACATAGCATGCTTATCACTGTCTAGCACAGAAATAATAAGAAGCAGGCATCGGAGTTTTGTTAATGGAGTCATGTTGCTTGGAAAATACCTTTTGTGAAATTTGTTCTCTGAGACCATATTTATCACTTTCTTTCTGGCAAGAATTGAGGAATGGTGGAAGGAAAATGTTAAGAGTGTTTCACATGCATATAAGAACATGTCTAGTCTATTTTTCTGTCTGGATCTCTTTTCAAAAGAAAGAGACAGAACTCCTGCTGAAAAACATATCTGAATCCTACATATATGTGTTTTGTTGTAAGTAGACAGGGTGGAGGTAGGAGGAAGGGAACAAACCCACCAACCAATGAAAGCCAACAACAAATTTAAAAGCTTGCAACATTAAAGGACCAAAATTAAGAATCATATTTTCCAGGTAATTCCACTGCCTTTATAAGCTAGAACTTCTCCTTAAGATAGATGCCACTGTAATTGTAACATGGTAGATCCATAATTCACCTCTCAATCAGTTAGACACAGTGCCTTCAAGAAAGGGACTCCTTTATTTAAGTAGTCTTCTATGTTCTCTTTGAAATGTGTTTACTCATAAATGTGTAATTCACTGGTGTATTGTGCTATGTATCTTTCTCAAGCACCTGGTCCACCGAGATAACCACTTATTTCTGTTGCCATCTGTGATAATCATAACAGTATAGCTCTAGTGGAAGAGATTTATGCTATGAAGCTGAAAGTCCACTCTGTTCAGATGCAGACAAAGATGACTGAGGAGAGGCATAAATATACTTCCACAAAATAGCAGGAGGTGTGTATTTAAATGTGAGACAGTGCATGTGAAAACTCAGTTGTTAAAAATATATAATCAAAATTACAAAAATACAAAATCACAAATATTGGAAACAGAGTTATACTTATTAAATTAATTCTGTGCCATCCTATTATGATGACACAATTTACTTTACAAAACCTAGTAATATTTCTTTCTAAAACATCAGCTTTTAATGTAGATTACATCCATATCATCAAAATGCAAAACATACCCACCCCCATTCTGTTTCTTAAGATAGTCCTAAAGATAATCCCTGCATTCATTTGTGAGCCTATGGGTTGCTAATTATTCTGTTTAGCAAACAACCAGGTGCTCTTGCAGCCTATCCATTTTACTCTGTGCATGTGTAAGATTCTCTGACAAATAAACAAATGTACCCAGCTAGCTCTTTTCATACATAGCATACTAATAAGCTGTGAATCAACAGATCTCAGTTAAATCAAATTGGAAATGATCAGTGGCACCACATTTGTTTTAGATTCAGCTTTCAATACAATTAATGCATGTTTCAGTCACTTGTAATACTTCCACAATTTTACATATGTCATAGCAACAGTTTTGTTGGTTGGTTTGTTGTTTTTTTTTTAACCATTGCACTTAATTATTTTTAGTTAGATAAAATGCTACCCCTGCTGCTTGCCACATGACTAACTAGGTAAGCTAACAGGTGAGTACTTACCACATTGAAGGGAAATAGTTTGGAGGAGTTTGATCATTATGCATAAATATAACTATTTTTCCTGTTATGGGGTTTATTAAAACATTTCAAAATTGCAGTAAAGTCAGTTTAAGAGTACAAAATCCACTAAAATATTGACAATGCTAATTAAGTCAGGCACTGTTGTCTGTGTGGTATTAGACAGGATGGACACAAGCTGCTCTGATTTGTTTGATACATTTTAGTTCAAGCTATTTTTTAAAAAAAAACCTATTTCCTCCTTTCCTTGAGACACTAAGCAATTTTGTTTATCATTCATATTAATTTTGATAATTCTGAGGATTTGGAGCCAAAGGAGCAGATGATAAAAAGAAACCCCCAAATTTCTTCAAACTCACATTTCAATAACCAGCAGACATGTATGAATGAACCTAAAGTTTTTCAATAAATGCTTGTAAATTTTCTAAACCATTAAAATAGAAACTTTCAAAGACTCTAAAGATTGGCAAAGTCTGCTCCTTGAGGGGCTGGCACAGAGTTTAAGAAATACCCCGCCTTAGTATTCATTCCTTATTACCAAGTTTTTGCAGGATGAAATGTATAATCAATACAAAAAATAAACAGACCTGTCTGAACTGTCCTTTACTATATGTCATCTTTATTTGGAAAAGTACAGGGATCAAGAAAAAAAAGGAGATGATGTAATAATGAAGTTGGAACCCTAAGAATGAAAAATAGCAGAAAATATGCTGAAAAATACTCTCAAAAGTAGCTGCATCCTAAAAGACTCCACAGTGGATGTTAGTCCAGAAGGAAAGAGTGAATGGGCTTTTACAGGAAGAAGAGAATGCAGAGCCACAGCTTTTCACAGACATTCCTTGTTTGTGAGAAACCAAGGTAAAATTTGGAAAGTACTGAACAATCAGAAACAATTGGCTACATGTTTCCAGTAGGACTGTATTTGTGGTGTCCAGTACAGCAATTAATTTGCACATGTGTGCATGGGGAAGTAGGATGTTGTACCTTCAGAGGCCTCATGGAGCACAGGTCCGTTCTGCCCTCAGATCAGGGAGGGCTGTGTGCTCAGCATGCAGGATGCACAGATGCGTTAAAGCTCTTGGGTCCTGGACACAGCTCCCCCACTACTGGTGTTGGTCTCCTTGGGCACAGGACCAACTTAGAAAATTTTTCTTCTGTCAGATAATAATGGGTAATTTGTAATAGATCTCCTTGGCTCATTTATCAAGAAATATAACTGAATTAGATAGGACTGATAAGACTGTGACATATTCATAGAGGAAGTAAAGATAATTGGCCATAATGGCTGTAACATTTGGTTTCTACTTGGCAAAGCACAGACAGTGCTGTCATCAGACAACTGGCCACAGACAGACAGCTTATTTGTGGAAGAAAACATAGTGGTGGGTGGACAAAACACCACTTGTTGTATAAGGGATTCTCTGGATAAGGCACTCTCTTTTCAGTGGAAGGGAGCCTTTGGTTCAAATCTCTCCTCTAAATTACAAATACATTAGATTTTTAACTGTCTCGTGTGGCTGAAATGATTGCCTTAACCATTGGATTGGGGGACTTGAGGGGGAAGGAAAGCTACCTTCTTTTAGCTTTTGTTTGACAAGTAAGGCTTCCTTTAAAACACGGGTTTTGTTTCTACGTTTTCTGTGACTTAAAAATCACCCAAAAATGGAGCTGATTTAATTTTAAAGCAAATTAAGCATGTCTTGATTCAAACCAAGTACTTCAGTGAAAACTATGGAAAAAGCTTGAATTTGAGTTGATGGAAGCCTAGTAATTTATCTATTGTTCAATTTCCTAGTCTTGCCACTGAATTGAGAACAAACACGCCTTCTTTACCCTCCCTAATCTTTTGGGAAGCCTTAAACCAGAATCTAGCTTTGATCAACACTATATAATAGTTCTTCAGGACATTGCACGCCAGCTGCATATTCTCCGGTTCTTTTCATTTCAGTGCAAACAAAGCAAAGCACAGTAATTTTCCATCCTAAAATGTATGTGTATCTAAGAAAAACTTGAGCAGAGAACTCTTTTTACTGATTCTAGGAATCACTGATTGAAGCAAAAATTGGGAAAAAGGAACAGGAAAACAGCAGCCATTACTGATAGCATGCTTTTTATGTTTAAAAACAAAAAAAAAATTATAGAACCTTATATTTTTCCTTTTTTATTTTCTTGGATAAAAGGCACTCCATGTTACTAAGCCTGCCCTTTTAAAGTACATAGAAGGTGTGGATCTTGGGCAGATTGCACATATGTAGCTCACAAATCCCAGAGTGTATGGATACAGTTATTGTCTGGAACTAGAATTCTCCTTTCCCTTTGTAATTACTTCCAAACAAGATTACGTTCATTCACTGCCAGGAGTTACATTGTTTCCTTCCTTCCCCCCTCCCTCCCTCCCTCCCTTAAATTAAATTACACAGTGAAAAAAGAATATAGCAACTGAAATGTAAAGGCCAACTGCAATATTGATCTCCAAAAAAGTTGAAATATTTTTATAAGAGATTATTGGCAGCAAGAGGTGATGAAGGAAAAAGAACAGTGAAGATAATACTAGCAAGAGGATTGTGATTATAATACTGCCAGTTGCAGAAATTACTTCATTGTTATTGGTTAGGGTTGTTTCTTAGAAGATATGCCTGCTTCTAAGGACTACTTTCATTGGCTTTTGTGAGGGTTGGTCTAAGATAATGATGAGCTTTTTCGTTTGCACATGCTGTGACAGCATATTGTACATGATGTAACAAAGAAAAGCGTCTTGGCCAAGGAAGCATTCATGTCTTACATCTTAATCTAAATCTGTCAGAGATACAGGAAGTTATTCATGGTAGATACTGATCTTGAGGTGAAATTCTGTTAGTGGCATGGACTCTGATAGAAGGAGAGCCCTATTGTGTAGGAGTTGTTCACCGTGCTTCTTGCTTTATCTTTTGCAGAAGTATACCTAGTTCCATAAATTCATCTTAATTTGATGAAATATGCTCTTACATGACATACAAGTGGTTGGTTCATGAGATGAAACTCATAAGAAGTACAATTTTTCCTTTTTTTTCTTAGAGTGGCAATAATACACAAATTAAGACAAAAGGAGCACCAACAATGCCAGTCAGAAGCAGATTTATTACCAGCAGCACCCTTATACACTATTTTATCAAAGATTTATGCTACAGCATTTTCTCCTGCAGGATTAACAGTAGCCGATTTTCTTTAATTACAGAATAACTCTGATCTGAAAGTCCCCATACATGCATCTCTGTCTAACCCTTCTTAACCACTATAGCATTTGGAGCAGGGGGGTGGGGGCTGTGTGTGTGTGTGTGTGTGTGTTGTACCACAACAGACATTTTTTGATAAGGCAAAGTTACTTTTCTTTTCATATCCATATCTGGAGCCAGAATCATAACATCCATGCACTAGTGTTAGAGTTATTAAGTTTGTTGTTATTGACTTGTTGCATGAGGGAGACAAAAGTGAAACAAAAAAACCCCACCCAACACAAACAGCAGTAGTGCAGCCCTGGCTGACATGAAAAGTTATGATAATTCAGGTAAACATATCTGGGCAAGATCCATAAAAGAACACAGAAACCTATAACCAAAATGTTTTTGTAGATTCTTCTGTTAAAGAAACAGAAAATTTCAACCAGCTACTACCAATAGGAAACACCTCTACCTATCAAAAAGTTCCCAGGAATCTGTCTGTTTCAAGGCATGAACAGAACTGCCTAGTTTCATTGCTGCACACAGGTTGGGCATTCCTCTTATACTAGAAAGCCAGAGGATTTTTCAGAGAAAAATGGATAATCACACATGTACAGCATTTTCCCACTGAGTGGGAGGTGGCAGTGACAATTGCAGTGCTTTATAATTGCATTACCATGGATTCAGATGGCTCCTCTAACTTGTGCATTTGGTGAAATTGAACCATGAAGTGTGATCCTTCCCAAGTGTTATTTGATCTGTTGAATATTTATTCATATCATTGCAAACAGAATAATTTTAAGTGATAGTACTGATCCACCAAAAGCTTTGCACTCTGACAGAGCGTTCACCTTGGAGGAAAAATAAGTCTGACATTCTCCCAGAAAGAAAATTTAACCCAGCTCTGCCCCACTTGAGTGACTACTCTTACAGCTGTATTACTGCATCAAAGGAGACAGGAACGTTGTTCATTTCTATATGATCCCGATAGAAATGCTAATGCTTACTTGTCTAAGTGCCAGAGCAGATAACCCATGCAAAGCTGCAGGCCAAAATGCTAAACACCTGTCATGAGAAAGGGAGGTTCTTTAAGCTCTACTCCCCTTCTCATCATTTGTTTTTGGCTATAGATATGGACAGGATCCATATTTTCTTAGAAGCAGTTCATATATATTTCTTTTATAAACACAACATTTTACCAGGAATAGGTCAGATAAAATCCTCTACAAGGAGAAGAAAATGGTCCTTCCTTGGGACACAGACTTGAAAGATAGGACTGGATGAAGCAGACCCAAGGATTGTCACAGCGAGACACTGAGGAGCAGGGAATAGGCAAATAGGTTTCAAAGGAGACTGAAGCTATGTAGGAACTAAAAGAAACAGCATAAGGCATATTGTAACCTTGAAAGCTACTGAGCATACTGAAACGTTCCTGCAAGGGTTTCAGGAGGAATGATAGATTTTCTAAAATGAACTGTTTCTATTTCTATTCTCTCTGAACCAGAGTGAATTTTCTAGCCTTAAAAGTTTACATTCTGCTAAAATGTGGTTTTTGTCAAAACTCTTTTATTTTTTAAATCTACTTTGAGGAATACACAAATCTAGACAGATCCAGCTCCATGCTCTGGCTGACACAGGTTCCTGTCAGACATATCTGTGATAGCTCCTCACCTAGAATAGTGTGATTTTCACTTCCATTCTTATTTTCATGTATTTTTTAGAAGGTCTTGACGCCTCATTTGAGGTTGTGGATTTCTCTAGGCAAGAAAGAGAAAACAGGGGATAAATACACTGCTAGTACACAGGAGAATCACCTTACAACTACTGTGGTTTGACTTAAATGAGGTTTGACTCAAATGAGGTTTGACTCATAAAGAGAGCAGCCATTGGCAAGGAAGCCCTATTTTAGGGTAGAAAGCTAGTAAAAATGCCATAAATAGAGCAGATATGGATGTCCCCCTGAATCCTTTGGTTAATGAACAAGATTTGCCACTTTTGTTTCTATTATGTAGCTTCTGGTACCACAAAAATTCCTATTGGCTTGGGGGCATTTTGTTCATTAAATATTACTCAATATGAGCCCATAAAATGAATGCCCAACTTCCAGAATACCATTAATATTTAATAAAATGAATGCCAGATTCTGTCTGATTGTTATTCAGACGTATAATGGGCAAAACTCCTTCCACGCTTACTATACTTATATAAAATACACTGAAAGCTGCAGCACCTGACATATACAATCAATCAAATCATTTAAAAAACAAAAGAGGAGGCAACAGTAACATTGATTTTTTATTAGTAAATTTAAGCTTTGTGTTGCCACAGTTACAGTACCATCAGTCCTGAGCTACCTGCTGCTGCTATATTATTCACACAGAGGTTTTATTTTGAACCTTCTTTAACCATGCAAAACTGCAATGTAGTTACACAGAGACATTCTGGCACCCTTTTTGTTGGCTAGTCTAGAATTTTAGGTCAAAAGTACAAATCTGTAACATTTAGCAGATCATTGTCAAGTTGAAACAGTTCCTACTGCTGTATCTTAACTGGGAAGAAAAAGGGGAAACCAAAAAAAGCTCCCCAGATCCCACCTAGTTAATTTTAAGATCCAGCTCAATGACTTATAAAAGGGTTGGCATGATGTTGTTGCCTGTGATAGCGCAATACTGAATTTGATGACCCTGGAGGTCTCTTACAGTCCCATGATCTGATAGAATGAAAAGAGCTGAGAAGGAATCAAAAATGTATACATCAGAGACACCTGGATTCTAAATGTTATATGGTTTTAAGACAAAGGATTGTAGTGTATACTTAATGGAAATGACTGAAAATCCTCTTTGGTATTTTCCATAAAAGCCAGAGAGAGAAAGGGAGATTTGTTTATATAAGTTTTAATGTTGCTTCAGGCTCAAAATTCAGAGAAAAAAAAAAAAAAAAAGAAAGAGATGTGGGAGTGGAGACAGAGAAAAAGAAAGAAAATAAGCAAGAATTTCCAAAATTCACCCCTTTGCACAAGTTTAATGACTTTTCAAAAGAATCTTTTTGATTATTTTTTAACTAAGTCTGCACTGCAGAAAAAATAGAAGAGAAATACATACATCTCAGTTCTGTGACAGAGTCCTTGTTCAGCTGGAATAAAAAATCTTTAAAGTAAAATAATATTCCGCTTGGAGACATAGCTGAGATGTTGCCGTTCTCAGATTCAGACTATGGGCACATCCGTGACACTGCTCCAAAATGATCACATAATTTTAAAGTTGTATATATATACGCCTGATGTCGTATTGTCTTGCACATGCTTTGGTTAATCTACATATTGCCAACTGGCTAAAAATCTAATAAATGAGAATAACACTCATGCAGAGGTTACTAACTATATTTATCCTAGCCACATGAAAATGATCGTACAGGACTTACTCCAAATATTTCAAAACTTCTGAATTTATTGTTATCTTAGGTACTCACCCTCAGACCTTTGTCTCAGGCATTTATACTTCATGCTAACTGTGACCAAACAAAAACTATAGCATTTTTCACCCATTTTCTTTTCAGTGGCACATACAGTTAATTACTGGGATCAAGCAAGTTGATTTACAGAAGAAGCAAATCTGCACTTGTACACATAATTGTTTCCATGTTCAATTATTGGATCAGCAATTGCAATTGTAATAATTACAAGGGGAACATAATGTATATACAACTTCAGTTTTGCATGTCAGGCTTCCAGAAAGCTTAACTGAAGTTACAATTAAAGCAGAGAATGTTTGTTTATCCCTTTCCCTCACTCTCAACACACAGTACTTAGTAACATACATTTTATACTGCTAACTGCATAAAGATGTAGTTAGGGGGAACCGAACACATAAGAACAGTCAGACAGCATTAGAAGCACTGTCTTTAGTAAGTGTTATGAATAGATCTTCCTGATACGGACATGTATGTGCACTACTATCTGTCTCTTCAGCCGCAGCTGCAGTCTCTTCTTCCACTATGTCAAAACAGCCTTCAATAAAGGTAGCTCAGAACTGTCTTTCCTTACATATAGACCATATAAGCCTCTTTTAGCCTCTACTACATGGATTTTGTATTATGTAAGATTTGCAAAGATCTAAAATTCATTCAATTTTTCCTAGAGAACAGAAGGGGTTATGATTCAGGGAAACAATCATTGCTATCACCAAGACATATATTTGCTTGTGAAATTATAAACTAAAGAATTGAAAGGATATAAACAGCTGATTTTTCATGCTGTCTAAGGCTATATGATATTTTCACATTGATACGGAAATGCAGAGAATGTTCAAAAACACCATCCAGACTGCAGTCAACAGGAGGTATCAGAACAACATTGAAAGTAAATAATTCAAGGCTTATTTTCACATTTAGAAGATACTGAGAGGTATTGATCAGAGTTAGGGACCACATTTTCTCAGTTTCTTACAATACAGAATCAATTCAGTAAAAATGGCAATGACATTATGAATTTCTGCATGTCTGGTGCTTACTGGATGTTGCTTTCAGTTAATTTTTTAACATTTTTTTAACAGAAACTTGGAATTTCAACATAGGAAATGCTACAGAAGAATATTTCCATGGAAAAGATATTTTTTTTAGATAGGCCAATTTGGAGGTAATGTTTAAGCAGATTCTGTTTAAGCAGATGATCTAAAGTTTTCAGTTTTAAAATAATTTAGATTTATATTAATTTTTCTAACTTGTGTTTGCACTAATACTTTATTACAGTGACTTTGTAACCAACTTCAGCTGATTATTTGAAACTTTTCTCCACAGAAGTGAGTGCCTAAGTGCATTACGCTCTACAAATGACACCACAAACTTAATACACTTTACATTTTTTGCTTAAAAGAGGTAAGTAATTAAGGCTCAATGCAGATTATTTTCCCCTTACAAGTGACATCTACGGTTATATTAATTATAAATTTGGGGGTTTGTTCAGCAAATTTAAATTGCTGGAGACAGGAGAAGCAACAGATTTTTTTATTATTTTTTTTTCCCCTCACAGCTGACTGTTGCTCACATCTAATGAAGACAGAATGGATAACACAAAGTGCTACAAAAGTTTTCCATGTTGGTCTTGCAATAGTGGGCATCCTCCTTGCATTAGCATGAATGACTATACAAAAAGCAGGGCAAGAGAGAATTTAGAACCTTGTCTGGACAGGTCAATTATCTGTGAAAAATCCCACCAAAACAGTCTGATAGCAGTTTGAGAACTAAGCACCTTAGAGAAGACTAAGCATGAATAATAGAAAAAGAATGGTTAAGCATATTCAGAAGGATTAAGATGCAAACAGTGACAATAAAGAGAGAAAGACTCATTGAGTGAGTATGTCCTGGTTTCAGCCAGGATAGAGTTAATTTTCTTAGTAGCTGGTGCAGAGCTGTGTTTTGGATTTGGTGTGAGAACAATGTTGGTAGAACACTGGTGGTTTTAGTTGTTGCTAATTAGTGTTTCTACCAAGTCAAGGACTTTTTAGTTTCTCAGCCCCTGCCAGTGAGAGGGCTGAAGGAGCACAAGAAACTGGGAGGGGACACAACCAGGACAGATGACCTGAACTAACCAAAGGGATGTTCCATACCATAGAATGTCATGCTCAGCATGTAAGCTGGGGGAAGAAGGAGGAAGCGGCTGTGTGTGTGTGTAGAGACATTCAGAGTTATGGTGTTTGTCTTCCCAAGTAACCATTATGCATGTTGGAGCCCTGCTTTCCTGGAGGTTGCTGAACACCTGCCTGCAGATGGGAAGCAGTGAGCAGTGAAAGAATGCCTTGTTTTGCTTTGCTTGCATGTGTGGCTTTACCTGGTAAACTGTCTTTATCTCAACCCACGAGTTTTCTCACTTTTATTCTTCTGATCCTCTCCCCCATCCTACTGGGAGGGATGTGATCAAGCAGCTGTATGGTGTTTGGTTGCTGGCTGGGGTTAACCACAGCAGAGTAGCAGGAAATAGAAAGGACTAGCAATAACAGAAGAAATTCACAAAGAAGATTAAAATAGGATGAGTATGGGGAAAATTATGACAAAGAGCCAGCATGTTTCTGGTCACAAGTAAAAAGTATATCAGACAAACAGTGAGCCATTAGGCTAAGAGGGAAAGACTAAAAGAAGCCTAAGGTACATACTGTCAAAGTTTTGAGTCGTATTTCAAGATAAGTCTTTTCCTGAATTCAGTCATGTTGGAAAGAAACTGTGATTTCATGCAATTAACTTCAAATCCATTATTATTCATTACCCAACTAAATGACCTTAACAAAAAAGAAGAATTTTCAATGGAGTAATGTAATGTTTTCAGATGGTAAAAATATACTTATCTGTTATTAAGATGTCAACACATTTATATTTCTCAGCAAGAAGTTCTAGACAGAGATGCAAGACTGTATTTCAGATCTCTGTTCACAGTAGTCCTACATTAGGGCAAGATTGTTTGACAACTGGCTGAATGGCCGGGCCCAGAGACCCAGAGGGTGGCAATAAGTGGCACCAAATCTAGCTGGAGGCGAGTAACTAGCAGTGTACCCCAGGGGTCTATACTGGATCCAGTCTTGTTTAACATCTTCATCAATGATCTGAGTGATGAGGCAGAGTGTAGCCTCAACAACTTTGCAGATGACACAAAACTGGAAGGAGTGGCTGATATGCCACAAGGCCATACTGCCATCCAGAGGGACCTGGACAGGCTGGAGACATGGGCCAACAGGACTTCGTGAAATTCAACAAGAAGTGCGAAGTCTTGCACCTGGGGAGAAACAGCCCCATGCATCAATATATGCTGGGGGCTATCCAGCTGGCAAACAGCTTGATAGAAAAGGGCTCATTCAATGTAAACCAATATTCATTTAAATAGAGCATAGTGATGTGCTGTGTGAGAAGGCTAAAGAAAAAAACAATTCAAATTAAACATTAGGACCTAGTACTTTCATTTTAGTACCTCACATTGAAAAAACCATTTAAATGGTGTTTTAAAATGAAACAGCATAGAAAAAGGAAAAAGTGCATCTATGTTCCCATGTAATACAACACACATATAAAAAAGCAGCCACATACGGATTGATATCAGCAAGTCTAAATAGCAATAAAAGTCAGTGTTACTGGCTGTTTGATTCTTGTAAGTAGAAGGTTATAATAATCCAGATTTGTTACAGTGAAGCTGGGTAGTCTTTTTTTATGCAAAGACCTCGCATGCTGTAATGAATGAGATTTACGTGTTAGTTATGAATGAGAAAAGATAAGCTGTATCAAAGGGACTATATTATTACAGAAAGCTTTTTCTTACTGTTTGTTTGTTGGGGTTTTTTTAGAGTCCACAAGCAAACCACTCGGTTTATACAGCAGAACCTTCAACAAGAGTTAGATAGTGAAATCCTGTTGAAATGAAAACACCTGTTTTCCATTGCTGCAGTTTTTATCCTGTTAAAAATAAGGTGACAACATACATAGGCCTTCAGCAGATGTTTAATTTGTCACTTTCTAATACTTTTTAAATGGATTAAATTCTTGCCTTAATGCCTGTCAATAATTGCAAATCTATTTTTTCTTTGTACAAATATAACACATAATTGCTGAGGAGGTTTTTAGAGCACTGTAATTCTGGCCTCTGTGCTGCAAAAAAAAAAATGACATCATTATGGTAAAGACAAAAGCAATGAAACTGCAGAAAGGTTTAGAAAACATGACCTGTGAAGAGAGGTTAAGAGCACTGAACTTGTACAGCCTACAGAGAAGACCAGCAAGAGGTGATAAAATAAATAACTGTAAGTACCTTCCAGGAATTACCAAAATGAAAAAAAGAGCAGTTTTAGTTTAATTTGTCATTGTAGGTAAAAGAAGAACTAATGGCCTGAAATTAAGAAAATGGAGGCTAAAAAGTAAAATAGCACTGTATAACAGTGAGGTCAATCAGATAATGAAATAACCTGCTAAAACAGATATTATCATGAAAAACATTCAAGGCATACCACAGAGAGAAATGCTGGGGGACCTATAAAAAAAATTGTAAGTGCAATCCTATTGCTGTATAAAGATGGGTCAGATGACCCAACAGGTCATTCCTAACTCTAATATCTATGATTTAAGGATAATGCAAGACAATAAATCACCAGCAGCATAAATAGCAATGCACACTGGCAGAATTTATTTGCCCTTCAAAATAAATACTTTTACAAGTAAGTTACAGGTTTTTAAAAGAAAATGGTTACCATAAATTTGGAGTAATTTCCGCTGTGTTGATACCCTCAGGGTTTGAGATACTCTGTAGAATTTATTTTTTAAAAATCTAAATAAATGTCTCAAAAATACATCTATAGTGATGAGCTAGTGACATACACAGATTAATAAACTGTTTAGGCTGAAGTTGTTTAACAGTGTCATAGCATCAAACATTCTTGGAAGTTTTAAGAGGTTTAATGTTGTGCAAAATGATCTATTAGCTCCATGGTCCAACTTATATTGCTTTTAATCTGATCTCTAGCAATTTTTCAGTTTGTTGTACAATACCATTAAGTACTTAAAAATTCTCATTTAATAAAGTTTACATATTAATATTCTGAGAACAGGAGAACAGTGTCTCCCTAAAGCATGAGGAAGTTGCCATTAATTTTGGTATCTTTATTTCTTTTCTTTTTTCTTTTTCTTTTTTTTTTGACACTTTCTCAGACTATCGAACCAAGAAATCCCTATTTTCAGAAAGCACATTGAAAGACAGCTTGGTGGGGTTAAAGGCAGCCTTTTTTAAAAGTAAAATGTGGATTCTATTAATGGGAGATCTGTGCTCTACCAATGCATAATTTCCATGCAAATCACAAAAAATTAGTGGCATGCTCCTTCACTATTCTGAAGAGAAATTTAAAGTTATGCCTCAACTTTAGTTACTTGGAATACAGTGGTTAAAAAACCCACCACTACCACCACCACCACTACCACCACCAAAAAAACCCCTCATTTATTTAAATTCACACAAAATGCAGAATAGGACATGCAAAAAAGGCCCCTGTGACACATTAAATCATAATTCAATATTATGTTTTCCCTGTCTGTGGATCGTTAAATATGACGACAGTAGCATACATTCACAATGAAAAAATCATGAGTTCAACTCATAAAATCAGAGAGCAAAGGGAAAAAAAAAAACCCCAAACCTTGACATTTATACCAGGTCTGCTTCAAGTTCTTTTTTCTTCCAAAATTTCAGCATTTTTAAAGATCAGTTTTCAGCATTTTTGTTCAACCCTGAGAGATTCAAAGTTTTCTCAAAGAAAGATGGAACTTAAGAAATTTCTGCACATCAGATGAGTACAAAACTATGGGAAGTTTTCAGCTGACATTTGCTTAAAAAGTTGATAATCTCACCTCTTCAACACTAGGTGTGATGTTTGGCAGTTCCATTCCTTTGAGATTGCCTCAGAACCATATTTAAATTTAATAAAAATATTTAAAATCTATTTTAAGCAGAAGATATTTGGGACTGTAGAATAAGAAAAAATCCCTCCTAAGTAAATACAATAATTAAACAACAGACATAATACGTGAAACATAATCTAGTCCTTGGAGTTCACCAGTAGGTGTTTTTTTTTCCTTTAAATAATAGTATAGCAGAATCAGTATGCTTTATTTATGTATCTTCATAAAAACTTCAGTCACAATTGAGATAATTCACAGAACACTGTCTGAAAATGTCCCTTGCTCTCACCTTATGAAGAAAAAAAATGCCAGTTGCATAATAAATTTCGGTCCAATTATGTTCTCATGATACATTTTTGTAAAATAAATAGATACCAATAGATGTATACTTAAAAAATACCAGGCACTCACCATTTTAGATACACAGAACACCTTGATGTGATGAACTGACAGAGAATGTACAGTAATTCTTTCTCTCATAGTATATCCATTTATTTTATACTGGTGAGCATTCCGCTGGATAGTTGAATTGCTGTTAGGATGAATGTGTTAGAAAAGGGATCCTTTACAAAGGTCCCCACAGACTTTTTCTGAGTGTCTCTGGCAATCCAAAGCAAAAACAGACAAGCAAACAAACAAACAAAAACAAACCAATCCTTCTACAAGGGAAGAATAGAGTAAAATGAGCTAGGAAAAGAGGTATCAATATAAGAATTTATTTCAAAACTAGAAGTAAGCATGGTGTAAGAATAATGAAGGATCTGAATGGAAAACTCGTCTGGTGACCAGATCTCATAATTTCCAGTTCTAGCTATACATACCTTAATTTTAGTGCTGCTGTTTAGGATTTAAACTGTTTTAAAGACCAAAACTTAGCCCACAGCAAACTTCACATTCTGGAAAAATTCAAACTTTTTAGAGAAATTCTTATTTTGTGTGGCAGAGCTGAGGAATAGGTTTAACTGCTTTTTGAGTCCATGAACAAGGTACAGGGAAACAGTGTATCTTCTCTAGAGCTAACATAGCAACTCAGTCCGTGTATTGACTTCCTTCACTTTGCACCGTAAATTCATGCATTTTGGATTCATGACTTTTACATAATTCCCTAAGCATGTTTTACTATTTTATTGACTAATAATGATTCATATTTTTAAAAAAATCTGTATTTCAGAGTGTATTTTCCATCTGGGAATTTGTCCACAGTGCTTAGATGTTTGGACCAACTGGTCTTAATTATAGAATTCTTATTGCATTCATACAGTGGCAGAATTTAATCCTTTTTTAATTCACTGGGCTAACAGTTCCTCCTTATATAAAATTCAGGAAGGAAAAGGCTTTCCTGAAAAAATAATTTACATTGTTATTTCATACTAGTCTGAATAGATTCAGTCGTTCATCTTCCCTATATACATATAAGAAAAGTGAGGGAGTGAGAGATGAAGTGATGTAAATTAACCAAGCAGCAAGGTACATTAATATTGAGCTGTTTTCTTGTAAGAATGTGGCTTTGTTCCTCTTCACTTTGCATTGCTTAAGTGAGAGCATGAGGGTCTATTTTGCCTTGCAGATTTGAGAAAACATATCCATTTCCTTAAAATGCAATTTCTGTCACCGTATATTGCTGACATTTCTGGTTCATGCACTGATTGCTTTATCTCACCAAGTGTTGATATAAAGGCACCACAAATACCTATTCTGGAGAAAAAAGTATTTTTATTGTTTGCTATGGAGAATGGAAAAGATATTTGAATGTGTGTCTCAAACATGTACACACATGTATTTTAGTCATCCTTCTCTGCATTCCTTCAGTATTTTATCCTGCATTACTGCTAGGAGTTAAGTGAAAGGAAACTGTTAAGGAATAATACAATGTTAAATTAAATAAACAGTGTCTGGGTTCCTTAGGAAATAATGGTAATGTTTCTGGTTTAGGATATCTCCAGCTGCCTCCAACTAGTTAGCGGAAGGATGCCTGGAGTGCTGGTCAGCAGATACTGATACTGAACCTAAAAATAGACTCATGGATAAGAACAAATAGGCTGGTTTTATCTGCTTTTAGGTAGAGTTTGATACAGCCAGAGAGAGTGAAATTATGCTCAGGTAAGGAAGTACACCGCAAGACATCTGGCTGTGCTAACTTACTTTGATAATGTGGATTGTTTTGTTCTGTGCCTGCCCGCCCCCCCCCCCCGCAGTAATTACACTTAGTTTTGTATTAAAGGCTGTTCCAGAGTCATCTTAATTAGGTCCTCAAAGTGGAAGGGCTAACAAATACTGGATTGATATGGTTGGAAAATAGGGAGGCTGGAGCCCAGAGATTTAATCAATTTGTTGGAGAGTCCTTTACCTAGAGAAGTGCCGTTTGCCAGGTCTTGTGTTCTAGAGGCATATTCCACAAGTGTTTTAAAGAGGTTATATAGCATTCACCTGCTAAACATGTTATTTATATGAAAAAAATCTATTAAAACACAATTGAAAATTAAAATGGAGACCTTCCTTCTTGAAAAGATGTTGAAGCAATCTAACATAAAATAGCAATACTAAGGTATAATCCCTGCCATGCTCGCGTATCCGTCTTTTGCTTATACAACTACTTATTATGAGTAGCTTTATGAAACAGAAGAGAAGAGGAGGAAACTGACAGTTACTGTAACTCACTTGCCAATTATAAGCCTCCAGGAACTATATGATGCTGCTGAAGCTCTCTGCAGTTTCTAAACAAACTACAGAGACTTTGCTCCTACCCAACAGCTTTCTGAACTGACTAATTGTAGTTTCTGAATTACAGAAAGGCAAAGAGGTCAAAATCTGTCTTTGCTCACACAAAGTAAATTTCAGAGAACTCCATTAAATGAACAGAGATGTTTCATTTCTAGTGGGGTAAATGAGAGGAGAACTTGTTCTCTTGCATTTCATTTTTCCCTGTAGAAATCACTTGAAATATTAAATTAACCAGAAAGCATGATTTGTGGAGATTTCTTTGGCACAAATGTGATAAGTATTGTTTGAAATTTAAGAGGAAGCATTTGACTGTGACAATTCTAAACACTAGTGTTTAATAATTTAATTTTATTGATCTCATGGTCTCAACAGCCTTTGAAAATCCAATTGTTGTGAAAGGGATTAAGGCTATTAGACACCTGCCTCCAATAGCAGTGCATTAGGAGACTAGAACAGTTGCAAATTCTATTTACTCTGGATATTGACTGCTCATGGCATAGTCTTAAATCAGCAGTTTTCAGAATTTACATTTATTTCCAGTGAATGAAAATAATTTTGAAACATTTTTATTCATTAAGAAAATAACTGACAGAAATGTAAATGTTACTTGTAGGCAAAATTGTAAATCCTTGAAGCTCAGGAGCCAGTTCTTTATTTGTATCCCCCCTCTTTCCCCCCAAAATTAAGAATGAAATATAAGTTGAACCTCAAAATCTAAAGAAAGAGTACTAAAGAGGCATCAGGACTCTTTCAGTACTGCAATTTTACGGGTAAATTCTGTGCATTTTTTCAGAAGTAGCAGCAATAAACTGCAAGAGAGTTTTTCCTTCTAACAATGTTTTATATTCTTAAAATACAAATAATTAGACATTTCAAAATAATTAGTTACATTTAAAAAATGGTTACAGATCACTCACAGGCTGTCAGTGACTATTTCCTTTGTACATACTCTGATTACATATAGGCATGATGATAGTCTTCATTTATCAAGTTCATTAGAAATATGGATCATTTAATCCTGAAATGAGGTATAATTGTGCTTAAAAAAAAAAAAAAGGTACCTCTCCTCTAAGTGAAAGTTTAAAGTAAATAGTAAGTAAAGATTGTTAAGTGCAGGTCACATATGAACCAGTGTACCAATGCCATTATTCACAGGCAAAATCTGACAAGATTGTACTTACAAAATCAGACATCTGTCCCATGTATTATTACAAGCTTAAAGCACAGGCTTTCTTACTGTGATCAGGAAGTAAAGAACTGCCCTTATTTTAATTTTTTTTTCTCATCTGAGAATAGAAAATGGTTGCCATTAGTTAAATAAAGGTACCTAAGTTGTAAGGGAATTAAGACCATGCCTGTAACCAGTCTTGTGTAAATTCAGATATTTGGTAACATTTTCTTTCATGTCAATGCAACACAGATCCAGTCTCTTTATTATTTTTTCAATTTTATGATTTTGGGGTCTACCTCCCACATTTTTAAGATTACCGCACTGTTTTGCTACGTCTTTTTAGCAATATTTATGCCACTGCTTCTACAAATGAATGGCTATCATGCCTTCTTTTAACATTCAGTATACGGCAATCAAAATGAAAAGTGACTGAAGGTAGTTAAAATAAAAATAATTATTGAATCCTTCATGTTCATATCTCATCAATTATACCTTTGGCATGAAATTACACCTTGGATGTGAAGTACTGTTAAGGCACTTTGCTTAACTAATAACTGTTTAGTTGAAGTCTAAGTGGAAGAATTATATTGGATCTAATAAGCCAGGAACTAATGACTTGCACCACTTATATTAAATACCACACATGTCTTCAATTGTGGACTTCCTTATTCTTTTAGAAACAGTTTCTTCTCTAGAGCATATTGAATAGTATCACATAACTAACAGGAATAAATGCATATGATGGACTTTTATGAGGGGTTTTTTATTATTATGAGGTCTCTTATTGCTTTCCTCCCCTTTCCTCTTTTAACCAGTCTGTTTACCAGCTTCAGGTAAAGAATTTTATGCAACAGTTAGTGCTGCATTGCTGTGAATTCTGATTAACCAAAGGGGTCAACTTTCATTAGAAACTGCATAAAACTCAGTCCATTAAATTGTCCATTTCAAGCTTGCAGTAATGGCTTACGGTTTTGATTATATTAATTAGTGCACCTACTGCATTGCCAAACTAAATTGTTATTTTAAAGAACTTAGAGTCTTCTTCTGGCATAGAACTAGTTTACAGGGAAGAAACAGTAGAGGAGATGATAGATTTAAAATTTAATAGGTTAACTAAAATTTAATAGATTAAAAAATAAAGTCATTACAACAGATAAGTTATTTTGTCAAAGAATTAGCATATTATATCAACTACAGTTTAAAAAAAAATTAATGTCAAATCATTATCTTTTATATCTTCATGTTTAAATTGGCGACACCTTATTTTACTGCCTTTGGTCACAGAAATCAATTTAACTGTTTATAACATAAAGCCCAAAAGAATATGCTCATATCTTCAATGACTCCTCTAAATACCTAGAAAGTTACCTGTCTTCTAAGTCCTGCTCTAGTCTAAAATCGTATTCATTTCCAGTTCAGCAGTTGATAGTATGAAGCATACATCACCAGACCCTGCTATTGATCTCTCCAGCTTGACACCCTACACAAAATGGTAAATCCTTGTATTTTTGAGAATATCTAAGAGAGTCTCTATATCCCTGAATTTAGCCGGTCAAGGCTCAAATCAGACTGAGAGAAGGACAGAAATAGCAAATCATCATGATCCTAGAAGTCACATACAAAAATCTGAAGACAGACTCAACTGCTACAAATAAGCTAATCTGGGGCACCAGAATTGCAAAAACATTACACTTACAGGCCTGTACTCACTGATGAGGCAACAACTACCTTCTACTTAGCGCTGAAAGGATGTCACACATGCATGATGTAACATGGTCACAGGTAGTCTTCTGTATGCGACCACTCATGGATCAGATGAGGGTTGAGTCAGCTCCTGTGGGAAAAGTGACTCAATTCATTCCTAGCACATGGAGCTCAGCCAACAAGCTATTTCAATGGTTAATATGGACATTAATAGTGAACTGTATCTCAGAAGCCTTATTTACACTAGGAGGCACCTTTCCCAAAAGGAACAAAAATAGATGAACTTTTTGTTGAGAACAGCCACCAATCTCACCAGTCATGTATCCTAGACTTTTGTCAGTCAGAGCCACACAGTTGGCCTCACCTCCCTTCTAGAAAGGGGCAAGAATTGAACAGCCAAAAGCTGAATGAACTAGTGGTACTAATACTGGCAGTAATATATCTGACACTAATCTACCTCTGTTATTTCTGGGCCTCCCATGTCTCTTTCCTCAGCTAAGCAACATCAGTTTACCGTCTCTCTTTTAAGGACTCGCAATTTTCAGCTATCCACAGAGCCCATCCTTCCTTCCCTGACCTTCTCATGTCTAAGATGTATACAGGGCATGAAAGAACAAATTAAGGGGAGTTGAAACTGCATCGTGTTAAGTTTTGATGAGTCCTCCCTATCCTTTGAACTTCTTGGTATGACTTCCTCTCCTTGCTAGGGAGGTAAAGGTCCACACATAGATGCTAAAGAGGCATGTCAACAAAGTAACATGCCTCTCCCATCTTCTCTGCTTGCCCTCAAAACCTTTCCTATCTGTGAACTATAGCTCCCCTTCCTCCATCAGAAATACCATTCAGTTAACGTTGCTGCTTAGGTCAGGTGGCTAGTTACCAAGAATCCCCACATAATCCGTAAAGACACAAACTCTTTCAGGGACTGATTCAGAGCAGATTTTAGCTTGAGAACTCTGGTCTCTCACAAGCTGTCTGAATATGTGGCGATACAGCCCCCTACACCACCACTCTTTTGTTCCCCCTGTCTTTCCCTTCATTCTTTAGTTAACACAACCAGTAAGTCATGTCTTAATGTGGGAGTGAGATGGAGGGGTGACACTGCTAATGGTTTTGCAATACTGCTCACAGAAAAAGCAAACCCCAACAAAAAATTTTAACCCTAGAAACAGAACTCCTTTCTCTTTAAAAAGAGTATAAATTTGTACATTGGTTTGCATTTTCGCCTGGTATAACGTCAAAATTCATAACATATATTTTCCTTTTTTCTGTTCTACTGATTTCTGATTACATCTGCCCCTGGCAAAAAGTTGCTAAATGATCAGCACAGGACTGATACAGGCAGCAGCAGTGCAAGATTTCTATGCAGTGTCACAAAGCAGCACTTGCAATGTTTAAAAAATTCAGGGCTTGAAAAAACAATGAGAAAAGGGAAGTTCTCTAGCTGCACAGCTTGGCTACCATAACCTGACCACACTACACTGAGCAGGGTCATAAGTGCTCCACAATACGTGAGGATGCTTAGTCCCCAGGATAGAAAAGAACAGATCTCCCTATTCCTAGCTATTCCTACCCTACCTCTCTGACAATAAATCCATGCCAGAGTAGTGTGTGGGCTTTTTAGATTCCTTCAATATCGGCTTCTGTGTTTAAAGCAGTCATATATTGTTTGAGAGACAGCAATTCCTGGTCCAAAAATGTGCGCCGACTTTCAAAAATGTGCACAGTACACATTGCTGCTATAAGCTTGCTCTGACTACAGGAGTATATCAGAAATAGCTCAGCTTGATTTGTTTTCTGTCAAAAATCTGGAAATAATAATATAAATCTAACATGTTTGCATAGACTTCATTAAAATACACTGCTTTTGCGAAGACATAAGAAATTTAAATTAGAGCCTATCAGTCTTACTATTTTTTCTCAAAACTGCAGTTTTGATACAGTTTTTAGAATCAATAGCTTTGATCTAGGCAAGTAGAGTAAACAGATTTTTAAAAAGTTAAACAGGGTTTGAAAGTGCAAAAGACTATTTTGTATACAGAGAACAAATATCTGTAATTACATCTTGGACGAAACAGCCTGGGAGTCCCGGATTCTTGAAAAGCCAACAGCTTTTCGTAGAAAAAATCAAAATTGGGTGAAAATTTCTCATCATGACAGTTTTTTAAAATGCAGTTCTGTATTAATCTAAAAACTTTTCATCAATTTTGATAAAATTGTCATAAAATTATGAAAGAACATTTCACTTCAGCAAGACAGAATAAAAAAGAAGAAAGCCTCTTATTTTAAACTTGTGTATTAGGGAGGTTTACTGATTTAAACATACTAATAAACAAACAGGCCATATTGAATATTTACTACTAATATATTGGGGAAAAAAACCACAACAGAAACATTACATCAAAATGATACAAACCAAGGTGATGTTTAACTTCATGCAACCAAATACCTGTACATTATACAAAATATCTGAATACAAGATAATTTATTTCCTTGTTCTCATTCATCAAATTTATAAAAAAAAAAGTATTTATTTCTACTTAAGAGTAAACAAAATCAACTGTTAGAATTTCCCAGATAATGGACCGTAAGCTAGCTGGTTTCAAGTTAGTTGTTATCAAATATTGTAGAAAGCAAATGTACTTTTCTCTGAACTACAGAAATACAGATAGATTCCATTTAATTCGTTTCCAGAAGGCTTACTGCAACATTGAAGCTGATGTTCTTTTTTATGAAATTCTGAGAGTAAAAATCTCTCTCTCTGTAAAGTGGTACAACTCAAATAAAATTAAAGGATTGTTGCATGCCTGTATTTGTACTAGCAAAAATGATGATGTTCAGACTTTTTTGTATGCTGGTGCGTAGTGTTTTAACCTCAGCTGCTAAGTACCGTGCAGTCGCTTGCTCACTCCCCCCTCACCCAGAGGGGATGGGGAGGAGAATCGGAAAGGAATGTAAAACTCGAGGGTTGAGATAAGAACAATTTAATAAATAAAGCAAAAGCCACACATGCAAGCAAAGCAAAGCAAGGCATTCATTCACCACTCCCCATGGGCAGGCAGGTGTTCGGCCATCTCCAGGAAAGCAGGGCTCCATCACGCATAACGGTTAATCAGGAAGACAAATGTCATAATGCCAAATGTCTCCCCTCACCCCTTCCTTCTTCTTCCCCCAGTTTATATACTCAGCATGACATCATATGGTATGGAATATCCCTTTGGCTAGTTTGGGTCACCTGTCCTGGCTGTTTCCCCTCCCAATTTACAGTGCCCCTCCAGCCCTCTCGCTGGCAGGGCCTGAGAAACTGAAAAGTCCTTGACTTAGTATAAACACTAATTAGCAACAACTAAAACCATCAGTGTGCTATCAACATTGTTCTTACACCAAATCCAAAACACAGCACTGCACCCACTACTAAGAAGAAATTAACTCTAGCCCAGCTGAAACCAGGACATAGTATTATATGGACATTTGCAAAGATTTACAGGCATATAGAAAGTAAATCCAGACAGAGCGTTTTTTTTTTTATTAAAGCTAGGGGTGTTGTTGTTGTGGAACACATTTGCATAGTCATTAGTAGAGGTAATACAAACTTCATAGCAATTATATCAAAAACCTTCTTTGATGTAATTTGTCAATGGCAATTTTATGTTGATGTCAAGAATCTGTGGAGGTGTGTTTAATTTCAAATATGTTAGTATTCAGAACTAATAGCAATATAATAGGCTAGTAGCTTTTACTCGGATGTATATTGTCTTTCCAAGTTCTGTTTCACAGAGCATTTTGAAGATTTTGTTTGTTGATAGAACATAAAACACAGGCTGCATGTCCTATGCAGATGACATCTCAGTTTTTATTCTAGAAGAAAACCTCTATTCTGACCTATAAAAATGTTCTTTATGTATCATCTCTGTGGTATGAAAGAAACAAAAGGTTACCTTTCATGATAGAAATGATACCAAGCACTACAGCAGGTTTATTATGTCATGAGAGTAAATCAAGCAGGAATAGAAGTTTGGATTAAAAAGAAAGGGTTTTTCCCTTTTCACTTGCATGGGCAAGAATATATACAATATTATTCTTGAATTTTGCCTCTGATTTTATATGTTCACAACTTGATCATTTATAGCTTCAAGAAAAAAGCAATGATTTTCCATAAAAAAATCAAAATAAAATTTTCCGATCATACTCCAAAACAACTTTGACTTTATATTTTTCCCAGCTTAAGGAGTCTCTGATAAGAAAGTATTAACTAATTTATTTTTTTTTTTAAATAAGTCTGATATTAAAACTATCATTGTTGTGTATTTCCAACAGAATCAAACTCAGTATTTGCTTCTAACAGATACGGATGTGAAATGAATAACCAAATTTACCTTGAAATTTATTTCAGCTTTCATTCTAAAAGGATTTTAATATCTTGAGTTAAATGGATATGTAGACGTATGTATAATTTCATGCATGTATGTATTTCTTGATGTTCTAGATGGAACAAAAGGTTACATACATGTCTGAATCAGGTCAGAACCCATCTAAAGAATTCACCAACAAAACTAAGTGCCCAGAATGCCTTACAGACACAGTACAACTATTTCGTTGCTTTTAAATCTGAAAAATACCTTACACTCTGTCCTGGTTTCAGCTGGGATGGAGTTAATTTTCTTCTTAGTGATTGGTGCTGTGCTGTGTTTTGGCTGTGATGTGAGAGCAATGTTGATAATGTGCTGATGTTTTTAGTTGTTGCTGGGT
>JAVJGI010000040.1:5577954-5605766 GCA_035590275.1 Ibycter americanus
TGCTGAGTATATAAACTGGGGGAAGAAGAAGGAGGGTGGGGACATTTGGCATTATGGCATTTGTCTTCCCGAGTAACTGTTACGTGTGATGGAGCCCTGCTTTCCTGGGGATGGCTGAACACCTGCCTGCCCATGGGAAGTGGTGAACGAACTCCTTGCTTTGCTTTGCTTGCATGTGTGGCTTTTGCTTTACCTATGAAATTGTTCTTACCTCAACCCTTGACTTTTACATTCTTTTCTGATCCTCCTCCCCATCCCTCTGGTAGAGGGGGAGTGAGCAAGTGGCTGCATGGTGCTTGGTTGCCAGCCGGGGTTAAACCAGCACACACTCATATGCAGCAGTCCATGCCCTACTCTGACAGTGAAAATGTTGCCAAAATGCAAGAGGAAAAAACAGATGTATTTAAATGAAAAATAGCCTTTCTCTCTGCAATTTTAGGTAGTGTGAAATGGAGAAGTCACAGCAGATTAAAAAACAATTGGGAAGCCAAAATTCAGATTCCCATGGAAGATAAAGTTCTAAGAGAAATGTTCTCTCTTGCTCTTTCAAGCTCTTGACACCCTTTGCTTCACAGAAGATGAAAGAATTGCAAGGGCTGCCTTCTGGAACACTGCAGCAAGGAACAGACAAAATGCTATTGTCATTGTCATCCAAGGACAGGGGGTTGAAGACAGCTGGCATAGTTAGCAATGCTTAAAGACAGTGCCATTACTTGAAGGATCGAGTCGTGGGCAAATGCCCTAGTTTCCCTTCTATTTCACTATTGAAAAGTAAAGGCCACTTCTGAAATGTCTGTGCACCTGGATATAGTCAGTTCACTGTAGCTATAACATTTTTTTGCCATCTTTGGCCACAAAACAGTCTGGCTGTACACTTTTATTCTAACCTCTGGATCCATGCTCTACTTCCAAGTATCAGTGGATTGGAAACTGCATGGAGATCACATAAGCGTTTAATTCAAATGATATTTGAGGGATACAGAATGACAGAAAGCTAAAAAAAAGGTCTTGTTTTTAAGCACAACAGCTGAATCCTCAGCTGAAAACCTTTTAAGGTTAGCTGAGAGGAGTTAGCTCACTAGCATGTTGTAGGGTAACAATACAATGCTGAGTCAAGAAGCCCTGCCATCAGTGCCCTGAAACCTCCATTATATTAATTAACATTATGGAAGAATAAATGCCACAGTATCAGTATCAAAAGAACAATAAAGCAAGCAACAAACAGATGGATCAGTTTGCCACAGAATTTCTCCAAAGCAGTCTTGGAAATCTTTTCAAAGTTGGAAAGCCTATCATAAATTTTGTGCAACATTTTCATCAGAGATTTGCTACATTGTTCTCTAAGAGATAACTAATAGAATGACAGCAGTGGATTGTCATAATAGTCTTGGAGGATTAATCATATCCCTGCAAATTAGCCTTCCTTAGCTATTTATTCAGAACTGACCTTTAACCACCAGACTGACACTTCTAAGCCCAGTCGTGAATATTTCATCATCTGGTGAATTCCACTGAACCACTAACACTCTCTAAGTACATCAGACTCAACCTTGGCTTTAGTATGCCTTCAAATGTTGCTCTTGGAACTTTTTGCTTTATAATGAACACTGCCAAGATTTGCCATTAAAAATAAGCATTAGTGCTTATTTATCCAAACATGAGAATTTACTTTTCTTTTTTCTTTTGACATATTATCCTTTTCTTTTGACATTCGTTTCTAGCTTACTTCTCAGCCCTTTTCACCTGCCTTGCTAATGTAAGGCCAACAGCCAGAAGTAAGACTACCTTGAATGTTGCCCTTTATTTTGGCTGTCTGAATAGAAAAGATTTAATCACACACACACATATGCATGCACACACGTGCGCGCACGCACACACACACACACAAACACACACACAGAGCGGCGCAGTGCTGGGCAGGGGAGCCCCAATCACCCGTCTGAGAAATGAGCTCTGGGTTTTCCCACAGCTGTCCCAGGAGAGTCTCAGCCCTGTGTCAAGGTGAGACACCCATCACCATGAGCCAGTGCAGCAGCTCTGAAAATTACTTTTCCAACTGAGGGGGATCACTGCCCAGAAGTATGGGGCATATTATGGGATGCAGGGGAGCTTTTTGGGTTTGCACAGGATATTATAGGATGTTTAGTGGAGGAACCAAAGGTGAAAAAGGGTAGGGATCAAGGTGGTTTGGGGAGGAACAAGCATGGAAAAACAGAAGAATAAGATAAAAGGAGCTGGTCACATGTAAACAGGTGGCTAGTCAGTACATGTCCGGCCATACTGTGCAGTCAGTGCAGTCTTTCCTGCCCTCTTATTAAATGCCATTTCTAACTCATGTATGAAGAACGGGCTCCTGACATTTGGCATAATTGGGAAGCCACTGAAGAGCACCTAAAAGTATGGGCCAAACAAAGGACGGAAAAGAGAAAGAAGTTATCTGCAAGCTTCTATGTGGTAATGCTCAAAATGCCCACAAGCAACTCCCTCCATGGGCAGAATTAATGCACAGCATTGTTAACTGCAGCTGTGAAATGGGTTAGGGTGATACACCAACTGAAAAACAAAACCTGAAGCCCGGGGGAAGAGATCACAAAGTAAGACCTGCAAAACAGGGAACAGAAACTAGATCAAGAGAAAGCCAATTTAAAAGCCTGCAAACAGACTCTGGAGAACAGAGAAATGAATTATGGAGGAATGCATTAGCCCTAGGCATTCCCAGAGCCACAATTCAAGGTCAGCCTACTGACATTATCTTGAGTCTGATTGAAGCATTCCAGAAACGAGGTAACAGTGAAAGGAAGGAGCATATTTCAACTCCTTTAGCACCAGCCCTCAGAAAGGTAGACAACTCCTCTCCGCTCCCTTAGGGAGGAATTGCAGGGCATGAAGCAAAAAAATGAGTAATGCCTGTCCAGAAAATGGAGGCTTATGAATGGGTAAGTGATGATGGCCCATAGATTTTCATTCCAGTTGGTCCTCAAGGGAAAGTGGTGAAGTTTTAATAGATACAGGAGCACAAATTTCAACACAACAAAATGCCAAGAAGCTGGGCGTACAATCTGAACAGCAGAGTTAAGATTACTGGTATGAGTGGAGCAAGTGTTGCATGTCAAACTGCCAAGGTCAATTTATGGCTCCCAGATGAGAAGCACATGGCAACTGCTTACATTGCAATTAAGGATCACCATGAAAATATTTTAGGTTTTGATGTTTTAAATGGATGAACCTGGTGCCTGCCAAATGGTAATGTGTGGTCCTTCAGCTCAAACATCAGTCCCAACCCTGGCAGAAATCAGGAGGCCAAAGTACATGGGCTGCTTGCAGCCCCTGCACTCCCTGACTCAGAAATTACCAATGTACTGGCAATATTCGATTTCTGCTGTGGCATGAAATGGAGTTTATGAAGTCACAGCTGATTTGGAGAAACAACAAATTATCTCCAGAACACACTCCCCATATATGTCACCTGTCTGGCTGGTTAGGAAATCAGATGGGAGGGGGCATTTATCAATTGATTATTGACACCTGAATGCTGATACAGCCCCACTAACAGCTGCTGTGCCAAACATAGCAAACTTAACATCTACTTTGCAAGCAGCTGTACACCTATGGATGGTGGCACCAAATGTAAAAGATATGTTCTTTATGGTTCTATTGTAGGAGGAAGATAAAGAGAGATTTGCTTTCACTTGGGAGGGAATACAGTATACCTTTGACAGACTCCCACAGGGGCATAAGCATTCACCCACAGCTGCTCATGCTGCACTTGCTGAACTTTTACAGACAGTCTCACTCTCCCAAGATGCGAAACTGTACCAGTAGATAGATGGTATTATGATTGGAGGAACTTCCCCTGAGAAGGTGGGGGAAGAGGCAGCAGCAGTATGACAAGTGTGAAATAAAGCAGAAATTGAGATTCCACCCAGAAAATATCAGGGACCAAGAAAAGAAGTAAAATTTTTAGGTACTTGATGGATAGTACACAATGCAGGGATTCCTCCAGATACCTTTAAGAAAAATCAAAGAGCTGCAAATGCTCCAATGAAGGAAGGAGTTACAACAATAAATGGGAACTTTAGGATATTGAAGGAAGCATGCACCTGGATTTTCTATGATTTCCTGTCCATTATACTCACTCTTACAGAAAAGCAAACCCTGGGAGAGGAAGTTAGAACATTAACAGGCAGTCAGAACTCTAACTGAAGAATTAAAAACATATCAGCCACTGGGACCAGTACACCCCCACGACCTTATTACAGCTGAACGGGGTTTCGCTGAACATGCTGCTTACTGTAACCTGTTCCTAATGGGCCAAAAAGACCTTTATTGTTTAGCTCAACCACATTTAAAGAAACAGAACAGTGATACTCCGAATGGGAAAAGGGACTTTTCTCTTTAGTCTGAGCAGTTAGTGTTGAGAAAATACGTCAGTGATAACCTGTGCAAACTATAGGCCCATTTAATTTAGTAGAAGCAATCCTATAGGGGATTGCTCTCTCAGAAGGTGTTGCACAAAATCCCACTATCAGAAAATGGTATACCTACCTAACAGGAGTTGCAGAAAAAATGCAATTAACTGAAGGACACATTAAGGTCTCCAAATTGCAGATCCCCATAAACACAGACCCTTTAGTGTTACAACAACCTTTTAAACCTTCACCCATTCTGGATGCACCACACCTCACTGAGGGTACACCAGCACAAAACATCTGTTTTACGGATGCTTCAGCAAAACCGGTAAATGGTAAATGGCAATATAAGGCCACTGCATTAGATATTACCACCAGCAAACAAGTAATAGAAGATAAAGAGTGCACAAGTAGGAGAAATAAGAGCAGTTATTTTGGCAGCACAGCACAAAACAAAAATCATATATATAAACCATTATGCTGTGTACGCCGGTGCCACACAGTGGCTCTGTCAATGGCAAACCTTGAATTGGAAAGTAAATATGTGCCCAGTTTAGAAAAGCAAAGACTGGTACTTATTACTAGGTATAGCCAGGAAAACACCTTTCAAGATGGGATAGGTAAAATCTCATGCTAAGGATAATCAACCAGCCACAAAGTGGAATCAAAAGGTAGATGAGCTAACTAAAATTAGGAAAGTCCCCTTAAATCCTGAGTAGTGTGAGTTTGAGAATGGTACACCAAAACTTAGGCCACACAGGTAAAGAAGCACTTTGCTGCACAGAGTAAAGGCTGACCTGTAAACAGAAAAACTTGTGAAACTATTCTTACAGAATTTCCCCAGTGTAGATTAAAATTACAAGCACATCATCCTGCTAAAGCACCACTTCTACATATCACTGAAGGAAAGACATTATGGTGTACCTGGCAAATTTATAACTTTGGACCATTTAAATCCTCCATGGGATATTGATACATTCTCACAGGTGTGGAAGTAGTCTCCAGTTTTCCTGTGGCAACTAAGTATCAGAAAGCCAATGGACAAAATACAGCATGAGGGCTATCATTTTGATTTTCAAATCCACTTACTCTTGGTATTATCCAAAGTGATAACGGCTCACATTTTTTATGTAAGGAAGTGCAAGACTGGGCAAAACGAGGAAATTAGCTGGTATTTCATGCCCCGTATTACCTTCAATCAAATGGGATGGTAGAAAGACCTAATGGATTATTGAAAAGGAATCTCAAACCACATGAGACTCAATGGGTTACAAGATTTCCCAAAGTACTCCATCGATTAAAAAATAGATACAGGCCTACTGGGAGCCCTGTAAGCCAAGCATCCTTCATAAAAACTGAGTTTAGTGCTCCACTTACTGGGAAAAGAATATCTGACAACATTACAGCCAGGACAGCCTGTGTTGGTCAATTTACCATCCCTAGATACTGTGCCTATGACCTTAACTAAACCTCATGGTCCACTTGCCTGGGAAGCTACCAATAGCAGTGGTGCAAAACACAGAATTAGTGCACAGTGGATTTTTCCTTCTTTTTAACAGGACAAACTGTTTGGACTCTCCCTGCCAGAACAAGTCTCTATTTTTCTCTTACAGCACCCCACAGGATGGCAAACAGAAATGCTGTGTTCATGTTACTGTAAACTGAGCACAAGTGATTTAGACAAATCAGAACACCCATTTCAGTCTTCTCTATTAACATTGAGAACTAATCAATGGCTTTTGTCTGGTATACTGCCTGAATGGGAAAGAATTAATGAAAGGTACCACCAGCTGAATGTGGATGCACTTGGTGCAGCCCAAAATAATGTTTCTCTAGCTCTTAGTTGTATCCAAGCTCAATTGTGGAGGCAATCTATGGCAGCAGCAATTTTAAGAGAAGGTGAAGAGGGTTCCTTTCCCACTGAAATGTGAAAGGTGATATGGGATAATGCAAATAAATTTGAAAGAGAATTCCAGTCCTGGTGGTATTTAGTCAATTTTTCTTATGATCCCATAAAAAGTAAAGCCACAGCTTTTGTCTTAAAAATACACAACGCTTTGGTATACACCATATATCCAATCATAGGGCTAGGATTAAATCGCAATGGAGCTATTATGCTCTATCCATTAGAACACAGATTATGGGCCCAACAAAATGGATATAAATGGCAAACTCTTGATGTTAACACATGCGTTGTATGGGAACAACAAGGATTTATTTGTGAGAGTAAAACCATCAAAGCCCAAGGCATTTGTCTTGACACTGAACAAAATATTTGTCATTTTGAAACACATCCCAATGAAACCACTGAAACTATACTTGTATATATTGGAAAAAAACGTGGTTGTATGTGAACCCTTTGTGATTTTATATTAATAGATAAAATTACTGTAGATACAAGTAATCACTCAAATATTTGTATCTGTAACTTTACTAAAACTATAGGATGCAACTTAAGTTATTCAGCTCCTGTTACGTCTTATCAATTGTTACAATCTAATTATATATTGAGTCAAGATTTATTATCTACCCCCATCAGAGTGAATCTTACATTGGTGGGAAACTCTTCTTGGATGGTCACCAGTAGCAACAAGATTTTTTAATTTCATGCTTCACCCAGTCGTGATTTTACTAACTCTAACTTTAATATGTCTATTGCTTGTAATTATATTGTATATAAAGGTTTGGTACATGAGAACAAATAACCCAACTTCAACCACCCAAAACATACAAATTAATGCATAATGAATAGCAGTGCTTCACTATTTACTTACAATAGATCTGTAAGTGCATAAGTTATCAATATACTATTTATGGCATAGAGGCAAGAGCTGACCGTACTGCTACTCTGTGAGAATAAGATGAATTGACTATAATCGTGGGGTGGACTGTGACAGTGTGCTCCCCCACCAATACCTGACCTTTATTTCGCATAACCCTGCTCAAGTGATAACCACCAGTGGCGGTCATCATGGATAAGTCTGGTGGCAATGGTTGCATTCAGCTCAAAGTGGATTCAGGGGAGACAACACAATAACCAAGGGCTAATTTGAGCAATGCACTCACTTAACCACAGTGCTGGTCAATGTTCGACTCAAGTCAAATTTGGAAGAAACTGACATCTGTAGCTGGTATGCAAATATGACTATGAGTCAATCATCTTACTCTATACATAGTGGACAGCCCAGGGCCCGTTGAGTCTGAGAAGAAGTTTAGAACATAAGGAGGTCCTTTCTGAACCTCATGACTTAACAAGAGGGTCTCCCTGACAGTTTTGTCTGACCCTGTCCTCTATGCAGTAAATACTCATGTACCTTGCCATTGAATCTTGTTAAAACACTGTCACACTTACCATTGAACTTTGTTAACTTACTGTGTTACATCAATAAAATATATTGTTGCTTCTCTCTTGTGAGTGAAGTGCATGACTCCATCTGTGACACTGGAAAACTGTAGAAGGAAACCCAGAACTCTGTTCACATTTGGTGCAAAGAAAGGAATTTGAGCGAAAGAGACTTTAGGGCAAGCTTTCATGCTAATGAAATGGGTCAGCCTGCAGATTTAGGACACTGAAGTCCTAGGTAAAAAAATCCCACTTGTGAAATCTGTAGATAGAAGACTGTGTGGGGTCCGGTATTCTGTGATATTCTTTAAGAAGCAAAAAAGTCAATTAGAAGTGCTGTACTACCAACCAGCAGGAAGGGGTGGGGAGGTCAGCGGGGGACTGGCTGAAGCCTGGCTACTGCACAGAGGACAGGGGAGGCTGGAGGTGCCCAGCATTGCTATTGGCAGGCAGGGAGTTGAGCACTGCTGCAAGAGGAAGACACATTCCAGCTACTCAATGGTTTCCTCACAACAAAAGAAGAAAGAAGACATTAAATTCATGTCATTTGGCATACCAGATACTATTACATCCTACATTTCACCTTCCATCTCTTCTTTTCATTTCTCCCTGAACAACAAGGTCTTTGTTTCTTGATTCACTGTGAGGAGGTAGCAAAGGTCACTGAGCAAAGAATTTGGTCTAGTTTTCCTAGATTTTGGGACAGAATTCAGGCCAGTGTTTAATTATGGCACTTTGAAGTTGGCTCTTGTTGCTAATCAGAGCATGGTAAGTGGACTATCCATATACATGAATAACATCTGTGTATGTGTATACATATATCTAATTCATGACAGATAACTACCCTTAGGAAGAAAGACACATTACTCAAACACTCTATGTACATACACATGTATAAAGATATTTAAAATAAATGGCTTCTGTTTGATTAAGTTCTTGGCTTGAAAATAATATATTAATTCAAAAAGTCAGTTACTTATGAAAGACTCATGAGAATACTTCAACTTCTGTTGTCAGAACATACAATATTTGCTTGTACCTCAGATATCCCTGAACACCTAATTAAGTTAATATTTCCTTTTTGCTCAGTATGGTAAACTTTCTACTAGAAGTGAAGAGGTATTCTATCTCTAAGGCAACTGGTCTTATCAAAGAAGTGGAAATAGCAGGCATTTATTACTGACCAGATTTCAAAAATGTCTTCATCAGCCAGTTAAACTGTGTATATTATGAAGTGAGTGAATAGTAATTAAAATGCTGAATTTCCATCCTGGAAGAAATTCTGGAATTTTGAAAACACTTTAGTTTGCAGCAAAAACTCTGACAGAATCCCTTGTGGAAGGAAAATTTCTTTCAGGGACAAAAAAGCCATATGCATTCTGGTTTAGCTTTTCTAAATATTAAACAAAGCCTGACCCAAATGAGACCCAGCAGTCTGCCTCTAGCTGGGATAAAAGCCTAGCAAAGTATTGAAGAAGAAACATAAGAAAGTTTATATTCTTAAGAACACTGTTTCATGATATTACAGCTGAGGTTCCTTTGTATTGGATCATACCACAGGGACACCAGGTTTAATATTCAACTTCCAACACCCGGCATCTGCTGCTTTAGAGAAAGAGGAACAAATATAATTCTCCTAATTATCTGAATCATTATTCTTCTTACTTCATAAACTACGTCTGCCTCCTGGGTCTGGTTTATACTGATCTCAGTTTCTGCCAGTTGTCTGCAAATCATTAGCAAAATCTTGTCCTTTTCTTCAGGCCTTGTTCCTTCTCTTTCTTTGAGAACCAAACATAACAGGTGAGAATAATGCTGCAGCCATGCCAGATTTATATGTGTTCATCAACAAACACATGGATGTCTGCCAATAATGCTTAGCTATTCCTGTAAAACTCTGCCTTTCATGCCTCTCAAAAGTCTCATATTTTTTCTACTTACTGTTTCATTTGCTTACAAGTTTCAGACTCTAAGCATCAACTCTGTGCCGCATTGTAGAATATTACTAATTCTAGAATACCCTTATTAAAGAAAAGCACCTACATTGCTATACATAGACATATCTTAAGTTTTTAGTTTTCCTTTAATATAAGTGTTTGCATACATCAAATGCATTACTACTTTATTGTCACTACCACTGCTGCAGCATTACTTGCCTAATCACTCACTAAGACTACACAGCTTCTGGGTAGTATTTTGTGTGCTTTCTGTGGACTGAAGCAACACCTGGTACACTTATGAGTGTCGTAAAAGCATCTGTGGTAGTGTACAACAATGTGTTTATGTCCTCAGACTGTACTTAAAAGGTTGACCATGAAAAGCTTCCAAGAAAAACAGATTTGGAATGGAAACTTTTGGAGAAAGGACTGGCTCTTAATCTGAGTTTGTGCAGTGTCTGATATGGTACAACTTTATTTCTGCCAATCCAAAGGTCCTGCTGTACTAAACATGACTGATGATGACTTGAATCTACGAAAAAAAAGTAATCAACCACAAAATTTAAAATGTTACTTTTCCATTGTGTTGATCAATCTGTTATTAAGCACTGAGGTAGTAGGTTCTCTTTATCTACACCTTTAATCCTCTGTCATGCACTCTGAAAAGTGATATAGGTTAGGAGTAATTTCTGGATGAAAAATAGGACATTAGCCATATCTAAAGTAAATGAATTAAATAATATTTTAAAATAAAAATCTCAATGCATCTTCGAATCTCAAACACATTGTAAGAACTGAAAGGGGGTTTAGTAGATAAAATTATTAACATTATGAATTTTCAACAATACCGTTGAGATTGTAAAGGGGAAAATGAAAAAATATTTAAAACCTACAGAAAGGCATCAGGAAAGCAAAAAGCATTTCGCAAAACAAGCAGAGCAGGAATACCAACTAATTTAAAATTTAGAAACTAAACACTGAACACTAATAAGTACATGCTGGGCCTATTTTGAATTGCCAGAGATTCAAAGTGTTTTGCAGATTAGCTATTTTTCCCTGAAACAAGTATAAAATTTTAGGTACAAAGCCTATATGATTAATATACTGTGAAAAGAATCCCTTAATTTGAATATCAAATTATCATAATCTGCAGTGTTTTTGAATTACACTGTGGATATTGCTATTGATGAAAAAATACAGTGCCTACAGTGGCTGCTCACATGGCTGCTCTAGTTATTATAGTTAATTCTTCTAATGGTGGTGTTACTAGTAGCAATAGAAGCAGTTTAGACTTCTCATAGACTTCCATTAACTGCTGAATAAAGTTAAAAGGAATCCTTTGCGTAAATTATCAGACTATCTATCAGATGGGCAGATTTAGTAACAAATTTAAAATTCCTCACCAGAATGAAAAATCATACCCATTCAGCAAGTCTTCTGGAAAGAAACAAAAGAGGCATGTTTCATTCTTTCCAGTAAGATCGAACAGGGCAGTAGCAGGCCCTCATCCCAGTCCATGCCAGACACAGACTTCCCAGGCAGAGGTCACTGCGCTGCCTCACCACCTTTCTTCCCCAACAGGACACAGTAAGCAGTGTGTGCCCGCACGGGATTCTGTGGTAATCACACAGCCTCCTCCCAACAGCATCTGGCTTGTGTACTCTGCAAATCATATAAAATTCAGAATTATTTTAGTCTGCCAAGAGTTAAATTCAATTCTGCATTGGATTTACTGAATTTAATTAGTTTTTAAAGTGTTACAGACCCTTCCTTCTTCAGTCAGGTAGTTTTGCCCTTGAGATATCAGCACTGCTGGTACTTATGGCAGACCAGAAGCAAGAAATTTTTAGTACCTATTCTGGCCATTTTATGTAAACAGACTTGTTTACATCAACCAGAACTGTGTCTAAATTACTGTGCTTTATGTTTCAATATCTGTGAAAGAACAGTGCTTTGTTGGGTAACATCCTGAACCAGATTTTAAATGGATTTAAGTATGTAATGGTTGAGAAAGGCAAGTACTGGGATCATCAGGAAGTACAAAAAAGAATTTATATGTGTAACTTTTTGATTTAATTGGAAATTGAGTTGTGAAATCTTCTGGAAAACCTATTGAGCAAATAACTATCTTTTAACTAAAATAATGTGGGCATTGTAATCTAGAAATTTCCCTACAAATGTTTTTTGGAAATATTTTATCTGAATGTCTATACGTAGTGCCCAAAAGATGTAAAGGACTTTTTTGCCCTACCACTTTTTTAAATGAACAATGACCACTCAGAGTATAATTTTCAGTTGTTACTTCAATATTTGGTACTGATGGCATTTCTGTTGCCTCCAGTCACTGTAAAGGTTTGCTCCTTGAGTTATGTAAGTAGGTGAACCTCCACTGAAGTCAAAGTAGCTACAGATATTTTTATATCAGCTGAAGAGGTTCAGGTCACAAGTGACAGATTCTTTATTCTTCATTCCAGCCTTTGTCTTACTGATATGAGCTACTTCCAACACTGCTTAAAAATTACTGTTATAGTTCCAGGACTCAGGTTTATTCTGCTCTGGATAGCAGATGATAGGATACAACACATAAGAGCTTTGACAAAGACTTGTCTTGCAATTAACATCACAGAAAGTAGGTCCTCTTATTGGTCATACCATTCCAAACCTTACGTTTTTTAAATTATTTAAGTATTTTCATAAATAATATAGTGAGACTAGAAATTTTGCTGTATAACTGTGCTGGAAACATTGGGTGAAACATGCAAAATTGATTTACAGAGTATAGCAAAGATTTTGCTCATGAATGCTTTTGCTCCTTGGAGAATGAAAAGGAAGGAGAGAAAAACCTGGTTCATTAAGATGTCTTACAACTAAAAGCAGAAACACCTGCTAAAATCATGAGCAAACTGATGGCTAGACACAGCAACAGAAATGAAGAATTAGATGTGCATTTCACTTTGCCTTAAGTTTCACAGACTTACAGGAAAAATATTGTTTAAAATACTACTGTTAAATGCGTGCCTTTTAGAGGTCATGACAGATTACTGTAATCATGGCTAAATGGTACATAGAATTTTAGATGAAATTTCAGCAAGCACATATGTGATTCTGTAGAAGCCCATTTGATCCTGTAACTTGAACTTAATGGGTTTTACTCTTCTGCTTTTGTTGCTCCTGGATTACAACACCACAACAGTGTGATCACTTAATGACTGTGGAGTCTGTTCAAATGAATCTGTTTCGTATAGATTCTTCAATGCCTTAAGGAATTATCTAGGGAAACAGAACCTCATGTGAACACACTGAGCAGGAAATAGATAAAAGAAAGAAAATTGAAAATATTTAAAAAGCTTGTTTTCTTTCTAGAGAGTATTTGCTATTTTTGAGTATTTTTACTTACAGTTTTGTAATTTGTAATAGGCTTTTATTCGCCAGATCATTGAGCTACAGCTGACTCAGCCTTTGCTTTATCGTTAAGTTCCCAAACTCAGAAAGCTTTCACACCACATGCACCTCCCGCAAAAATAAAGGGGGAGGGGGGGAAAGGAAAAGTTTTTGCTTACATTTAAGACCAGTTAGCTTTTTAAGAAACTTCAGAATAGCTAGGTCAGAACAGAAATAAGACTTTGTACATATTTTTTCTATTGCAACCATGCAAAGCAGGTTCCTGCTTTTAGGCTTAGTCTCACTTAACTCAGTGTCTAATTACAGAAGATCCCTTGCAAACTCTTATTATTACACATGATGTTTTACTTTCTACCATCTCTGTAACTTGATGATCTCAGCCTCATTTCAAACAACTGACAACTCTACCCTTCAACTCTGTTTCATACCCTCCAGGACAAGTGCTGTTCTTCCCAGCATGATCAGCTGGATGCAAAGGAAGTCATCAATGTGTCACAGAATCAATTATACTCAAACTACTCCTTTTTACAGAAATGTAAAGAAACTGTGGCCAAACAAATCAACTCTACAGTTCATAATTTCATCAGATCATTGTATTAATATTTAAAAATCCTTCCCCACCCCAACTTAACTATAACTGAGCTCTTCAGTGTACAAGTCAAGTTTGTCTGCAGCTGTGGTTAAAATTTCAGCATAACACTGTCTTAATCCCAGTAATGCTCTGTATGTGGCTATATGATATATCCTATGCAATAGTTTAAGGATTATTCCAATTTACACTGGCATCAATGACAACCTGCAACGAAATGCAGCTGTGGCTCAGCCTACAAAGCAAATATTGTGACTATATATTTTCCTCTAGTCAACTCTCTTTACCTCTCCTAAACTAAGATAGGGAAATTTAGAGGGGTTAAAGTCTTGGCACCAATTTTACTGTGTAGAAAGCACCCTTTCTTCATGATGAGGCAATTAAATCAACGTGGTAGCCAGACTGTGCTAGCAATGTGCTCCCAGCACTCTGTGCTGTTCCGGAGGTGTTAATGGAGACAAGACTGTGCTTTGAAAGAATTATTTACCTAGGTAGTTCTTTAAGAAGCAAAGAAAAAAAAAAGGTTGATAAAGTAATATAAACCTGTTTTTATCATAAGTATGTGAAAAGTGTCTCAAACATAAAATAAGAGTAACCAAAGGCAAGTATTTAACATAATATTGAAAGTGCTTGTAAAAAGATGCATGTAAACATGAGACAAAATTGTGAATTTATTGTGAGGTACAGTCAAAAGTGAATATAAATTTTCTATTAAAGATGCAAACTGTGAAAGTTTCAGTTTAAACAGTTTTCCCCTGTCAAGAGAAAAACAAACAAGAATGTAAAATTAATTAAAAATATAAATAAATAAGTACTTGAGTGAGCTGAAGAGAGGAAACAAGTAGCATTTCAAAAAATACAAAGCAGTTCTCAAATTAGGAGACAGCTGGTGCTGCCACACACCATGAAGCAGTGATCCCTACTTACAGACGCAAGAGGTGCAGGTCTTTACGGCTCTTCCCTGGGACCGGGGCTCTGCTGTTTCTTCTTGTATTGGGCCCAGGAGTCCACCAGGGCTAGGGGGAAGGGCAGGGCAGCTACCACATGATAGAAACTTGCAGTAATATGTGAAGTTCTGGGCACCCATAAATGAAGTACTAAAAGAACCAAGAAATAAACCAAGTACAGTCCCATATGGTGACCCTGCATCAAATCTTTACTGAGGTTCTGTTCTGACCCAGAATGTTTTTCTACTCATGTTTTGGTAGTATGACAATCCCAAGTGACTTGAGCCAACCATACAGGTAACTCCCCTCCGACTTCTAGTTCAGCTGCAACAGCTAGTGCATGGTGGGAGAGAGGAACCATGACTGTGTAGCTTTTCTTTTTCTTGCTGATTTGTTCTTCAACATGAGTGGTTGAGAAAGAAGTGGTCTGGGAGGTGCAGCTCTTTCCTGGCCCATGAACTGCAACAGCAAAAACTTATGCAAAAAGTAAGGTATATTCCACTTATCCCCATGTGTATGTGTAAGACTGAAAACCAATGGTTTTCTTGGGGAGGCTGAGTCAGTAGATAAAAAGGGAATAGAACAGGTTGTGAAAATGCTGTCCTCTGAAGGATGTAGGTGCTGAATACCTGGTATTTTCTTTTTAAATGAGAGGAGAACAATGATAGCACTTATGTAGCTAGCTCAGTAACAGGAATGGGAATAGGCTGTTGCTTAAGTGATCAGCAGCCATAAACTGTGCTGATCAACTCTTTAAATTACAAGGTGAAAGTAATCATTGCAGAACACATTATTAGTCACATTTTGTGCAGCTCTGGAACTGAGAATGGTACTTTGCAGTGAAAAAAACCCAACAGTGAACATAAGTAGAAGAGTCAAGTTAAAAAAAAAAAATCCTAACTGTTATCAAGGGTGTGTGTGTGGTTTGGTTAGGGTTTGGGGTGAGTTTTTTGATATATCTTTTTTCCAAATGCCATAACTGAAGTCTCAGCTCTCCTCGACACTTCAGTCACTTGTTGTGACACTCTTCATGCTGTCCTAACCCCACACAGCTGCTTTCCTATGCTACTTTCTGAGGCCCCCCTCGGTGTGGGTGAAAGTTTTTGGAAGACCCTCAGAAAAGTCTTTTTTCTGTGGACTTTGTTTTACAACAAGATTGACTGCAAAGAAAACATCTTGTTGCTGTGCACATTCTGTGCAAAGCACTAACCTTGACAGAACAAGGGCATTTTCAAACACAGAAGAATTGTGTTCAGGTTTTTTTGTGTATTAGGTATAAATAGGTTTTGTTTTACAGCAGGTATATATGGGGTTTAATTTTGGGAGTACCTTTGTTGTTATTTTATTTCTTAAACAAATTAATTTCTTGTAATAAATATAAAATAATGTTTCCCTTTCATTCATTCTATTTTAATAGAATCATAGGCTTAGAGTATCACAGAGTTATAGAATGGTTGGGGTTGAAAGAGATCTTCAAAGATGATGGGCAGGGACACTTTTCACTAGGTCAGGTTGCTCAAAGTGCAGTCCATCCTGACCTTGAACACTTCCCATGATCCACAACTTCTCTGGGCAAGCTGTTGCAGTGTCTCACCACCCTCAACGTAAAAAAAAAAATTCTTCCTTATGCCCTTTGTCTTTCCTCTTTTAGTTTAAAACTGTTGTATTTTGTCCTGTCACTACAGGCCTTGGTAAAAAGTCTGTCTTTCTGATGAGCCCCCTTTATATATTGAAAGTCCACAGCAGTGTGTTCCCGAAGCCTTCTCTTCTCCAGGCTGAACAACTCCAACTGTCTAAACCTTTCTTGTGCTGGAGACCTCAGAGCTAGATGCAGTACCCCAGGTGGGATCTCACCAAAGCGGAGTAGAGAGGGAGAATTACCTTCTTCAGCCTGCTGGTCATGTTTTTTTATGAGCTCTGGGTTGCAAATGCACATTGCCAGCTCATACCCAATTTTTTGTCCAACAGTATCCCCCAGTCCTTCTCTGCAGAGCTGCTCTCAATGCATTCATCCCCCAGTCAGTACTGATACTGATGATTGCCTTGGCTCAGGTGCAGGATCTTGTATGTGGCCTTGCTGAACTTCACGACACTCACACAGGCCCAATCCTTCAGTCTGTAAGGCCCCTCTGGATGACAGCCCTTCCCACTAGTGTATCAACTGCACCACTCAGCTTGGTGTTATTCACAGACTTGCTTAGGGTGCGCTCAATCCCGCTATCTATGTGATTAATGAAGATATTAAATAGTACTGGTCCCAATATGGACCCTTGAGGGATACCACTTGTTATTGGTTTCCATTTGGACATTTCCCCAATCTTCTTTGCAGTGTTATGAGACATATAGATTCCTGTTCCATTGATACACAGTTTTTGCAGATAACCCTTCTGATTCTCCAAAGTAACATAATGCTGACCTTCTAAAGTTATTGTTATGTACCAATGTTAACTTTCCAGTTTGGGAATCATCATTCAGTGTCAAGATACGGTAGTCTAAAACATAAACCCCCTACCTTTTGCATATTAAATGTAGAAGGTAGGGGAGTGTATGTAGCTTAGGTTTGTAAAAGTTTTGGGAAAAGCTTCTGTGTCACTACCACATCAATACTGATCAAAACATATTTCAGTTGGAATATAATTTGTTTCCTTGGACTGCTGAAAAGTTAACAGGGAACATCAGTTTACTTTGTAATGCCAAATGAAGACAGGAAGGCAGGGAAGGTGAAGGTAATTACAGAATTTTAAGTTGGTTTCAGTTACAGCATGTACTTCTGGAAAAAAGAAAAAAAAAGACCAGTGTTTTTATCCTGGACAAATATAATGATGTATTTGAGTTAAGAACCACTGTGTTGCAAAGTACACTGTCCTCACAATTCACATCAGGCTTCTATCTGATATGACAAACATATTTGTTCCTAATTTTTATTGAAAAGGTCTGTGTGGAGTTGCTATGAGTCACCAACTTTATCATAGTCCTATACCTAAAGCTGATAAGGATTCATCTCAGTTTTGGAATGAGTTTGGCAATAGCATAACACTACTTCTGAGTCTCAGAAATGTTGGTTTACCTGAAGATGATAGTCAAAACCTTTGCTCCATTGAACATACAACTGTCATTGTGCTGCTTTGAAAAAATGATGAGTCTGATAATTTTTCAATTTTTTAAGAGGATGTTTGGAGAACGTGCAAGGTCATCAATGGTAAAAATCACTGAATCAGGCTGGTTTGGGCATTTGGAAGTTTTAAATCCTACACCAAAGCATTCCTGGCCACTGTGAAGCAAACTTATTTTCAGTCATGAATTTTTGATCAGAAAACTTAATATGAGTAGCTGACAGATTGGCAAGCTGAATCTCAAGAAAAGAAGGCTTTTTTAAATGTAATGGGAATTCAGTTTCCTGTCAAGTCAGAGAAATAACTCACAGTGCATTAAAGCTAAACCTGTGCATGTCCCTGCAGGATTTGGGCCTAATGTTATGAGAGAAGGATGAGATAGTAAAATATTAAGGAGCTCTGCTTCCTCCTCTGACATGCTGTAAAGTTTCTGTTTTGCTCAAAAAACAGGGAAGTGCCTGGAGAATGTGATTCTGTGTTTTATTAATGTACAATCTGAGCTCACAGCAATTTAGGAGGTGGAAAATAGCATAATTCTCAACATTTTGACAGGACTTGTTTAGCTCATTTCTTCACATTTTGAAAAGGAAAATCATGCTTTCATTTTGAAATTGTCTTTGCCACAGTTTCCATGACTGACAACTACTGCCAATGTTCCTGTATATGTTTAGCAGTACTGTAGCAGAACTATTTCTGCATGGTTTGATTTCCCTGAATATCCAGGTACTAAAAGCTGTCTAGCTGAGGCTATCCCAGGTCTGCATACAGCTGAATTAGCAATTATTCATGCTTTACTTTTTAAAAAAATTTCTCTAGTTCACTGTTACAGTTTAACTGCCCTAATTTTAACATCTAAAATATGCTTCCAACATACAGTAATGTAAATAATGTAGTTAGAAAAGACCATGGCAACGAGTCAAATTGCTTCACAGTATTGTGACATTTTTATTTTATTGGTCTATTCTTCTGTTAACATAAACATAATTAATAAGAGTTCCCTCCATACAGTGTAGGTGTATTTATAATTATAAGCAAGACCACTTGTACCACAAAATATTATTCTGCCATGAAATGAAAATAATTTTCAGGGCACTCAGCTAATGTTACTGCACTGAAGGAAACAATAATTCATATTATATTTAACTGGTCACAGTATCCTTTAAAAGTACTTGAAAATTCCAGGAGCTAGTCATGGAAAAATACCAGTCCTCTGCTTCCTTAGAGCCAGTTCATGCCCTTGAGTCTCATATTCAGATTTCTTCATGGTGGAAGGGCTGGTTAACATAGTCTGCACAAATGATTAAAAGAATAATGATTTCAAGTGATCAGGAGCTGGGATTTCTGATCCATGGGAAACTTTAACTCATCAATGTCTTTGATCTGACACTTTCTTCTATTCTTCTGATGACCATGAAGCTAAGACATCAATTAACTACCCTCAGTTTGCTTTACCCTGACAAATTTTAGTATGTATGCATGTGACACGTTGGTACTTTTGCACAAATAAGGAGAAGGAGCAAAGTATGTAAAAGGGGGAAAAAAAGAAAAAGATTTTAGAAAAGAAAATAGTGGAGTGTAGTGAGTCAGAGAAGAAACAATTGAAAACTGAACAAAAACTTGTGCCTCAGAAACACACTATAGAAACATATAGTCCAATGGTCATACAACTACTATCACCAGTTAAATTTTGTTGGGTTTGACTGAGATGTCAAATGTTGATAAAGGACAAAGAAAGCAGACATGCAGGAATCACAGAATCTATGTTTGGCCAGCATCTGTAGAATAGCAAATATATTATAAATTCCTATAGTTATTACTTTTGCCACCTCTGTATATCTCCACGTCCTTGCAGTCTCTGCTTCACAGATGTGAACCTCAGAAGCGGAGTGACTCTCTGAAGTCAGACCTGCAATCTTCCAGAGAGAGCTGAATGCAGGCCACCTGGACCAGGGGTAAGAGCACTATAGAGATTACATCCTCAGTGGTTGCAAATGGTCATAGCTCAACTGACTTTAAGCTGTGACTTTGCCCTTACATGTTTTGATTTCTGCTACATTTAAGAAACTGGTTTGATCTGATTTTAGGAGGGCACAACGTATTAAGGAAATAACTGGTTTGGTGTAATAGACTGTCAGTCCCTGGGACATCCTTCTAAACAGGACAGAGTGGGGAAATCTGATTGTTGCTGAAAGCCAAGATCATAAAATAAAATGTTTTGAAAACTGGTTGAAATAAGCACTAGTCCAGTGATCACTGTAATATTCAGTGCAGAGAAGCTAGAGTTCATCTAGCAAGCTAATCTGGCAACAATGTAAAAAGATATACTGAAGATAAAATATAGTATTTTTTTCAATAAGCAGGAGGTAGAAGTAGTGCTGTAACAATTGCACAAGAAATTAAATAACTCAACCTGGTATGCTTTGTATTTATAAGAATAATGATTTCCTTCCAATGAAATTCCAGAAAATTATGTGGGTAAAATAACTTTTATGCTTACTGCCATTAAAATAATTCTTAAAATGCTAGGTCGTTTCACCTTAACATTAATGCAACTATTAGTCAGAAATGTATCTCAATAAATGCATTGAAAGCCTCTTAAGGAATAGCTTGATGCTGCTTAAAGACTTACAAGTCTCTCTTCACAGGATGTCAGGTACCCTCCCATTAGTAAAGAAAACGGACTAGTTTGAACCCTCCATCTTAATTTCAAAGGTAACAAAACCAGATCTTTCTTGTAAGACAATAGTTGTCAGCTTTGTCAAATGTGTAAAATATAAATGAGGAATTGTTAACCAAGCCTACAATGCTTCCTTTTTATTCTGTAGCATACACCTGAAACCTGTCAGTTCTAATATCCCTGTCAGTAATTATGAAGACCCTCAAGGCTTTTTGTTAGATACTACATGATACGTTTTACACAATAGCAGCTTCTAAGGATATTCATATTTTGCTTCAGAAAAGTAATAATTAGTTTTGCATAGTCTCATAACAGATCCTGTACAGAAGCCCCTCATTTACCCAAGGATATAAAGAATGAAAGCTAAAAAGAATTTCTTCTTTCCACTGCCGCACTTGAAGAAAACAGCTAGATTGAATGCTGAGGTCTCTTCTGAGTCTGCTTAATGTTTAGAATTTCATTAAAATTTTATTGAACACTTCCTTACACTTTAAATTACATCTAGGAAATTTATAGTGCATTAGGTTATTTTATGCATGGCCTATATTGCGCATAAGGGGCAATACTGTCCAGTTTTAGTATTAATATAGAAGGAAAATGCAGTCTTCTTTCATTATACATCCTGGGCAAAGGCCAAGTAAAAAGCTCTGTTCACATTGCAGTCAAGAGTGGCAACACTACAGACGTAGACGCATCTGAGCTACCTCTAAGCTTGAGAATCTGCATTGTGGGCAAGCTCTATTGTTAAAATCTTCATTCTTTCACTGTTTTCCATTAACCATTTTGAAGCTGTATGATGGACACCAGTAAGAGCAACCAACAAAGAACAAATGGGACTTGCTGAGGCTGAATTACAGAGATTGCTTTCGATCAGTGGATTGCCTCTCTGCAAGGAACCAAAAATCACAGTCTAATGATTAATTCACCAACTTTCACCACCTCTCTTTCCTCTCTAGGCAGAGAGCTACTCTTGAACAACAATGTACATACAAATAGGGGCGTTTCTGGTGTCATTATTTGGTTTCTGGTGGTGACGTGGATTTAGGGCTTTGCTTATTATGGGAGTTCTTTAGGTTCTGGACCAAACCCACACATTCATGAGACTGCTGGGTTTTGTTCTTTTTTGGAACCATATCTGTTGTGCTAAATTGTTGTGCTAAATATAGTATTTCACCCTTAGCAGTCTGTCAATGAACTTGTGGGTGGTATTTTCTGTACCCATTCCCTACCTCTCTTCCTTCCACTGTTCTCTTTCAGCCAATTTAATGAATTCCAAATTTTGTTTAAAAATTGAACTCATGGCTACTCAGTGGTCATGGACAACAGATCTTCAAATTCAGACAGTTTATTTCCCTGTCCTAAGAAATGCTGCTGAAACCAAGGACTATGATGAGGCATGCTCCTTCATTTAAACTAACTTAGGTTGAGGTCAAGTCCTTATTGCCCCAAGTGAGACAAAACACACTCTCTCATAGTGGTAGGAGGCAGTGGAGTGAAGCAAATCTTAACCCTTTTGAGTACTAAAAGTGATTTCCCAAACTCTACCTTTGTATCATTAGACTACAAGAAAGCGAATTTTACTTTGATACACTAATTTAAAAAGGTTAAAAAGTAGACAGGTACATGGTTCCAGTTTTCAACGGCAGATGCTTTGGTGACTTCAAAGACGCTGAGGTACTTTCAGAAATCACATGAAAGAAAGGTAGCAGTTAGCATGAAAAATATGCTTGGGTTCATTTTGCAACACCAAAAATTATGTGCTTGATCTTAGATCAGAGTCCTATGTGCTTTAGGTTTTCTCTTGTAAGAGTACCCTTAACTCATAGGAATATTATGGGAAAATACATTAATAATTCTACTACAATGACTATACTATTGAAGTGGCTAAAGATATGTCTGGAAGTAAATGGAAATAAGGATGGAATTTAGGATGGTATAATACAGCTACTGTGTGATATCTACCCATATGAGCACTTTTATGTTGCAGTAAATGTGGAGTAGACTTTTTCCTCTGTAAATATGTGTAAAATACTATGTCAAAATAAGAATTTAAGATCAGTTATTTTACTGTGAAATAGCTTTGTTTATCTATGTCATGAAAGGTAGTTTGCTGACCATGTCTTGAAAAATATTTAGTCTAAAATTTCTTTAGTAGGAGAAGTATCCTCCATGCTCAAGGTGTCATACAAATCTTTAGTTATACAAAACCAAGGTATAGAAGAGAGAGTTGCATAGATTGTAAAAGCTGTACTTGGGAGAAAATGTTATATCTCTTAAATGAAAATTTTGCAATTATCAGAGAAAATATTCAGTCCCTACAAAGTACTCTGCAGCTAGAAAGAAGGTTAAGTTGTGGGATGCAGATGATAGAATTAAATGACTGCTTGGAAAGAAAACACACTTTTTCTACAAAACAAAACATAAACACCATTTAAATAAACTTAAACTAATCAGAAGCATATTATATAAGTCTCAAAATAAAATTTTATTTTTCTAGAATATGCACTGAGGGTAATAGCAGGAGTTTGCTGCTGCTGCTGTTTGCAGTTTTATAAATCCACAGTAACATGTTACATTAATTTTTATTTAAGGAGCAGGACATCATCAGAAAAAGCATTTCAATTTCATTTATGATCCTCCATCAAATTGCATTACTCTTTTGCAAAGTCACCTTTCCATACGTGAACTCAAAGTGTAATTCTGCAATTTAGTTCCCTGGCAGGGTATGAGGGGGAAAGAAAAAGGGAGGGAGAGAGGGCAGGAACAAGAGATATATAAGCATAAAGGGAGAAGGAGAGAAAGAGAGAGAATGAATTTCATTTACTGAACAGATTAAAAAGTACTCATCAACAAATTAATAAAACCAAATGTAATTAATAGCTTCAGACCTGAAATGTGATTACTTATTCCTACAAAAAGCTCATATGAAGTTGCACAAGAGATATTGCTAGAAGAACTTCTTTACCAGTATACAGTAAACTCTTCTTGATGAACCAACATCTACTTTAAAAGAATACAGCTTAATAGCTATGCATTTATTAATATCTTCATATATGTTTAAGGCAGTATATTATCATAGAATCATAGAATGGTTTGGCTTGGAAGGGACCTTAAAGACCATCTAGTTCCAATGGGACACCTTCCACTAGCAGAGGTTGTTCAAAGCCCCATCCAACCTGACCTTGAACACTTCTAGGGATGGGGCATCCACAACTGCTCTGGGCAACCTGTCCCAGTGTCTCACCACCCTCACAGTAAAAAATTTCTTCCTAATATCTAATCTAAACCTGCCTTCTCCCAGTTTAAAGCCACAGCCCCATGTCCTATCACTACATGCCATACAAGCATGCTAATACTGCAGTCTTAAACATAACATGACAAAAACAGCTAAAAAACCTTGACATTTGTGCAGTATATATTCACAGGAAGAATATCAAATGTGAAGTAAAGATTTTATCAGTGGTGGGTGAGACATTCTTGAATATTATATTACAAGAAAAAAAATCTATCACAAAGGGACAAATATGTTACTTTTATGTTAATCTGAAAATGCTATATCACTATTGGCCTCATTTTCCAATGTAATCACTGCTGTTGTCTTTCTATTTTCCTATATCTTGTCTACAAAGTAGAAATACACTTTGTTTAGATATAGTTTACATAATGTTTACACTTGTACGAGATCTACTGTAGTTAACACACCATGATGCTTTGCAATATTAGCCTGAATTTATAACATTCAAGCTTTTCCACAATGTACACTTGAATTGATATATCTATGACTTGACAATTAGTTGATGATGAAGGCTTTCTGAAAACACAGCAGAATTTCACTCCTTTATAAAGTCATTCTTCAGAGCTGTTTAATATGGATTTGAGAGTACAAATTTAACATTGAACCTAGTATGCTCATTTGCTGAAATTTTCAGTGAAAAATTATTTTACGCAATAAATGTCTTTTCCTTAGGTATCAAGAATATATCTTCAGGAAATTCAGTTCCACAGTGGAACACTTAACATTTGTAACTATGATATTAAATGTTCCAAATTTGGAAATTCTAAAGGTACTACAATACCCACCATACGTATCAACCCATTTGCTGAAAAAATAGTTTAACTGACATTAGGGGCCTGCAGAAGAGTAATTTTTTGCTCATCTCATGATTTAAGATATGCCATATGTTAAACATATAACAACATTTATAATATAAAACTCATTATTTAACAGTGCCAACATTTTTCATTAAATGATCTTTTAAATCATTTCAAAGCATCCTAGTTCCCAAATCCAGTAGACTCTCAAATTGTGTCCTGTTTCTATAGATATAGCATCCACCTTTATATCATCCTCCCATAACCTCAGAAATTATACCCAGGCATGTGTGCCAGTGAGCACACAGCCTGCTGCAGTCAGCTTCCTGATCTGAATGACAGGATGTCCGCAGTGACCAGGATGGACCATGGCATGTACCTGTCCCATGACTTAGATGCAATCTTAATGTATCAGAATGCATAAACTTGTTATAAATTAATATTTATGTAATTTGTATTAGGAAATTATTTTTAAAAATAACTACAAAAAAAGAATTCTAGAGATACAAAGCTATACACTGACATGCAGAAACAACCAATGTTAATTTGGTATGTGGAATATTACCTGTGCCATGCAATCCTGTCTTTTCATAAAATTATTGTGAACAACAAAATATCATCTGAGTGGAAAAAAAAAAAAAAAAAAAAAAGAGGAACTTTCTCAAGGATTTAATAGTGGCCAATAATAAAGTGCAAAAAACCAAAAAATAGCATGAGCTGCTGTTGAACTGGTTGAATTACATTTATGGGAAACTAATATTAGCTGAAAAGAAAATTATTAGTACACTAATAAAGAGAGAACAGATAAAGAATATGAGAAAAACAAAAATTCTAATAAAAGTATGAAAAGTGTTGGCTAAAATCTAGCATGATTAAAATTCATCAGAATTTTAATATAATACATAGAAGTAATTTGTACGTATAGAAGCATAAAGCAAAATTTAATGCTGTGCATATCTCAGGTTTGGACTAAAAGTCATAAAAATACATAATTGTATGGTTAAAGTTCAGTGTTTATACAAGCACATAATTTAGATGCAAAACCCCAGGGTTAACTAGGTTTTAAAGCCTTGTTACCTTACTTGCCTGACATCTGAATTCTTAACTGTGCAACTTTAATGTTAATTGAGAAGAATTAAAAAGAAAATAGAAATGTTAAGACTTGTTTCACTGCAGTGAGAAAGAGATCTTAGGCAAATAAGACTAGTAGGACTTTTTCCAAAGTGCAAGTTTGTCATCTTCTCAGTTAAAATTTTGCACTTTTATCGTTTTGCATATGAATTTATGACTCAAGCACTTCTGTGATTTATATATTTGATATGTATTTTATATTGTCTAGAAATTGCTTACGTTTGTAATAATGAGTATACCTTTTTCATTTTTTATTCAGTCCTGGGTTTGATTTAATATAATATCTGCTTGGCAATTAATGTAATGAATTTAGTGAGAGAAACTGGGACGATAGGATTCTTTCTGAGCAGACACCTGGCATACATCAGTTGCTATGGTGATTACCCAGATGTGCAAACAAGTAGAGGAAAAAATAATGATTCAATATTCCCATGGTAAAAGAAAAAACATTTCTAATTGATAAACAGCAAAGCAATAAGAGGCAGAGTCTGGATTTTGAAACCACAAGGAAAAATGTAAAATTACCCTACCTAAGAAGCACTACAAGGGAACTGCAACAATTTCAGTTTATGTTGGAGGAGCGAGTAATCTGCATCATCTAGTGCACTGGATTACCAGATGATGCCTTGCTGTGCCAGTGCCATTTCCTGCTCAGACTTGTAAAGGAGAAAAGCCCCCTGGGAACATATTTGAGGAAGAAAACATGCATATTCCCTCTCCCCTACCCCAGATTCTCAGGCTTGGTCTTATCATGACTGGGATAGAACAAGGAATGTGAAAAGGGAGAGGGGAGAGTTTTAGCATTTCTCCTGCACTGCAAAGACTATGTATTACAGTTACGATTTCATGTATAGCCAGATTTTTAATAGATGTGTTCCAGCATCAGGTTGAACAAAAATAAATATCCCACAGACCAATATTACATTGCAATACTTCTGCTCTTCGTGGTTCTGAGAGGCCTGTTTTGCTGCTCCTATGCTCAAATCCACAACTGTCTCATGAACTGTTACATCACTTATGCAAACACACAGAGAAGAAGAAAAGGTCTTGAATATGAAATGAGATCTGTGAATCTTACAGTTTATTCCACACTGCATCAGGGCCTATGCCAGCAGCATACTTCTTGGGATTAATCTAGGTTTGCCACAACGAAAGGCAACATAATGTTTTGTAAAGTGGGCATTGAAGCTAATTGGAACCTAATGATGTATAGTGAAAATAATTGCTTGCAAAAAGAAGAAGACTATTGTATTAAATGACACAGAAAGAATAGCTCCAGCATTCTTTCTCCCTGGTGATAGTGAGACAAAGGTGTGCATGCAAAAACAACATTAATTGTACCATAGAGAAGAGTGCAGAGCCAGATGGGTATCCCTATGTTGAGCAATGCCAGAAGCCACCAGGGAAAGGAAGAAAGGGAAATTGAATGACTATAGTTGAAAGTCTGTAGTTCCAAAACATCAAAACACCTCATTAACATTCCTTCCCCTGAACTCTGTATAGAACCTTTTTTTCCTCTTTTTTCCCACAGTAGCTGACAGATCTATCCTTGATTCTCATATTTACTTTTAATAAGATAACCTGGGGAGACTCAACAAAAATATGTGTCCTGCAATATTGCACAGCCATAATCTCTTATATAATACTTACTGTTAAAGTCAGTTGTAATGGCTAATAAATGCTTCAAGAGAGAAGGAACTATCTATTAACTGCATGAACACATACATACCTTACTGACAATCTGCTCGTATTATCTAAGTCACACATGGACAACAAATTTCTATTTTCCCATTCTTTGGAAGATGTGACAACATCTTGCTTTGTTTTTGTTCCAGACTACAATTTAAACAATCTAAAGGCCAGTGGTAAAGAAATAAAAAGAAAGGAAAAGATCCCCTCTGGAGTGGAAAATAAGCCAACTTACAAGTTAGTTCAGTGAGTCATGGCCCTCCCATAAGCAGATGAGGACACGGACGTGCAAACAAAGTTAAGCAAAATGAGACTTTAAATGCTCTACATCAATCTAAGGTTTACTTTTACTCAGTAGTTGTCGTGGTTTAACCCTGGCTGGCAACCAAGCACCACGCAGCCACTTGCTCACTCCCCCTCACCCAGAAAGATGGGGAGGAGGATCAGAAAAGAATGTAAAAGTCAAGGGTTGAGATAAGAACA
>JAVJGI010000040.1:5614016-5638426 GCA_035590275.1 Ibycter americanus
GAAGTGAGGGCCCCAAAACTGAGCACAGTACTCAAGGTGTGGCTTCACCAGTGCCAAGTACAGGGAGATGATCACTTGCCCTGTCCTGCTGGCCACACTATTTTGGATACAAGCCAGGGTGCTATAATTGGCCTTTTTGTCCACCTGGGCACACTGCTGGCTGCTATTCAGTCAGCTGTTGACCAACACCCCCAGGTCTTCTTCCACTGGGCAGATTTCCAGCCAGTTAATTGGGTATTAGGCTAGACAGGCTAGCCAAAAGAAGGAAATGTGGTACACTTACATTTGCACCCATCCGTTAAGCCTACTCTTGTAAAGGCTTTGCCAATGAGTGCTGAGTAGGTCAAATCCTCTGTAACACATTTGCCATGTGGACTCTTGCCTACTAGTAACTTCAATTAGACTGTCAAATAAGCAGCTTTTTGCTTACAGCAAAGAGGTTGAAGGAATTATAGATCTCCATCAAGTTTGACAGATTTGAATTACTGACCTAGAAAGGAAAACATTCATATTCCTTTTCTGATTCCCAAAGCCATCCCATTTTTTTTTATTACAATTTTAATTAAATGTGATGGCAAAAAGATTTCATGATTTGGTTCACAGCACTCCATTATGTACATTTTTGCCTTCTTAAGCATGGCTGGTTTTCAGACTTGCAGTGTAGCAAAAGTTACCTCTATTTGTAAGGACAGACACCACATGAAAGACGTATGAGTATGTGCTATTAGCTGCAACAAAGGATATGCCAGCAGAAAGAAGGAGACCTAGCACAGGAACATCTAGCAGAAGACAAAAGAAATTAAGTATCAGTCCAGAAAATTTAGAACGCAAGTAATATATGAACTTCCCAAAGTGAAGCCTACTGAAGTCAACTGATGCCTACTTTTTCACATCAAGCTCCTCACAGATGACCCATCTAGGCCAGTTTCCTAGTGGCCAATGAAGTTAATTAACTCTTCATAATTTTACTTAACTTTGTAATGGTAAATTTCTTGCTCTCTTCCCTCTTATTCCTGCAAACTACTAAAAAATCAGTTAGACTTTTGGAAAATGGGTAAAAATTTTGGCACAGATCCTTCCTTGGATTTTTTTTTCAATTTATATTTTAGGATTTTAAAGTAAATGTCTAAGCAAGGTTTAAAGAAAGAATTGTATAGTTGAGAATGCTCAAATAGGGCAAGTTCTTGATGAATGGGTTCTAAAATGGGCAAAGGGTCCTGCAAATGCATCATTAGGAGGTGAGAAAAGGGAGAACAAAGAGTATTATTAAGAAAAACAAAATAGCAGTGGTCTTAATAACACGCAACTATATTACTTAACTAGAATTAATCAAATGATCAGCTTTTTCTTGTAATTCAAACTTTAGTAGTAGGTTAAAAATTAAGAAAAAAACCTTGGTTTAGTAATTACAATTATATGGCCATTCTGCCAGATGGAATAGTTTTTCTAGTTCACCAAAGGTGTTATGAATCACCTTACTAAGGATCTTGCATCTAGGAATTTGTTATCTCCAAGCACATCCAGACCCCATCACCACTGTTGTGTTTTGTGTGGATAATAATGTTACTTACTTGTAAGAAAATATTTCAGTTTTATCCAGCTTCCCTTTTCCTTCTCCTACTGTATTAAAAACATCATTTGTCTGATTATGACCAGATAAAATAAATACAATATGTACATAGTTTATGAATAAATGCATAAAATATGACCAATTCTCATTGTACTTTATATGTTATATAAAGTACACTCCCTTTGTACTCTCTATATAATATATACATATTCCAAATACAGATCCAGATGTGTCACCCTTCAACACTCTAGATATTCTGCCAGTCATGCTTAGAATTCTTCTACCACAGCATTTTCTGTTGTTGCTGAATGCAGGTGAGTGGTGGAAGATGCTGTGTTTGTGGGAATTCTCAACATCTATTTTTTGCCATCGAAGCTTGGCAAGTAAAGGATTTCTGTGTCCTAGGAAATTCCACTGATGGAAAACATTTCCACGTTTAACCAAACATTTCTTTTAGCAGATTTTTTTTTTTAATCTTAAAATGTAGCAAGTCATGATGGTTTGTTTCCTTATTTTGTCATATTTGATCATTTAAAAATAAAACCAAACTGATTTTGAAATGAAGTCTTGAAATTCCTCATTTTTAAAACTACAGGTCAAAACACCCAGAGACTTATAAAAAAATTTGAACTGAACAATATGAGCCACAAGTATGGCTTTCTAAAAGGTGCCTAAACTGTCTTCTTTCTGTACTCAGCAAAAAGAGAGAGGCACCTCCAGACATTATTCTCTGAAATAGGAGCAATGAATTACTTCAGGATGGGTTGAATCACGCTTCATTGATTATAGACAGAGCCGTGATACTTGCTTGGATAGTTGCTGAACTTGCAGATGATTAAAAATGAAGGTCTCACACCTGCCTTTTTCTGCCAAATACAGGTTTGATACAACATCAATCTAGTTATCAGTAAACCGATTTGATTTTATGTCCCCAAATTAATCTTAATTCTCCAAACAGTCCAACCCGGTTAATTGAATGTGCAATGGATAATATCTCATTCTCAGTTTGTATGTTGTGATGTTTGTGTACATTATCTTCATATGCCTTTGAAAAGATGTCTGTGCTGCATGGAGCACTCCTGCAGAAGGGAATGATTGCTTCTTCTCTGGGAGCAGCTGAGCATGAGTCACAGTAAAGACATCCACATCAGTAGCTCTGGGAAAGGCATCAGGGAGCAAAATGTCTCAGAGCACCTGTCACTGCATATCTTGTCTATCAGTGGTACTATTGACTCCCATCTCTGAGGCAGCCCACAAAAATGACAGAATGAGAAACTCTGCAGAGGCCAAAAGAGACCTGGTAGAGTTTGCTCCAACTCAAAGCCACTGACCTGTTAAAAAAACAAACTTAGAAGGAGGAATCTGCCTGCAAGGCTGCAGTGGGAGAATATTTTATGAATTCTTGTAATTTCTGTTTCATCTGACCAATCACTTGCAGCTTGCTTTATTTGAAATTTCTGGAAAAGATTTTTATTTACATGTTTTAAAACTTTAAGCTTTTGGAGAACTGTCTACACAGAAAAGGTTTGGGCAAACCCAAAGTTTTGACTGACTTGGGATCCCATCACAATATACTTTCACACAATAATTTCATCACATTTCCTTCAAGAACTAAAGCTCTGCCTAGACTGATGATCCTCTATTAGAAGTCCTAATGTTTTAATGAATGAGAACAAAAAATGAACAACTCCGCAATTTAGTCCAGGAGCAGTATTTTATTGACTTTGGGTTTTTAATTGTAATTTTGGGCACAGGAAAAAGAAAGTTGGGAAAAAAACTTAGATGTAAGTTAACAGTTGTTCACTACAGTGGAGAGAGTACTTGAACGGCTTCTCAATTTGATCATAAACTTAGCAAAAGTGACTTGAAGGGAGAAATGAAGAAAGTCACATTTATGTCTGATTAGATTTTACAATGATTATTGAACTCAATTATCGGAAAGACATAGAAGGAGTCCAGGAAAGAAGTAAAGATTAAAAATGTCAAAGGAGCACAAATAGGGTCAATATAATGCCCAGTAAATGAGTTCAGGATGACTCTACAAGCAATATCCTGTAATGACATCAGAGGAGCAAGACTGCTGTAAGCAAGGCTAGACAACAGATGTCATAGTTAACATAGGCAATAATAAAAGTTTGCACAAATGTTTTGACTGTGTGCACAGCTGGACTGACGAAGGTTGAGAGGAACCTAGTGAAAGTGGCCCCCTAGAGACAGTATGAGTTTAAGCTTGACATCAGTGAAGGAATTTGGAGAACAGTGATGTTTCTGCCTAAGATGGAAAATGAATTAATGAAACATTTTGAAAGACGAGATGAAGAGATTAATTTTGGCCATAACGAATTTTTAAATAACAACTGGACACAACTATTTGTGAAAAGCAGGGCAAGATCCTTGACTGGGTGAAAGGAGATAGATCTTCAACAGAAAAACAGATTTTCAAGTAATTTAAAGATCTTTCTGATACTGTTTGAAAGCCATACTTGGAAACTGGTGAATGGCACTTTTGCTATAGCGTGGAGGCCAAAATAACAGATGAGAGGTCATGAACACCATTAAAAAAAAAAAGAAATTCATTTCAAGGTGTTAAATAAGGAAGTCAATGTTATCAGTAAAGGTAAAAATATAACTTCTGGAACATTTATTGACACCCAGTGTGAATAATATTTAAGAGGGTCACTAATTAACTTCACCCACCTGTCCCTGGAATGTCCAGCTATAGCTTGCTATACATTTGATATTATGTTTTAAATTTATACAACACTACAGGTCTAAAAGGTCTGCATCTATTCTGTAAAAGAAATATTTTTCCTTTTTATTTTATTTTTCTCCTTCTCCCTCCCACTTCCACAGTTTACTGGGAGGCAGTTTATCTGTTGAAATATATTGAAAGTTTATATCTAAAATAAATATTCATAATGCAAGATTTTAATAAACTGCGACAGATACTTTTATGCTGCCACTAACAAAACAAGTGAATTTAATTAAAAAAGAAGATGAAAGAGTGTGAATTGACATAAGCTTGTTTCATCAGAGTGCCATAATAGATTCAAGAGCCACCAGAGATCAAGAAAAGGGGAGGGATGAGAACAGAAAGGAATTTTGCTGCAGGGGATCTCACTTGCTAGAACTGTAGCACATAGAGAGAAAACCAAAAATAATAATAAGAAAAGATTCAGGAGCCTCTGTTGTAGATAAACTGTATAGATAAACTAGAGATTTTTTTTAATTTATTTTTTAAAGGAACACTGGCCTCCATAAATTCACAACCATCTCCAGTTTCTTATATTTTATGTTTGCTTTTAACTCCACATCATAAAAACACAGAATCCTCATACAGTTCATGGCTTTTCTCTCCTTCTCTTTTCCTTCTCTCACATAGAAAAAGGAGCCAAGCATCTGGCTTTGCAGCTTGGAGTTGAGCCCTTGGCTCTCAGTAAATTAACATATGATCAAACCCATTTGCACCTGTGCAAACTGGTAGTCTCCAGCCGACTTTTTTTTTTTTTTCCCCAGTTGATTCTGCTAGATTTAGCTGAACTTTGAAAAGTCAAGTTGAAAACTAAAGCAAAAACAAGCAGTGTAAATATTGACTCCTAGTATGTTTATTGAATGTATAAGGGAACATTGCATGTTAACAATACTGTCATGTTTTCACAACCAAAAGATGTGAACACTGAGGGTATTAACCTTCTCAAACACTGAAGAGAGAACTTTTGTAAGAAATAGACTCACAAAGCCTTTTACCTTCTGAACTTGACTTCATGTATTTTCCTATGACCACCGATAAACACCACACCTTTCCCATGTTGGGAAACCTTCACAAATCTATAAAAATATGACTCCATGACCAAAACAATATTTTCTTTAATGCCAAGTCAATGCCTTACAAAGACACTGATATTTTTGCTAGAAATTAAAGACCAGCAGGTGAGTTGGCTATCCCAAGGCAAAGTTAAGGATCATTAGCACTGACAAAACAAAAGGGTTACTGTTATCATAATTGTACATCAGGAAAATTATGGCTGTTATGAACTGCATTCAGTTCTTTGTTTTGGGTGTTTCTCAGAAAGATTGTCTTATATAAAAGATCCAGTTCTCTTGCTTTAATTTTTCAACCAAATTGAATGTTTATCTTTGTACTCAGACTCTACTGTCCTTCACACAACACATTAGTATCTATGCATTCATATCTAAGGCCATTCTGTATAAACCTTATTTACTTGCAGGATAGGTATCTCACAGCATAATGAGAATGGGCTCAATCCAAAAATCGACATAATGTAAAGCAAAGCTTTCTACTGTTTCTCTAAATCAGAAGTTGTCAGCCCTAGGTGTAAGACCAATAGAACATATTTACTACAGCAAATAGAAGTTGTCATTTTTTTTCCTTATTTTAAGCACATAAATTTTCAATCCATTTACAGTGATTTATGCTGTACAAACAAGCATTCTGAGCACTGTTTATGTTAAGTCTATTTCTTCAGAAATAGTCAGCTACCAAAATGTTTGGTCAGGATAAATAATTTAAGGAGTTTCCAGAAGTCTTAAATGTGTGTTTGTTTCCTATCTTTCAGGTGCCAAAACAGCTTCCTGGCCAACCTAGTAGCCATTTGTAAAATAAAGAACCTTACAGAATGAAAACCAGTCATTTCAACTTGTTGCAAATCATAAACTCCATGCAATGAACCTCTTCTTCATACAACCACAGCACCTGTCCTCAGATCTTTTCAGACTGATTACAGTTTAGCTGCTTGCCTCCTGTCTTCTCTAAACAAGCTTTTTTTCAGCTGTGAGTGACACAATCTCAACTGCATTCCTTGAAATAATGCATGGGATTAAAGGGGAAACAAATTAATTTGAAAAGTCAGGGTAAAGCCAAATGATGCTTAAGATCTGCATCTGCACTTAACTAAGCTGGCCAAGTCCAAGGTGTGACCTCAGACACAACCCTCCATAAAGACCCCATCTCAGACATTCCTGTTGTGGACAGCATCATTTTGGCTTGCATTCAACAAGGCTACCAATACAAACTACCCTTTTACACAGGTGATATCATGGCTCTTTTAGGAAGTTTCCCAAGACACCTTCTCTGGTACAGTAAGTTGTCTGATGGCTCTTGAAGGACAAATGCGATGGATACATAGTCTGCCACACTGAGAAAAGCTTCGTAGCAGAGTCACACCACAAAAAAAGTTGCTCTGAATATGGCTTAAATCAGGAGTTCTCAGCTTGTGCTCTGTGGTAGCCTAGATGGTAGATAAGATAACAGAATATGGATCACATTGGCTGAAAAGTCAAAATCAGATCCCCATACATCCACTTTGAGGCACGACAGTAAGTAGTCAACAGTAGTAATAGGAAATGAATTTTCAAATGTTAGCCTCATATTTCTCTGGTTATAAATGAAAACCACTTTGATCACAGCTGACTTTTTTTCTAAAGCATTAAATGGTCAATGAAAATTTTCAAAAAGTTTACATAATTGTAATTTGAACAAGGCTGAGAAACAGTCTCTCTTTTCACTTCGTATTGTTTGGGATGATCTTGAGCCAGGCTGAGGCTTGCTTGATTAGTTGCAAAGATAGATTTACACACTGAATCCAGGACCTCTGAGTTTAAAACAGGTTGGCATGCTTTAGGAAGGTAAAGCTAGGAAGGTATTATGAACTTCAGTAAAAAAATCCCAAGACCCAGGGAGAGTGCTTGAGGGAAAAACCATAGAAAGCAAATTTATTTGGAAGTTAGAGAATTAAGTTTGATGCACTTAGGAGTAGGGATGCTAATTTCAGGCTGACATATGTAACTCAGACCCATAATATAAGTATTAACACAGATTAAACCTCATAACATGGATGAATTAACAGAGGTTAAATTAGAACTAAACTGAAAGCAATTATATGCCTAGTTTTGCAGATTCTTTTTGACAGACTGAACTTTATCAAAGCAAACAGAGCAAGAGCAAAACCAGGAGTAAGGAAATACCTTTTTTTTTTTTTGAAAGAGAGGACGAGTGTGAGTCATAATAATCTGGTTTTAGACCAGCCCATATAATTGGAGAAAACACAGAAAACTATATTAAGCCCAAGGCCTTTAGGCTTTTCCCCCTTGATTTTATTAACTGTGTAATTTATTAACAGTAAAAGACATTGTATTTCCCTGGGGGTTTTTTCCTATTATATCTTTAGACCTATTACAGCTATAATAGTAGAAGTGGTCTGCAGAATTTTTATGAGTTTTTGTCCATGAACATTAATGAAAATAGATTTTTGTTCAAACAAAAAGTTGTGATGTGTCAACTCCTTAGGGAAATGCCTGAGTTTGCATACGAATATTGATAGGAATTCTGAGCTTCAAATGTTCTTTCTTAGTAAAGCTGCAGTCATTCAATCAGAGAGCAGTTGAGACCATGCGGAATGGTGGGGGTCTGTCACAGCTTGTGAATAATGAACTTCAGATAGTTGAAGACTTCTTCAAAGTGAACACATCAAACAACTTCTAGCCTACCATATGTTTGTATCTAGTCTTCAGTTTAACAACTGCCAAATAATAACAATCTGAAGATGCTTACATAAAATTTGCAAGAATAAAAGGGCTAAATAGTTTGCCAATTTCCGCTATGAAGAAAGATCTGATGGACAAAAAGCTAGTCTTTTTACAGTAAAGATTTCACTGACGCAGTGAATAGTTCAGAGATTTTGGGGGGGGTCTGGTGAGATAAATTACTGCAGCTATTTCCTTTGAGACTACTAGTACTTTTAGAAAGTAATAATAAAATAAAATAATTTTTACAAAAACCCAGCCCTAATTACCCTAATAAATCAGTTACTTTTCTGTCTCAAGATATTAATTTTACATAAGCAGATTCTGTGTTTGCCAAACAAAGGGTGCTCTAAGAGAACGATTTTGTAGCACAACGCACTGTAGTGCAATAGTTCCGCAATATTGCATGTCCTTCATGCTTTTAGTTGCCTTACAATAATGTTTCTATGTCTTTACATCTCACACCCTTGTAAAACTTTCAGTTCCTCTCCAGTAGCTTACTGCACAGTTGCCCCAGATAGACAAGTGACAGCATATGCTGTGGCTGTGTGAAGGCTGCATGCATTCCTGCTAGCCAGCAAGCATGTGCGTGCTGATAGTCTTAACAGCTGGCCACACAAAACTGGTAATTGCTGATCTCATAAAACTTGTTGGATTTTAATTATCTTTATGACCTTTAATCCTTTGTGAATTTGGCTCAAATTGATAAGTACATTGAAAACTTCTTGGAGAAAGACAAACTAAACGATTACAGCACGGCCTTGTTTCTAAAAGAAATACTAAGAAATATTTCTGAAGTGACCTCCGTCAGATGACAGCAGGTCAGAAAATTAGGGATCAAGGTCATGATAGTTTTTGAGTTGAGAGGGACATTAGCACCAACCTTCAGTTTGAGATACAAGTCAGATCTTGGAGGATAACAGATTTTATTTTAGTCTTGTTACTGAGACTGAATAATCATCTGGAAACTGATTACTTAGCTATCAAAAGAACAACTGCAGAAAAAATAGACAAGTGCATGGAAAGATATGTTAAAATGCAAATTATTTCAGTGTGAGATTAAGACTCACAATCAGTAACTGGTATACTCAAATTTCAGGTTAAATTCATCCACTGGGCCTGCTGCAATCCAACTGTTTGAGAAACAATGCATCACTGGGAAATGTAATGAGCAGGAAGCAAAAGGAGAAGCTGAAAGCAGCAGATAGCTAATCTTTACTTCATAGGAATTTTTATAGCAAAGAAAATTTTGCAAAGCCAAGAGCTCTATGGAAGTTCTTTTGGTGGCTTTTGGTTTAAGATGTGGAAAAATAACTCAGCAAGAATAGAAAAACATGTATTAAATCAAAGTAAAATGCTACCTGACTCAAGTGAAAAAAAAAAAAAAGGTTGGAAAGTGTACATAAACTATTTGTCAAATAGTACTGAATAATGGACAAATTTGTAAAAATTGAAGATCAGGAGAAAATTTATAATGAAAAAGCCAGTTACAGCTGTTGAAAAAGTTCTATAAGGATGAGTTCATCCATCTATAACTGAAAAGACAGAAAATCATATTCATAGACAAAACATTTAAATGCATAATATTACTGAAAGATAATTATTAAAGAAGGGGAAAATCAACACACGGCAGTTTTTTTGAAGGTAGCTTGGCTGCACCTTTTATACTAACTCTGAAACTACTACACTGAAACCAACACTCACCTCAAAGCCCTTAGATTTCCCTACTACTTCTGCTGTGTCTCTCATTCTCAGTCATGTGACACATTCTGTCCCAAATTTTGGCTCTCCAGATTCAGAATTACGCTTCCCAAAAATCAGTGCAAGAGGATTCTCTATCCCTTTTTTATTAATCCTCAGAAGATTTATTGGCAAGAAATTATGTCTTCTTGGTCTCGTGGTCTATGTTCATCTCACCCGCTTGAGAGAAAAGCAAGCATGATGGCCTGGAAACAGAGACATAAAAATACCGCAAAGATGTACTTCTCTGATCATTTAATGTGGCTCAGAAGGAAGTGTTCTTTCACACTGTCTAATAAATATCAAAGTAAACTTGGATGGAACACATTTTTCAATAGCAGACAAATGAAAAGTATGCTCTGGATGAGACAAGCACCATGAATTATTATGACACACTACTTCTCTCACCTCCTCAAAAGAATGGGTAAATACACAGGCTATTCAAAGAGCTTCAGTGAGATGATTTTAACTACAACACTGCTCACAGAACTGTTTCAATGTAGGTCCAAGAGGAAAAAAAAAGAAGAAAAAAAAAGACTTGTCCCATTATTAATTTATCAGGTTCAAAGATTCTCCCTGTAGATCCTACATGGTGCCAGAGATAATAATACATTATATAAAATAAGGTAAATTAATACAATAAATTAGATACAAATCCAAATCAGCTTGAACACTGCACATTAAGGAACACAGACATTTGAAATACTCCTGGACTGTGAACACTAGGATCAGAAATACTACAACTAGGTTGTGAAATGTAGGAAGGTTTTACACATATGCATGTGTTCTTTCCTGTCCTATCCTCTTACGACACATCAGAAGGTTGAAATGTGTTGTTAATGAAGCTAACTTCACATCAGTATCAATACCACGTGCTTATGTATTTCCTAAATTAAGGATTACACAAAGGAAAGATGCAGCTAAAGGTGAAAAATAACAAACTGTATTTTCACTTGTAGGGAAATCTTAGAAGAAGATGTGCATATTTAGCAGAAGCCACTGAAGACAGCTAAGCAATTTTCTTATATGCCAGGAATCTGTACTTTCATCTTGCAAGAAAACAAGAAGTAAATGAGAAAAGTGTGTATAACCAATATAAAATCAAATCAATGGAATTAGTATTGGTGTCAAATTAATATAACTATAAACTAAAGTATAAAACCTATTTTAATATTCTGGAAGGATACCATTCCTACATATAAGAAAATCCAAATTCAGTAGAAGCAAGTCCTCTTTAGCCATTTAAATCTTCTATATTTTCAGTTTTGAACTAAATTTTTCTTAGGTACAGGGAGGGTCCAACACTTTTTTTGCAGCATGTTATCTAAAACTCTAATGACATTCTAAACCTACACCTTTGGGGTTTGGTTTAGTCTGAAATAGGAAAGACTGTACCTCTCCACTATGAAAACTAGGACTGTGCAATCAAGAAGCAGAGAATACATTTTTACTGTTTTTCAACATTTTAAAGGCTATGCAGAAACAAGACAGCTTTATTTTCTTGTATTCCATATCAGATCTGGATGAGGCAAAGTGACTATGTTCCCTTTGGCTGTCTTTATAAAGAATCATTTCTTTTCACTTTATATTCATTAAGTAATTCAACGTAATGCATGTTTTTATCAGATGTCTAAGAGGCGCAGGGAAGTGGATCACTGTCTGGGTCATTTGTGTAAGAAGCACCTTAAAGTACTGAACAGTTAACTTGAGGATAAAATAAAATATTCACAATTTCAAAGCTAGATCTAAATTAAGCAGACTTTTTATTCTTGTTTACCACATAACAAAACAAAACAAAATTAAAAAAAAGCAGCCTTTAAGAAGAACTTGAAAACACTACAGAAGTTCTTCTGCTAAATTCTCAGTCATGAAGAATTTTTGAAACATGAATGGACCCCTGCACCTAAGCTCTTCAGGAAGAAAATTATAATTAATTAATATTCATGAACAAAAGGGAAAGATCTCATGCCAATTTGCACTAGATAAGGTCCTGAAATTCTTCTATAATACTGCTGCTATCAAAAGGAGATACAAACCTCCTCACGCTTCATCTCCCATGAGTCTCTCCTTTTTAGTCTGTTCCTCTCAGACCTTTCTATGACTCATTCTTTTTATAGTTTGTGATCAATTATATTAAGTTATTGGAACAAACATATCGTATTCTAAATGGGATGTGTTTTGCCCTGACTTTGCTGGTGCTGGTGATAACAAAAAAATTATATCTCCCTCACTTTATTTACTTCATAGGTAAGTAGCACTAGTTATAGTAGAAGGGGTATTAATGTTTTAAAGTGCATTATGGAAATTCAGTATAAGATTCCCCATAAGTATAATAATGATCATCTACATATTATATATCATATCCATATACCTATATTTACTTTTTCTTCTCTGTTTTATCATTTCTAGTTGACTCTTGAAAGGAATCAATCTGAACTGAATTTCAAATTCATTGAAGCTGACTTGTCTCATTAAACTATAAAAAGACCTCTATCAATCCATTGGGAAACTCAAGATCTCTAGCTAAAATGTAAGTCAGAATACTCTGTTCTTGGGAAAAAACCAAACCAAACCAAAACTCCTACACAATGCTAAGATAGTTCCAGAAGATGTCCGCTCACTTTTCCATGTTAGGGTGTCTAAGCAGCATGGCACCTTTTCATTAAGAAATATCCATTTTCAGTACTCTTAGGCCTTTAACCTTGATAATCTATTACCTTTATCTTCATGTCTGTGGAAAGCAGCATTAAAGAGTCTCATTATAAGAAAGCTGTAATTTGGAGAAAATACATTAGAAGAGACAGTCAAGTGCTGCATCTTCGAGAGTACCAGTTAGTTCTGGTTGGTTTTTTGAGTTAACAGTTTTAACTTTGGTGGGAAATACATACAAAATATATACAAAATATATGTAATTTGGGATCATTTAGAACTGAAGTATTATGGCAATTTCAATTTATTTAATGCACTTTTTAACTTCACAAAATCTAGATGTATTAAAAATGCTATGAACAAAAGACAATTCAAATGCCTAAATAACATAATATGCTATTATGATGCAATATTCATATTTATTTTTCCATTATGGAAACCCAGTATTACCTATAGGTGTTAACACTAGTATTACCTACAAATCAAACACAACTTTTAAAGTGTTCATTAACTTTTGCTTCCTCCCTCCCCATTCTAAGCACCAACATTAAACAAATGCAATGTGAACTGCATAATTTACTTACAAAAAACTCTTTCAGTATTGCTTGATATCTATTTGGCAAGCAGATTTTAGCTTGATCTGTCTATACACAGGATTAGCTGGAAGCTGTACAGTATTGTTAATGATGCTCTGAACCCAAGTTAGCAGTGTTAAGCCTGCCACTCACATTTATGAGTTTCTCCTTGCTCCTGTGCTAACTACTTTTTGTGAAGGTACCTTCCAACCTAGACTACAGTCAAAGTGAGCCTGTGGGGTTTTTTTGCAAAACATTGCATAGGCAGTATTCTAAGCCACGTGTTAGGGGCTGCAAACTAAAACCTCCAAACCTCACAACTCCTGCTGATATAGATGTTCCAAAGCTAAAGAGGAAAATATGAGAAATCTTATTTCCTTATTTTCAATATCTCATTAATTTAAACCAATTCATAATTATCTGAAGCTTTTTTTATAAGTACAAGACTGGTCATTCAGGGCGTGGTTATTTCTAAGTTTTATGTTTCGCATAAAAAACATTAATGAGACAAACATTTGAGCAGGAGCAATAGAAGATTATAATAACAGACTTACTTGAGGTTGTTAAACAGTAACAGAATCATTCCATTTAAAAAAAAAAAAAAAGAAAAAGTGCTTTGCAAGGCTTTAGTTTACAAGTGAAAATCTCTAATAGTTAATCTAGCTTGAAATAATGGGAAGTCCAGTAGTAGAAAACTGAATATCTTTGTATTTTTTTAAATTCTTAAAAATTGTGTCAATTGCTCATTTTTTTCATACATCAAAACCCAAGAGGCAGTTCACCAGGCAACTGAAATCACTCCACCAAAGCCCGTTATCTGGGTTCTTTAAAAAAATTGTCAGAAGAGGCAAAAATCTATTTTTAAGATATGCTTCCAGGTCTTCAAGATGAAAAGACTTTCAGAGATAGGAAATGGAATCTTATATAATAGCTCCCACCAAGCTAGGAGGAAAGTGACTTTTTTTCTCAGCTATCTATTCTATGGTAATAATTATAGTTTAGTACCCGATTTATTCATGGCTGAGTTTACCCATATGTTACTGTGCATAGAGAGATTTGAGCAGGTGTAGTTTGGTGCGGTACCATTTCTAGCCTCAGAATCAGTAGGTGTGCTGACACGAAGTCAGACAAGTACAAAAATATCATCAGTTATATTACCTGTGGTTCCAGAACTAGCATGGTCCCTGCCAGCTTCTGAGTTAACCTGTCTACTTTACTGTCTGCTGTAGACGTGTCCTTAGAAGTCTAGGTATGTCAGTTGGTAAGATTTTAAACATAAGTCTCATGATAGTTGCTGTTTTTTCTGGAAGATCCTGAGGCAAGAATTCAAAGCCCACATGAAATTCTCAGCTTGCATATTAAAAATTATGCTTGTAATTCTTCAAGTCATGGAAAAAAGCTTTGAAATTTCACTGAAAATACCCTAAAGGAGAAGAAAGCTAAGGGAAATACAAATGCAAACCCCCACAAATCCCTTTTATTTTTTTTCCTTTTTAAGTAATGTAATGTTTAATGATTGTAAAATCTTGAGATGTTTTTGGGTTTTGGGTAGTGCAAAAAGTCCAAAAAAAAAAGAGAGGAAAAAACAGTCAGGATAGAAGCAACATGATGGATACCCTTCTTCCACATATGGACACTCTGCTCTGGTGGGGCCGCACCTGGAGTATTGTGACCAGTTCTGGGCTCCCCAGTTCAAGAAAGACAAGGAACTACTGGAGAGGATCCTCAAAGTTATTGAGTGCTCTTGATTTTGCTAAATTCATTGGAGGTTGAGGATGCTTATCACTTTGTATGATATTCTTAGCACTCAGCAGGAGTGGAAACACGACACACAGTTTTCTGGTTATATGGTGTTACATCTGTACTCTAACAATAACATGTTCAAGGCCTGACTTTATATAGAATAAAAAAAAAAAAAAAAATTCAGGGCCAACTAGTCTAGCAGAACAGCAACAAGGAGTGTGAAATTAAAGAAGAGAAAGAAAAAAATATTTTGGAAACATCCATGCCTGCAGCCTGAACTCTTCTTTGCTGTTGACACTTTTAAGTGCCCATTATTATGAGAAGTTTTCATGGGGGAAAGGAACATCAAAAACATGATACTGCTAAATTCAACTTACTAAGCAGACTAAATAAGGTAGAGGCAATATCAGGAAAAGCTTACGCTCATGTGCACACACACAATTAACTGAGACCTGCCCCAGTTATTGTTGTAGTGACCAGCATAGTTCAGCCACAGGAACACAACACTCACTCAGAGTGATCTCAATGGGTGGTTCAGGGCAGCAGCTCAGCACCAACATGTTAACTTTTCCATCTTGAGCCCTCTGCTTCTTGAAGGCTTTGGATGCCCATGTAACACCATTTTCCCCAATGTTTGTTACCGGTGTTAAATAGCTTGATCACCGACAATCAAATCACAATCACAAGTGTACCTTTCCATCAGTTTCAGCTGTTGTTCTGTCACTTCTCAATCTGTACCAAGGCTCATCACACTTAGTTTTTGTTCTTATTACCCTGTCATTCACATATCATTATGTTCATTTACTCAACTCCTGATCACAGCAAGGTCATGATGATCCTGTGTCAGGAGTAAAGGAACCATTTTTTCTTGTAGCATACTCATTTATAATTAAATTAAGAAATTTCCTTAAGAATCATTATGCATATTTTCTTTCTTTTTAGGGATGAAAAATAATAACCTTACTTGATAGGCCAGATATTCAGGTGACTTAAATCTTGGTAGTATGACTGACTCTAAATATGTCCAGTTCCAGAGAAGCACATACCCTCATTTCTCAGTTCATCTGAGTTTTTCCCATCCCACCACATCTCCTGAATTTCATATCAGTTTGACATATAGCATTCCTCAAACATCCACAGTGATTTAATGTGAAATTAAACACTATTAGAACAACAAAATACCCTTCCCTGCTCAGAATTACTTGGTTCTATCATATTACTTCTCAAGTCCCTTAATGTACTCTACTGTCATAGCATCAGCTGATTTCCTCTAAAATATAAAAATCTTTACAGTAATCTTTAAAAGCTTTCTTATAATATCCTCTGTTTAGATAAGCAATTTATATTTATTAATTCCTAGCAGACACTGTCATATTCTGACAGGCCTATTCAGATAGTACTGAGAAGTCAGAATCACATCTTCCTTATTTCCTTTCTGGGGCCAGATTCTGCTCTCACTAATAATGCGAGTGTTCCAGACAAATAATGTTGCTTTAACTTCCACTTCCAAGATTTTACTGTGGAAAAGGACTTGGACTTGTGGATGAAAAACGACATAAGTCAGCAACATGCACTTGCAGCCCAGAAATTCAACTGTATCCTGGGCTGCATAAAAAGAAGCGTGGCCAGCAAGTCAAGGGAGGTGATTCTGCCCCTCTACTCTGCTCTGAGTGAGACCCCACCTGGAGTGGGTTCAGCTCTGGAGTCCTCAGTACACGAAAGACATGGACCTGTTGGAGCGAGTCCAGAGGAGGGCCACAAAAATGATCAGAGAGGTGGAACACCTCTCCTGTAAGGACAGACTGAGAGAGTTGGGGTTGTTCAGCCTGGAGAAGGGTCCAGGGCCTGGAGAAGGGTCCAGGGCCTTTCAATACTTAAAGGGGGCTTATGAGAAAGATGGGGACAGACAATTTAGTAGGGCCTGTAGCGATAGGACAAGGGTAATGGTTTTAAACTAAAAGAGTGTGAATTCAGGCTAGATATAAGGAAGAAAGTTTTTATGATGAGGGTGGTGAGACACTGGAACAGGTTGCCCAGAATGGCTGTAGATGCCCCATCCCTGGAAACATTCAAAGCCAGGTTGGACAGGGCTCTGAGCAACATTTTCTAGTTGAAGATGTCCCTACTTATTGTAGACAGGTTGAACTAGGTGACCATTAGAGGTCCTGTCCAACTAAAATCATTCTGAGATTCTATGATTTTCAGAAAAACTTCCCAAATTTTTGTGGAAGCACTTTTGTACATAAGGTGCTACAATGTAGCTAAGCAATTCTTTGGGATTAAAAAGCTTATGCTTTTTAAAAATGCATTGCATTAAAACACTTAGAATTATATATATTTCTTTGTGCATTTACACAAAGTAAAAACCTCAGCTGACTGGCGCAAGACCTTTGCCTTTGCACTTTTCATTACTGGAACGACGATCCATATGGTGACCCTTCCTCATGTTCAAAAAAGCTGGCAGAAAATTACAGTAGACATGATTCCCACCCAGTGTTTTTCCAGAGAAAAGGAATCTTAAAATGGACTTACTCCGGAGAAGGTATCCAAATATCATGCTAGTGGACAGCAATATGAAAAAACCAATATGAGCAGGAAGGAAATTTTACATTTTCCAAAGAATATATATTTACAATTTATGACATGAATTAAAATAAGTCATTGCAGAATTATTTTATCTGCTTCTTGAAAACAAAAGATCATACAATAATTAATAAATAATTAATAATTTATATTTTTAGTAGATGGATTTTTTGTTTGTCCTGCAGCCAGTTCTCCTATTGGTCTTTACATTATTTCTACTGTAGCAAGGATTTCTTATTTTTATGTTTATAGTGCCAGACAACTATCTTGACTTTGAACGCACGAGTGAGGGCTGATTGTTCCTAACCACCTCACCTTTACAATTTTAAAAATTGACCTGGAACTATCCTGTCCTGGAGACTCTTTAAAGCATTCTGATTTTTAGTAGGCAAATGCTAAATCTTTTTTGAAAATCAGGCTCTTTCAGAGATAACTCAAAATTAGGCTTCCAGAAACAAAAGATCACCAAACCACTTCTCATTTTTTAAATTGTAGGCTGCAACTCATGGGTAATGCCATTAAAAGAAGCTATTCATACACTGTCTATAAAACCAATGTGTAAAAAATGGAAAGTCTTGTTCTGTTCAAGAATAAAAAAAGTGTAATACATTAAACAGTTAAACGTCCCTTCTGTACCCTGCGGTGTGAGTTGGTTTCTTATCTTTATCTGAGGGCCATCTGATACATGCTGGTTTGTACTGGAACTTTGAGAAACGGATGAGTTTAATGCAAGGGATGGCAGTCTGACAAAGAATAAAGACATACTTCTGAATGCATTGAACATGACTTATACCATGCTTCTATCTTAGAAGATGTAAAAGTTCACAAGTGACAAATATTTCTTTTAATATATTTATATGAACATCCCTAAGCTGTCCAACATCCAATTATTTTTTACTGCTATTTCTGTAAAGCAAAGTGCTCTGTTCACAAAAGAATTATGCCCCAGTGCAAGACTGAATATAGGCTGCTTTTTTCCTTTTTTTAAGTGTGTGCTTAAATGGAATTGGCATTCTGAAACATGGCTTAGTCATCCTGTGACTCTTCTGCCACACAAGGAGAGTAGGCAGATGCAAGAGGAAATGGAGCTAGTCAGACATTATATACAGTTGCCTATAAACTAATAAGAAACATGATTTATAACCTAAAAAAAAGACGACATTTCAAAAATTTGGGTGTATTGGGAATGAAGCTCAGAGGAATTTAAAGCTTACAGTATTTGCATATAACTAATGCCATAATTCTCTGTGATGTCCTTGTTCATGTTGTTTTTCTACTGTTCATATCTATTCCATACAGGTTTAAAGCCATGACACTGAGAAACCTCACATTAGTACCAAAAAAGGTAATTAAGACCCTTGGTATGGGAAGAAGACACAAATACATACACAGCTGCCCCCAGCTATTTTTTTATGAGGACAAAAATGTTGAAATACTGTTTAGGTTTCATCAGCATGGGACCCCTTGCAAAAACAAACAAACAAACAAAAAAACAACAGAGGATGTTCGTGACCCATTGGTACATCCTGGTATCAAAATTTGATGTTTCTCCTCTGCAAACCCAGAAGAATAAACTTTTGCTTGGTCATTTTCTTATCCTGAGGCAAAAGGAAGACAATTGTAACACCACTTTCCTGACCTCTCAAGAATGTAAGAAATTAGTCCTGTTACTTTTCTTTATTGAACTCAACTGCTCTTTCCAGCTATCAACAGAGATGATTAGGACAATATTTCTCAGGGAGAATTCCAACTCTTAAGTCTGCTCAAATAACCTATCAAAAGGCTAAAATGAAATCAGAAGATTATAGTAGTTTATAATCCAAGAATAGTTTACTAGGCTAGTCCCAAAGTTTTATATAATTACTCAGAGGTCTACTTAAACTTCAGAAAATCATATATTTCAGGTGTGATCAATACTAGCCTACCCTTCTTCCAATTCTTCTCCTCAGTAAGCTCTAAATCAGTGCTTCCCTCTCTCCCTATTTTAATTTTGGTTTTGTTCATTTTCTAAGATTCTAGATAGCCAAGTAATGCACAGTATATGGGGCCCATACTTTCAATGTAAATGTCAAAATCCGGATTTTGTAAACACCTCCATTAGTGATGATATTACATTTGCATTAACAGGCAAAGTTAGCTGTTGAAAACATACCACAGTGGTTTATCTATCAGGTAGACTCATCTTGTTCCAAGTACATACTGATAACAAGAACAAATACGTTCATTATTGCTAACACAAGGAGAATGTCATTATCATGTTTTACTCTGATTCCCTCCCTTTTCCTTTTATATTATTAAAACACATACAATTCAAGGCATGTGAATGATGTTACATCTTTATTACCATGTGTCTCTCAAGACAGTAGCCATGGGTAAGTTTCCTTGGCTTTCAGTAAAAGGAGCTGGACCTTGCCCATAACATTTAGCTTTCTTCATCTTCAGATCAGAGTCACACAGTATTAAGCATAAGAAGAATTGTTTGGCCTAGGTGGCTGATTGTTTTTTTCCAGAGAATAAAAAGTGACCCAGGAACACAGGTGCCCTAAGCACAGCACAGTAAACATGCCGACATATGTAAATAGAATCACACAATCACAGAACTGTGAGGTTGGAAGGGGTCTCTGGAGCTCTTTTAGCCCAAGCCCTTGCTCAAAACTGGGCCAGCTACAGCTGGTTGCTTAGGGCTGTGTCCCATCAGATCTCAATAACTTTTTGGATAGCTTTTTTGCCTTTTTTTTTTTTTTTTTTTAGGGAAGGAGCATTGCAATTTGGTTTGTCTTCTAAGTTCTTGAGGGTTGATCCACACTACTGTGGAGCTTTTTTCACATATATGCAGAACAATGTTTACACTGATTTAAAATTGTTTACAAGTATGTTAAAAAAAGATTTAATTGATCTTTTACTGAGTACAGGAGATCCTGCTGTATTTGCAATGCTTAATCATAGGCAGATGTGAGCTGGGAAATAATGTGAAGTGTGAATAACAAGCATTATAAGAAAAATGGAGAAATTTCCTAGCATGACTAAATATACTCAAGCACTGTATTCATTCAGTGTATTTATGTAAATAAAGTAATATTCATCTGCTATCGTATTTCCATTGCCAATCAAAACAAGAAAAAATGTTAAAGGGAAGCATGGATAATCACTGATAAGAAATTACATAATAATAAGGAACTAATTATCCCTTCCCAGATTTGAGCTTAGAGCTTCACTTACTGACATAATATTGATAACAACTCAGAGGAACTGTACTCTATTTCATGGGGTCTCTGGCATTTTTATCTCTTGTGGTAAAAATTCTGCCTGGAATAGAGATTTTGTTTTTTAGAAAAGAGATTTGTAAGTGCTAATGGATTCAAAGAGATGTCATTTTGTGCATGTAATTTCAGAATGAAAGGATTTTTTTAAAAAATATATATATTAAAGACTCTCCTACAACTTGGCCAGACTCTGTGTTCATGGAACAACGTTCTGGCAAACTCCTCTGCCCCGAAAAAAGATAGTTTTAGGCCTTGCATTCTATAATGCTGCAAAGGGAGACAAGACTGACAGCATAAACCAAGACCTATTTATAATACAACAACATAATGCAGTACAGAGGTTGCAGTCAGGTGGGGTCTCCTCTCCCAGATAACAAGTGACAGAATGAGAGGAAACAGCCTCAAGTTATGCCAAGGAAGGTTTAGATTGGATATCAGGAAAAATTTCTTCACTGAAAGGGTTGAACAGGCTGCCCAGGGAGGTAGTGGAATCACCATTCCTGGAAGTGTTTAAAACATGTGTAGATGTGGTGCTTAAGGAAATGGTTTAGCAATGGACTTGGCAGTCCTGGGTTAACAGTTGGACTCGATGATCTTAAAGGTCTTTTCAATCCACATGATTCTATGAACAAATAGATGGGCTAACAGTAAAATGCCCATCTTTCCTCTCCTGTAGCAATAAAATCTCATTTCTGAAGTCTCCTCCTTGAAAGCCTCACAGGGATCAGACTAGCCCATCTCTTCAGAAAGAACCAGCAGTGAGAACATATACATGCCCTCTGGCTAATAGATTGAATTTGTAAGGACTAGAGGAACAATTAGATTTTAAGGAGTTTGACAGATGAGCTCCAGTGAAGGGCACATTGGCTATTTGCTTTAATAACAAGCACAGTTAATCTTTGGCTTTAAGAGGACATGCATGTTTTTTACAGATTTTGGTTATTACATTTTATTGTCTCTTGAATTTGATGTAGTATGTTTCAGTTGACCTAGCAAAATAGCCTGAAAGCTCTGCCCAACAGTAAGTGCCTGGACCTGAATAACATGGCATCCCATTTAGATGGTCCTTTTTATAAAAAACATTGCTAACCATGGTATTAATTGTGAAGAAGGGTCATTTTGCTTCCTCCATTTTTGAGGCAGCTCTGTACAAGTTATTTGCAACACTAGCAAATGAATTCTTAATACAGCAAAAATTTTTACAGGAATATTCATAGAAGCAATGATTCATCAATATGGCACTTGTTTTTATGGAGTCACTTTTCAGAATAGAATTGTGTTCTGTATTGTTAAAGAGAATTCAAGGACTCTGATCTACTAATTAAGCTAGGGTGAGGATTTGACTGTCTTTTGTATTGATACCCTGTTTGAACTTACACAAATCACTTACAATCTTTGTCCTTCAGAGTATTCACTTTGAAGATATGTATAACAATTCATAGCTGCTTTACAAAGGTTTTGTAAACTTTAACTCATGTTTGTAAAGCAGTTTGATGTCATTGCAAGAGAAATCACTGTAATCATTGTAGGAGCACGAAGTATTTTTAGCTAAAGTACACACACTTTCACAGGACATACCTTCATAAAAAGTGAGCTTGATGAAATGAATACTAACTATTGACAGCCAATAAATCAGGAAGTCTATATGAATATTTACTGACAAAAATGTACTAGCAAAGAGAAACCTTTGAAGCTGCCAATCTATCGCTATGCAGAGAATATCTAGCCAAGTTTAAAATCAACAAATAATCAACATGATAGAATGTGTACCTTAATAAAATGACACTTCTCTTTTGGGGGAAGAAAAGAAACGGAATTGATTAAGTATTTTTGAGTACATCCATTTTAATATACCCACAAAGTTTGCAATCATATTAACTAAAGCTGAAATTAAAAGTATAGCTGCATGGGAGCAAATTATGTAAAGAAAGATGACTTTTAAGTCATTAGCATAAAATCAGTCAGTTTAATGAAAGGAGGCCAGATAATTCAATATTATTCTTTTTATTACATTATAACCTTGTTAGCTTTTCTAAGTATAAAATAGGCTGAACTTTCTGAAACCAGCTACTCAATTTCAGAAGATCATAAGATTTTCTTTTGGCAGTCATTCTAAGTAAGGCTGCCAATTGTAAAATCTAAATAAGCTCAGGAATTTTAAGGGCATTATCAGATGTCAAGCATTCTATTCTTAATTGAGCTCAAATCCTTTATAAAAACTTCGACCAGCAATGTGTCCCAGACAGTAAAATATATCACAATATTTAGTTAAGCCTGGATTTAATTAGTCAAATCCACTACATGTGAAAAAAAAAACCAAACAATAATTTGACCACTATGGTCTCCAAAGTATCTGATTCATTAGATTTTTTTTTTGTTTGTTTGTCTAACATAGTCTTTGACTCAAGCCTAAATAATATTTCAAGATCTTTATCTTATATTCAGAAGCCCCAAAAAGCCTGTTCCTCCTGTCTGAAATACAGAAGAATTATATCTTTGAAGATTTTCCAAATGATAAACTTGTTGCAGAGCTGGTGACACACCCTCAGACAAATACAAAAGAGAAGTGACTTCTGCCAGAGAAAAGCAATATTAAGATGATGATCAGGAGAGGGGCTGCGATACTTCTATGGTAAAGGTGAAAGGAAGAATGTTTGGCTGAAAGTCAACAGCATTAGCCAAGGAAAGAGAATTGCATTTTTACATCCTCCCTTCTGTAATTGTGTTTGGGCTTGTAACATCATTTAACCACTTCTGACAACATGCCAAAATGGAGATGGCAAGGTCTTATAATAAATTGCTACAGAAATCACTCTTCATTTACTCGGTTCAATGCCACAGCAACTTTCAGTATGCAGAATATACCCCTCTTATTTTAGGTTTTCCTAAACAGCTGAGATAGCCTTGATAGTCTCTGCAAATAAATAAATAAATAAACAAGACAAGGAAAAGCCAAGAAAAAAATACAGCTTTTTCAAGCCACAGGTAGGTATGGAATTGAAAGCTACAGACAAGCCACTGCCTATGACCCTTGATTTTGCCTTCATGTATTAAGAGAGCAAAAATCACCTAGGAATCCTGTTGTTAATATTACAACTAAAGACTGTTACTCATGTTACAACATGCCATAGGCTACCCAAATAAAAGAGGTCCTGGCTGGAGAACTGAGTTTGGAATTACCATCCAGTAATCAAGTAATTGCAGTGTCTATCATAGAGGCAATCTCCAGAAGCTACTCTTAGCAATAAGCATCTCAAAATTCTCGGAGTCAGGCTCCAGTCCAAAGCATGGAGTAGAGCTGATTTTTCTTGTTTGTTTTGCTTGTTGTTTACTGATAAGGGAAATGCATCCATTTTCATCCCTGATTTTGATACTGTTAGTCATCCAGTACTACCCCATCTACAGGAAACTACAATGATGAGAAGAAACACCTTCCAGTGATTTGGGCTTTTCTTCTCAGACTGGGTAAATTTTGCATTTAGAAAAAATGCTCCTTTCATTCCAGAAGTCTTAATTAAAAAAACTTTTTTACACTTTCTATCATGATTCTTGAAGCTGAAATACTTGCCTTACTACTTTGTCTCATACTAGAGAACTTTCCTAGTTACTACTCATCATCTTTCCTTGAAGTTTTTAAATAAGCCTGCTTACTGATACACAGACTTGCATTGTAGAGGGTTAATCAACATTGATAATATACAGTTGTGGGCTTGCTTCTGGGGTGGTGGGTTGGCTGATGTGGAT
>JAVJGI010000040.1:5638526-5655883 GCA_035590275.1 Ibycter americanus
AGGAGAAGCCAGGAACCCAGATGCAGCAGAGGCAAGAAGCAGGGTGGACTGGCCTGAAGAGGATGGAGAAACAGCACAGACAGTAGATGAACTTTTGGAGACTTGTGTGGAAAAGCCTTGTTGCAGCTTAATAATCTTGTAGTGCTGCAACATTGCATCTTCAAAATGCTGGAAAAATAGGTTGGAGCACAGGGCACTTGCTACAGTCCTGATTTTTAAGGATCATGATCCCCAAAGATACCTGTTGTTAGCTAGTCTTCTTGAAATTATATGTAACTCAAACTAGGTTATTGTAATATAAATAAATTTATTTCTAACTTTAAAATAAAAAACACAGTTACAAAACTTGTAAGAGATTAAGGTGAAAACACTTATTTACATGACTACATATGTATACGCCTTTCTTATTCCCTCTGTAGTTATCCAATCAGCTATGGATGCTAATTTAAAAACTGCGACTAGGAACTTTTACCATCCTGCATGCCTCTCGGTTTCCATTCATAGCTAGCTGTTACAGCCTTTTTTTCCCTTCAAATCCCCTCATTCTCTCTGTACTCAGTGTTTAACTTCAGCAAGATGAGAACTACTGTTTCTCTCATAGACAAATAAAGATATTTTCCATGCCTGTTGACATAAATTGCAGCATGAAATGTACCTTTCAATGAAACCTGTATTTTGGGCATATGTTTAATGAAACACATTGAGTGGGACTGAAGAAGGTACAGAATGGCAATTAAAACAATGAAAGGGACAGAGCAGTTGCCTTGCAGGGAGACATGAAAAAGGTTCAGACTCCCTTAATCTATGAATGAGAAGGCTGAGGGGAGACTGAAGCTGACAAAATCATGAGTGCAATGGAAAAAGTGTGTAGAACTATTATCAAATCTCAATAAAACTACTGAGCAATTGGTTTAAAACAGATGAAAGCAAATTTTTCTTAAAACAGTGAGCAGCTTTGGATTAGCAACTGGTTGCCACAGGAAACAGTAGAAGCAGATAAGTACTATGAGGTTTAAATAATATAAGACAAATTCATGCACAACAGGTCCATTAAAAAGTACTAAACAGAATAGGCAGCTAGCTTAATTCAACAGCTGTGGATCCTGGGGTGCCACAGGGAAAGCACTGCTCTGTTCATGTGGTTTAAACTAAATGAGAATCAAAGCCATTTCTTGATTTACTAAAGATATGTAGTTAACCAGCAACCACTGAACTATGCAGTCAAGGTCAATCACAGCAATACAACAGATAAACTGCAACACTAGATACTTACACAATGCATTTACATTCCTTACTTCAGACGCTAGGACTAGCTAGAACTCTCTGCTTCTCTTTAGCAGAAGAGGCAACTGATTGAAGAAAATTCACAGCTGAATGTTCTAACCTGAATTTTTAAATTGTCTGTATTGAGGAATCTGCACTGTCATAAGTTTTTTATCCTGGCATATCCAAAGTACCTATCGAAGCTTAGGAATCCATCTGAAAAATCAGTAATGTTTTGAGTTATATTTTAGGTTGGGCATTTGGCTTTTCTTATGGTGAGATATCTTTAAAACATTAAGTGATCAACAGTTAAGATTCATGTAATTAAAATTATCTCAACAAAGAGCCTTAAATGAACAGATTTAGCTTAGGAAGTCTATGCCATTAAAGGCATTAAAAAGGTAAAGCACTTATATACAGTAGCAGAAACTGTTTATCTTCAGGTTGCAACAAAAATATATGCAAGAGCTAATGCATATAGAATAAACTGAAAAGTTCCACAACTTCAAAAATATTGATCCAATCTTCTTCTGAAGTTTCCTTCTTTGTGTATGTGAATATATAAAAAATTTCATTTGAAATTTACAGAACTAGCTGCTTTGTTTTATGCACAACATGAAAATGCAGCACAACAGAAAACTGTGTCAGCTTTTGTATCCCAAAATCAAATAACTATATTCAAAGGTTTTTATAAAAAAAAAAAATAAAGCAAAATAAGCCTTAAACCAGGGAACAAGACTAGGAACTGCAGAAGGAAATACATGTTAGAAAATTTGGACCAGCTGAGAAGGCAATTACGTTGTGGTGTGACGAAAGTTAGAACTCACAGAAAACAATAAGTCTCTGATTTCAAATCTATTAAAATCAATGGCATTGCTCTCGATGACATCAATCAGTACATGGCAGGGCTATGTAATGAAACAACCCTCTAGGTATAAAAGAGCACCTAAATTCCAAACTCCTGTGTAAGGCTTCTAATCAGATTTCCTTTTTATGACTGATACTGCAAGTAGGAAACCCACTATTTCATAACACTACCAATACAGAAAGAATATAAATTCCAGTTTGCATTTTCACATTTTTAATGAACAAAATATGTTTCATAACTATTATGAAAATTTATGTTTATGCTAAAAGAGCCTATTAGCTTGGAGAAACGATGCATAAATTGAGAACGTGCTCTATAGGCAGCTCTTCCCAAGCTTTCCCAGCCCTGGCACAGATTATAACCTCATTATAAAGATCTGTCCATCCTGCAAGTCTTTACTTTTCAGCCACTTGCAAATGATAAAATGCTGTAAACCTGCTTTTGTCTCTTGGTACTTAATTACTCATTCGGCCAACTCCCCTCCCCTCTATACAATTTTTGCACTAGATAGAGCCAAAAAACATTATTTTAAAGGAAAACAAGACTGCCCATAACACAGTAGTTGCAAAAGAGCACGTATGTTTAGTTTGCTGTCTTTCATAGTGTCATTTACCCTCCAAAACTGAAGTACCTCCCAAGCCTAAGTAGTTGCAGCGTTTTGAACATTTCACTAGGGCTGGACCTTCTCATAAATTTAGAGCTAAGAAATGTTAAAATTGCTTTAAGATAGTCAGAAAAGTTCATTTTTTCAGCTTAGCCTGATCTGCTTATTTTATATATGATTGCAACTTTATGCAGAAACCCCCCAAAATGCTTAAAATTCTATATTATTATGCATAATTGACCACCTTGAAGTTAATGGGACTGTGATTTCCAAACATTAGGTGGACACATATGTTAATATACTATTTTTCTTTATAATTTTAAAAAATATAAATTATTGAAATAAACCACATTTTCAAAGCAAACAAACAAGAACATCATAACAGCATGTCATCCAGGTTCCAAACAAATTTCCTATCTTGAATATGCAATTGAAAAAACAAACATAGACAGTTGACATCATATATATAAAAGTATTAATTACAGATATCCATATCTTTATGTGCCATCCTTTGACAGAAAGTTAAAGTTCCAAAGTAAAGTAAACAGAAAGAAGTAAACGCAAAGTGAAGATACCCTTTAACAATTATACCACAACACAGATATTTAACTGCATGTATGATCCCATGCTATCTTCCACTGTACCTTTGCTCTAATTAGCTTATATCATTGATACTACTTTCTGGTGTTTTTTTCCCCTTGTTGCTGCTGGTGTATCTTCAGGTCTTATTGTTCCAGCTTACTGAAACTGTGCCTTAAGGACAGCATCGTAAAATTCCTCAGAGCAACCATCTCATTCCTGTCTGCTCCTTCGTGCTCAGAACAGTCAGTCCTTCTCACAATTTCCTTTGACCTCATGTCTCAGTTCTTGTTTACTTAACTCTGTGTAGAGTGGACATTCAGAACTGCATCCAAGTGAATATATATTTTAGCTTTGCCCATTGCTTGTCCTTACCCGCCCACTTTGCCTGAGACTTACCAAACACTCTAATTTAAAGCTACTGGAATAGCTGCCCTTTTAAAAAAACATCAAAAAAATGAATAAATAAAAGTCTCTGCTTCTGTGAATGTTTAGAATTTCACTCCCTCCAAAAGTCAAATCTGTCCTGTGTTGAAGAGGAGTCTGATTAGTTTCTATATAAATCTGTTTTATGGTTAATGGAAATTCAGATATTAAAGGTTTTTTATTTTATGGCTTTGCTAGACTACAAAAGGGAATCTAACACCTCTGAAACAAGAAAGAATTTGGCTTCTCAATGGTATAGGCAGTGACTGTTTCAATGCCTCAGAAAACTGTGAAATCCTGTCATTAAAGAGAACGTAGATCTGACCTCTTGTTTTTCTTTTGTAAAGCACAGTGTAGATCTTTGCAATACATGCATATCTAGCAACTTTATTTTCTTAATGGTAGAAACAGACAGAATGATGTTGAATTTTCATTGTGAGAAGCTGGATTTACTTTAAAATATGGGATCTTTAAATGTAAGTGGTACGCTTACATGTCTGTATTTATTGTTTGTAATAACATATAGGTAGAAAGCATATAATTCAAGACTTTGAATTAGACCATATTTTCTGAATATGAACTTTCATTTTGAAATGCAAGTTGCTGTAAACAGAGAAGTACTTTATCCTTCTGTTACTTTTGGGGTTTGCTTATAGTGGACTGTCTATTGGATAAGCCTATACGAGTTACTTCCCTAGAAGCAGGAAGAAGTGATGTCAGACTGGACTGGGTAACATTGAAGATTACGCAAAGGAGCAATCTTTTCTCTCATCAGCCCAGCTGAAGTTCACATTCTTTAAAGAACTGGTAACTACAGAGTACTAGGAGCTGTTCTTAGAGTAAGAAGGGTTCAAAAAAAGGAAGACCATAGCAAGCAAATAAAGGAACAAGAAGGAAGGAAGACCCAGCTGAAAGGCCCTAAAAAGCTGTGATTCATCACAGTTCATGGGAAAGATCTAAGCAAAACCTTGACACCTATGCGGAAAGAACTCAGTTGAGTGGGAGAGACTTGTAAAAAGTAACTGTTTTCTTAAGTCTCATGAGACTTGAAGACAGAGATGTCTTAAATGGTTTGTAACTACATCTGGATAAAAGGGCAAGCTGCAAAACTGTCATTAGGAAGTTGGAAGAGTATGGAATATCTATGAAAGGTAAATCTCCTGAAGGATGGAGGATTTCATATGGAGCTACAAATACTGGGAAAAGACCTCAGAAAAAACCTAACTGATCTTAAATTAATGAGTCAGATATGTAATACAGAACGATACAGTATGATCACAGATCATGCTGCTATTGACTCAAAGATCCAAATCCACAAAGAATCCTGGAAGGCACAGACTTGGGAAAAGCTACCAGATTACATAAGGCTGCTGAAGTCATCCAGGTCAGAAAGTAAATGCTTGGATGCCATGTTCCTGAGCTTATGCTGATCCACAAGAGAAGAAAAGGCACAAATAAGTAAGTCAAAACACTCTGCAAAGAAGTGCAAAAAACTTCAAAGAAAAAGAAGATCATGATATATTGAAATGTTGCACAAAAGCAAGCAGGATACAGATTTGGAAAGCACTGTAACTGAAAAAAATACACCTACTTTGAAAGACCTGATAATTGGTAGCAGAAGGAAAAGTGACTCATTCTGATGTACTACAGGAGAGAAGAAGAGGAGAAAAGATCAACAGAAATGCTCTGTAAATTGTCAGCAAAAGCAAAAACAGAGGAATGGACCCTTCTTTGGAAACCAGTAGAAGTTGTATACAAATGTTTGGACACTGGTGGCAAATATTGCCTCTGAAGATGTTGCAAAAATGTGACAAAGAAACCACAATACACAGGGGAAAGCTGATTTAAATTGTGAATATATAATTTTGAACCAATTCCTATTAAAGTATGATCTTGAAAGTTAAGAATAAAATGGGATTAGTTAGGTTTCTTGTTGATTGGAAAATCAACACAGAAATTTAAAACAAGCTAAGCCTTATGTTTACTTCAGAGGATCCCTGTTTCAGAGCAGAGTAGAAAATAGAAAAGGAGAGCCTGTGGCCACAAATGAATCTAAAGATAGAAAAAAAAAGAAAAGAACAAAAACCCCAACCTTGAAACTTGTAAGAAATCAGATTTAGACAAATGGAAGAACTATACTGATACTGTTGGTGTGTGGACATTTCTGTTGTGTCCTGTACAGGAGGAACTTGTTCTTCCCAAAGTGGGAGATGGTGGCTAGCGAACAGGTAATGCTCAGGAGACGGATAGCTGGTGACCTGTGAAAAACTGCATCTCCCTCTGCAGCTACCTGTCCCATAGACAGTGATTTATCACAGAGGGAGAGAGTGTGAGGGGAAACGTACAGGAGTAGGAACTGGGTGCTTTGGCATCCTGACGAAGTCAAGTGGCTGTCTGCAAGCACGTGTGGGGATCCCAGAGTCCAGGCACTTTCCCTTTACTGCTCCAGCCCCTAGAGAGGGCCTTCCTAGACAAAGCAGAGAAAATGTTAGTGCCAGGACCAGCCTCCCCAGCCTGAGCCTCATAGAGTTGGTCTTGGAGGCCTCACCTCCCTGCTGAGCTGCAGACTTACCATTAAACAGACACTTCCAAAGGAAAGCAAATACCAACGTTAAGCAAGAAAGCAAATGGCCTCTCGCACAAAACCAGACATGTTTCACCTGGGTAACAGTGGCACGTATCAGTCCAGTGACATGTATTTTGAAGAATACATTTTCTCTGCTATTTCCCATAGCCTATCTGGTGGTCCTGCTGCTAAACATTGCTGTCAGAGTATCTTGCCCAATGCTCATTTTGACTGAAGTCTGAGTCTCTTCAAGATGGAGATTCACAACATGAATAAAATCTGTCCTATGGAAAGAGTAAATAACATGTGCCATGTTCCAACTGGCTCATCACACACGCTCAGCTGCTTGCGTAGCAGAGAACCCATCTTGACTGATGTGGCCCTTGCAACAAAAAGCTAAACAGCATGCTTGTTAAAAAAGTTTCCAAGCTAGCAGGTGAACTTAAATAGCAATGTCTTATATTTATTTTATGATCTCGTGGTTTATTACCTTACTTCAGGACTTTGGATACTTCAGAGGGCTCAGCTTTCTCACTTTAGGGGAATATTGTGGTAATCAGATTGGCCAGGTCTTTCCACCCAGGAATTCCAAAGGAATGAAAGGTTCAAATTGGACTTCAGGGAGAGGAACGATGCAGGCAGATCAGGAAAAAGAGAGCATAAATCTTTTTTTTCCACATTTTTGACTACTATTGCACAGGAAGGGCAGAGAAGAGAAGCTTCTTCATAAGCTAGGTTTCTAAAAAAACCAAGGAGACCATAGCAAAATAGCAATAACTTCCTTATCATGTACACTACAGGAACAATATTTTGCATGCAAACAATCTAAAAATATTTTGTTTACACTTCAGCTGCAGGATGATATATGTGCAAAGGTCAATGGATTTGCTCAAGAAATCAGGCTGGGCTGCACCTGTGCAAATTTCCCCTCAGGTGCTTGCAATGAGGGCTCCCACCTGGTTACCCCAGGAAGGCAGCTGGGATGCCTATAAGTAGCTTCCCAGGAGACAGGGAGGGTGTTTGCTTATGTTGAAGTGTGGTGTGGGGGAGCTGAGAGGTGCTGGGAGGGTCCTCAGTGTGTTCAGGATTAGTGCTTCAGAGAGCAAGAGGCAGATACAGGCATTGGGCAGGAGACAGGGTGGTTTGGTGGGAGGAGGCACACCGCAGCATGGAGACACTGTCTCCCTTGGAGGGAGGGCTGAGTGTCCCTGGAGGAGGCTGTGTGCGCCCCTTTTGTCAGTGAGGGGGATGTGGGTGTCCCCGTTCCTGGGGGCGGCGCTGGGGCTGCCCCGCTCTCCCCGTACAGCACCGCGGCATCCCCTGGCTGGAGCCAGGCTTGTGCCTGTAGCCAACTGCCGCGGGCTCGCGCGATCTCTCTGCTGTGAGCAGGATTTTAATGAGAAAAAAATAATCCTAGTAGGGATTGACTGAATTTAACAAAGCGATGGTATTTTACTTAATTTAGAGTTCTGGAGCCCAGGTTCAAGGGAAAATCATGGACATATTGCCTACAGAGGAAGGCAGAAAAGAGTTGCCAGAACTTCCAGGAGAGTTGAGCAAGAGGTTCTCATACAGTGAAGGGGTTAAGGGGTAGGGAGCAAGAGTGCCACTGGGGAAAAAAGATGAAGAAGATGCCAGGATGAAAAATTACACTTGAGCCAGAGAGGAAGAGGAGAGGGCTAGAAAGGCACCCTGGGCAAAAGGGCTGGGATCTCTTAAGAGCGCTGCCAGCACCATTGGTGCACTGGCTCACTTTACACTGGGGTCACTCTCTATAACCTTTGTTTGGGTCATTGCTTGTGTTGCTCCTTTGGCTGCCTGGGCAGAATGACAGGTCTGTGAAGAGGAAGGCCACTGAGAGTCACCAGCTCTGCACCTGAGGGGGAAATGGAGCTCTCTTGACCCCAAGCCCTTGTGAGTAGGAGAGGGCCATTTGCCTTCCCCACTCCTCCAGCCACAGTGGTAACTTCCTGTGTGCTGGCAGCCTGGCCAGTGTGACCACATGTAGTTGAGGTGTGTCATGGCCTTTGCCCACCTGTGAAGCCCCATGGCATGGCATGTTGAGTGCTCTGACTTCTGTGTTGCCTGGAGGGGCAGGTCTGAGACTCTCCAACTCATGGCTAGGGCTTGGTCCCCAGGGTTTGGCTGCACAAAGCTCTTTCTCCTCTGCCAAGTCATGTTTGTCCCTGTCTTGTTCGTGTGAGTGGATTTGTGCTTTAGGCCTCTTAAACTTGCTGTAGCTTAGCTTGAACTTCCCACTAGAGTAAAAAGGGCTCTTGGCAGCAACAGGGCAGGTCCCCTCTCAGTTGGTGGGTGGAGGGACACTCCAAGCTTGCCCCTTCTTTCTCTGGATGAAGTGAAGCCACTTGGTAGTGGTGCAGGCAAGGTGACCTCCATGTAGTGAAGGCTTGGGTCCCTGTCTGCATGGCCACCTGTCCTGCTGGCAAGTTGGCAGTGTGATAGCTCTGTACTTGGGATGTGTCCCCTGACCCAGAAGAGTTGCTGGTGGGTAGTCAATAAAATGCATTCTCAGACTGTTCCATATGTGACAGCTTTCCTACCACATTTGGCTGTAGCTCCTGCCAATCAAATTGTACTGCACAAGTTGTTTTACCCTTGCAACAACAATTGCAGTTCTTGCAGTGGTGACAGTTGTGTGTTTCACTAAGGGCTATCACATAGAAGATCAAGGATCATGAGTTTTTTTTGTCCCCAAACTCCTGTCTGCAATCCAGACAGAGGTTTGGTGCAGTACTATTACCAAAAGATCAGTCAAAGAAATTAAGACTTGTTTTGAAGTTTAGAAAGCAGGCATTCTTTATTAAGGCACTGAGAGCACGGGGGATATCTCCTCCTAACATGCTTACCTTATCCTTGAATACATGTCCCTTATATTCTGTATAATCATACATATGCATTAATTTCCCTGATATACCATACCTATTCAATTATCTTCCCGGGATTAATTTACATTAGCCCCTCCTTCCTTTGTACATGCGTAGTTTCTTCTGAATTGAGTCGAAGGACTGCTTTTGCAACCACCAACCCAAACTAATTTCCAATTACTTCATGAGCTGGTCATCTTAGTCCTCTTGCGATGTTATCAGGCAAAACCCACTAGGTTTCCATGAGATTCAATCAGTTCTTTCCTTTCATCCATGAGATTCAATCACTTCTTTTCTTTCATCCTAGATGTTCCTTTCAAGTTAGATCATAAATCTTGTCCATACAATACCAGGTCTTCTCAAACACAATTTAATAATTATACTGATACAAGGACTTCTTGGTTGCAATCTAGTAATTATACTAAGGCTTTATATATACTAAGGTTATACATTAGATTTCTGGTATCAGTACCACAGAGGAGGTTTAGCGGTAGGCAGGAGTCTGGTGCTCTTGCAGTGTCCCTGTGGAGGGAGGGAGGGAGGTGTTCTAGTCAGAGTTTGGTGCCATTGCACTCTGTAAAGTGTGACTGAGAAGTGAAGATGTGGCTCTGCAAGTGGGTTTGGCTCTGTGGGGCCAAAGGCAGGTGAGTTGAAGCTGGACAGGGGCTCACAGCCCTGTGGGGCTGAAAAGGGGGTTTGGGTTGTGGGCAGGGTGGGGAAAGCCCCATGGGGGTCTTAAATTGGGTCCCATGTCACGGGACCAGGACAAAAAGTTATGGTTCCCCATGAAGATGCTGTTGCAGGTGTTTTCAAGAAAATATGGAGTGCATTCTCGGAAATGGAGCCAGGATTTTTAAAAACTGATTAACAAGAATATAGCATCTAGAATAATTCCACTTTTACCTCTGAATTTGAGACCAGCACCTACTAAACATTACGCAACACCACCTGAATGCAACTACAAATTTTGGTTTCTGAATTTAGTCAGAACTTCAACAGGTAAAAGTGATCTGAATGCCTATGAGCTTGTGAAAACCGAAACAAAAGGAAGAGTAGGTTAATGAAACCTAAAAAAAACAGTTTAAATGAAGTTGTGTGTTTAGCAACTTGTTTTGTTGCTTTTATATATCATGTGACCTGTTACAGTAGGCAGGTGCAGTTTATTATCTTAAAAGGGACTTAGTGATGCAACTTGCAAAGGTAATGGCTTAGTGGACTTTAGAAATACAGGGCTCTACACATTTACAACAATGATGAGATAGCAGCAACTGTGGCTCCTGAGTGTGGGGTGGCCCCTGCCATATATCAAAATCTATACCACACCTAGCTCTATGTAGAATGGTTACAACAGTTTCAGTTGGATTTAGGTGTGACTTAGGACTATTAAAGAAGCTGTTGTATAGTTTTCAATTTGTAAAAGAGGAAGATGTAAATGAGTTTGGCTTTTAAAAGCTTATATAATGTTGATACTGGCAAACATTATTGACTAACATAAGAGAGGTAGGTGCCCACATAAACTACATGATGTAACCTTTTATACAGTTATGATTAACTTTTTCTCCTACCTTAGTTATAAGCACTTTCCTTAAGGATCCCTCATTCTACACCACACACTTCAGGAGGAATTCAGTAATGCCAGTTCAACTTTTTCTTCTTCGCTGAATGGAAACTGAAGATGGAGTTAGTTTCCCTGACTTGTGTCTTGTGATCTTTCAAATCTGTGAGGGCAGCTGACACATCTGTCCACATTAGACCTACGGAAGACCAGTGGCTTTCAAGAGCAGGTGCAGCAAGTGTAGAAGGATAAGTTAGCTTGGCTGAAATGGCAGCAGACTTCCATGTCTAGGAAACTGAAGATCACTACATTCTAACTGAAAATGCTTCCCCTTTCTTTTACTTTTGTATTTTGTCACTATCTAATTATGAAAAAAACCAAACCAAAGCAAAAAAGCCCACTGGGATTTCTGAAATTGTAATAATCCTCTCTGTTTTCTTCATGTTCTGTTTTTATTTTGGGCCTCCTAAAATATGGCTGGAAATGGGCTTTCAGTTGTAAAGAAAGGAAAAAATGATGGTGCTGATAATTGAAAACCACCTGATCATTTAATAACTACTCAAACTGTGGGCTACTGTAAGGGGAAGGCAGTAAGTTGGATCACACCATATTTGTTCAGTAACAATTTAACTTCTGTTGTGCCTCAAGAGAAAAATCTGAGACTGTATTTACCCTGGGTTTTAAGTCAAACAGAAGTAAATTAATTTTTAATATAAAATTAGTATTGCTCTTTCTAATGAGACACTCCTAGAAATCCATGGCATTAAATATTATCAAGCTGACTTTCTCTAAAATACTCCTGAGAATGTGTATGGACTATCCTTTATTCATGCAAAAATTAAGCAGAAAATAAGCAGCAAGAACTTTAGCATAGTAATCCATGCAGAAAGAGTCAGCAAGGAAAATGTTTGCAATTTTGATGTTTTTTCCTGGACAACATTTGGTCCCAACACATCATAATCATGTAGGAAACAGCTGTGTTCTGCTATTTACATGGGAGTCTCCTCTCCCTGCATCAAAAGACATGACTGGAAGGAGCATGTTAGCCCCAGCAGCTGTAAGGAGGGCAGTGGGTGCCAAAGGAGAATCCCAGCACTTGGGGAAAGAAGAACTGGACCATTGCCTGGCATGCTCTCACTGGGCTCATGGAGGCCCGCCCCTCCATGCTGTTTGCAGCCACTATTTAGTTACCTCAGTGGCTCTTGGGACACTAGTACCACTTACAAAAAAAGTGTATTATTGATGCTGCCTGGTAGCACTCACGTGTTCAAGATAGGCAATGATGCAGTGGAGGCCAAAGTATTTGGGCTGGAGCAATGTTGCAGTGTGGGACTGGGGCTTGGAGCGTGGGGTGGGGCGGCCATGGCCAAAGCCTGTCCTGGCTCCCTATTGGTGGACACCAGTGGGCCCTGGCCAACATCTTCCTCCTCAGCCTTGCGTCCAAGTGGCGTTCTCTTTATGCACTGTTTTAACGGTCTTCTTCCTGTTTTAGGGTTCCCCCCCTGCCCTTAGTTCCTAGCTGAAGTTTGACTGTGCTCATCCACTAGCTGTTATTTGAAGTTACACTTTCCCCTTGCTATTATTTGAAGTTACACTTTCCCCTGACCTCAATAACTACTGGGTACAGAAAGTCATACAGCTTGTTATGCAGTGATGACAGAAGCTGGTTTTGGCCAAGTTCAGGGACAAACAGGCTACCTGATACTTGCCTCTGGTCCCTGGAAAGCCATTTTTATCACAGCTAAAACCAGCCTAGGTCAAGCCAAGCCCAGGCACGTCCCAAGGTCCCACACCAGTGACAAGTTGCTTGCAATTGAAAAATGATACTGGGCTATGTTTCCTTGACTGAATACCTTTTGAAACATATTCCTTGTATGAGACCTTAAAAATACACTGTTGATGTGTCCTGATAGCAGTGCTGCTACTTGTCAGCTTTTGTTTTGCTGCAGGGCCTGAGAGTCTTGAACAATAGTGGCATCAAAGTGCCCAGACGTGGTCCGAAGACCAGGTCAGACAGTCCCTGCATAAAAGAAATTTAGACAGAGATGGATGCTCATGAAGGGCATAGGAAACTCTCGCCAGCTTTACCCAGCAAGTTGCAATAAAATAAGAAAGGGGCTGAGACTTGTAATGACCACTAGACAGCCAAAACTCTACTAATTCTTTCTTTTCCCTTTCTAGTACCTCATGTCTCTCCTCTTCCATACACAGTATTTTATTTTAATGCAGTACTTCCATGGTTTGACAAGTGCTTTGGCAGAAGTAGGAATAGCCTATTGAAAATAAAATTACATTGTGCCAGGGCAGAATCATACAGCAGCAGTGATAGTGTGTCTTTTTAAGAACACTAGTAGAAAGGGATTGTCAGTAAGGATGATCTTAGAATTTGTAGTTCATCTGAATAATGGCTACAATAATTATAACTTTAACCACAGATCTGTTAGCATTGCTAGCGTTACTGTGTCAGCAAGTTTGTTTCTATTCTGACTAACCCTTAATTTCAATTGCAATAGATCTCAAGGGCCCAGCTACGAAAGTCCATTGCACAAAGCATGGACAGACATGCAAACTGAAATAGCCTGTGTCCTGATGTATTTAAAACTTGAGGCATGTCAGTATAAGATCCTTTTTAGGAAACAATTACATGTTCTGCAACAGACTGCAAACAGGCAAAAATTTGTTAAACAGTTATAGGTAGTATTTTTTTAAATCATTAGAAATTCATATCATTCTAGGCCAAGAATATGTTTTTAAAAGAATTGCATACTTGTACATATATGTCTATTAAAATACACACGTACTTACCTGCCCTTCAACAAATATTTATTGAAGTCCTTTATCTTCTTTTTGATTTTTTCTTGTCAATAGTGCTATAGGAGTTTTTTCAAAATTATCTTAATACACCTGTTATTTCCTTTATCACGCATGAATAATGCAGTTTTTCCAAACTCCAAATGAAATTACAGTGTGCTACAACGTGTTGGATAGTGCCAAGTGGGTATAGGAATTTAGATAATCCATCCCCTTGAGTCTGAATTACTTAGGTCACTTTGGAAATGTGACTTGAAAACACAGGAAAGGCTGTACAGTCCAAAAATATTTGTAAACTGTAAAATTAAGAATTCCACATTACGTGCAATTAATGGTATGGAAGTTTCCAGTTCCTTAAAACCAAACCTCTTTTTCGAAGTATTTTTCATCAGTTTTTGGCTCACTTTGCCCCCACTTTCAGTAGTTTTATGCTTCAGGGATATATAAAGGAGATATTCCTGCTTATGTATGGAGAAAAAGAGATTTTTATGAATATCAAACAAGCATAATTTATGCAGAAATTCTATTAAAAACTCTGTTTGGCACTTTTACTTGCATTAGTAATATGAGAACTCCATTAAAATGAATTTTCCAAAAATATGTTGGACCTCAATTCTCTCAACTCATTCCCATAGTTAATCTTAGTTTTCATTGCCCAAGGACTGCTAATATATTAGTATTAACAATATCCTCTTTATTACCTTGCATAGAACTTTTTACATGTTCTCTTGTGTGAATATATTTACATTTATTTATACACATACTACCTGCAAATGCACTGGATGAAATCCTGGGCCCTCTGAAATCAATTGTTAAAATCCTACCAACTTCAGCAAGAATCACAATCTTACTCTGATTGTTGTATTTTAGACTCAGCACTTTTAGCTTCAGAACAGTGGATTAATCTCTTACAGGTTTATAGGTAGCCTGTATGCACTTTGGGTCCTCTCCTTGCATACAACCATGCAAACCAGAATTTGGCCATATTGATTCAACTTATTTTTATTCACTCATCACTATTCAGTCTGCATTTCAATTTGTTTACTACTATGTTGCATACTTTATACTACTTTGTTACATATTCTTCATTGAATTTACTCAGAGAAATCATACTTCAATTTTTATCACTTCTTCACATTTTTCCTGTTCTGGAGAGGCATGTAAAAGAAGTTTTGTATCTTTTTAGCCTATGCAAACTGTTGCTAACAAACTTGTAGAATGATTTAGGAAGCTGCACTAACTGCTTAAGTACCAGAGCTGCTCCGCATTGAAAATAACTGAAGAATGTCAGGGTATTTTACTACGATATAAAGTAAGATTTCTTATCTAACCTTATCTTATTATATGCCTTAGCAGGGGGTTGGAACTGGATGGTCTTTAAGGTCCCTTCCACCTCAAACCATTCTGTGATTCTATGAACAGAAGCTTGATCTTGCCAATGAACCTGTTATCCATAATTTCAGATGCCTTACTGAGCTATTTGAGTTCCTATCATTTAAATCCATTACCAAAAAATGCTTAAAACAAAAAGGAATCAAAGTACATGAAGTGGTGAAGGTCACTTTAGACTAGTATGTGGAAACCTTGGAATAATTTAAGGATGGATTTAGGAAATACCCTATACATATTTGATTAGATACTGAATGATTTCCATTGTGTATAATTCATAACTCCCAGTAAGAAGGTGAAGCAGATGCTGAACTGAATTATGTCCCCTATTACCTCCCTAATGTTTACTAGTGCAAGTTAGGAACAGTTTATCTTCGTGACAATTGTAGTCCTGATACTACTCTGTATCTTCAGCTTCCCAAGCTTAGAAGATTTCTCTATCTATTTTTATAAAGGAAATCATAACACTATTATTCACAAATTAATTACATACTAATTATGATTATAATTATGCATTAAATAATCAGCTCACTGTTATTGGTCTCTACATTTATTTGTAGTCAAAGCAGTTACTTTGAAACACATATTTCAGGGTGTGTGTATAATACCAAAAAGACAAAATTTCTTTTCTCTTAGTCCCCTACTAGTTGTGCCAAACAATTTTTTCTTGGGTAAGCAAAGTTTTTTTCAAAATAGTCACTGTATTACTCATTGACTTTTATTTATTTTGAAATGTACAAACAATGGAATAAACAGAAAGCAAAAAGGGATGTTTTCTGCTAAGTAATGAATTATTCAAGCAGTTAATGATGGAAACAATGCCTTCATTGAAGCTACAGCTCTCTGAGGCAACATTATGAAAAAAAATGCACTGAAACAGAGCTATCCTTTAAGTTAAGAATCAGAGCAGGTGCAGGCCTGTTGTCTGAGGTTGTCACTAACAGCTGAATGGACTGTGTCTCAGCTTTGACTGGCATGAGCAGGCAAAACTATTCATTTGCACCCCAGAAAAGGGCAATGGTGAAATGAGTTAATATATGTATGACAAAGCCTGGGAGTTGGATTTGGTTCTACTGATACAGCCACTGGCAAAGGAATGCCAAAGCGTGCATGTGGAATCATTTCTAAATCACTCACATGAAAGGCTGTCCACAGTGAAAAGACATGCAAACAGAGAATCCACACAACATTTAAGATACTATTCATAGTATTTATGACGCTAGGTCCAGTATGATGCTGATGGAGAGAACTAAGTGATGTGCATAGATACTATTTCTACCTTCTTAATTATTTTTAAGTAGGAGAAATATGTGCCCATGAATCCTTTTAATTATTTTTGCAAAGTGGTATAGCTTTACCAGGAAAAGTACCCCAGATCAGCCTACAGCCAGTTGATTAGGGCACTTCTCTGACAGATGAGACATGTAATTTTGTCTCATGTTGAAAATTACTCTAAACTGAACTCTACCATGTTGCGAGTGAGTGCTGTAATAGCTAGGCTGTTGCATCAAATAACTTTTGCCCAGTTTTCAAGAAGAAACATTTAGGTACTTAACTTCAGCTGAGTGTGTCAACACGGAACCCTTCTCTGACAGAGATGAGCTCAAAATTCTGGGGATCATATCTCAAGAGCAGCAGTGTTGAAGCTACAACCTTTTATAGCCATCCCACTAGTTAATTTGGTCTAGTCCTGTTGTGAATCCTGGACTGAACTGATCAAGTGAGAGTTTTTATATCACCTCTCTATGGAATTTAACTTAGTGTAAATCACACTCAATGCAGAGCGCAATGAAGTTTTTTTCTTTTCTTTCCTGTGTTTCAGAGAAGCCTGTCTCTTGCAGTTGACAATATATATAAGAAGCCTAACTTAGTGACTTAATTATGTGATTACTGCCTTAGCAATTTCCATTCAATACAGGAAATGTATGTATTCAGTTTAGACTCTGATTTGTTTCAGGAGTATGAAAGTTAGGCACTGTAATGATGAATATCACAACTGGCATAACTGTATAGATCTATTGTTTGATGCCAAACATTGAGTCTCATCTTGACGTTACCATTGGCTCCTGACTTTTTAATGATAAGCAAATGAAGCCTCAGTACTCTTCCCAAGGTATCCTAACCTCAGCCAGTGTGCTGGTTTGACCCTGGCCGGCAACCAAGCACCACACAGCCACCCGCTCACTCCCCCTCACCCAGAGGAATGGGGAGGAGGATCGGAAAAGAATGTAAAAGTCAAGGGTTGAGATAAGAACAGTTTCATAGGTAAAACAAAAGCTGCGCGCGCAAGCAAAGCAGAGGAAGAAATTCGTTCACTACCTCCCATGGGCAGGGAGGTGTTCGGCCATCCCCAGGAAAGCAGGGCTCCATCACGCGTAACGGTTACTCGGGAAGACAAACACCATAATGCC
>JAVJGI010000040.1:5668540-5697088 GCA_035590275.1 Ibycter americanus
TACAAAAAATTATAAATTTTATTTTTGTGCCCTCCGCCCTTCCCCCCCCCCCCCCCCCCCAATTTCATAAAAGCAAATGTGTTTATTTTTCTATCACAGAACCAATCTACCATGAAAAAATTCAGAGTTCAAAAGTGAATTGTTTCTCAGGGATATACAATGGAGCACACAGGCACAACTTCTTATCCTTATGAAGCAGAAAGTGTAAATTAGATTTTAACAAGCCATATGCAGGCTATATAAATTTGTATAACAAGCCTTACCAATAAAAAAGAAAAAAAATATCTAGTCATATGTAGTGTGGAAGTAATAGTAGTTAATACTGAAGTAAATTCAGATTTGTTGGGTTTTTTTAAAGGAAAAACACACATGACTTGTACTGAATGTACAAATTTGAGATTATTAAATAATAAATGAGTAATAATGGTTATTGAAATAATACTCTCTGGAGATTAAGAATCACGAAGTCTAACAAAGTCTTCAGTAAAGAAAAGAGCTGTCTGTCAGACTGAGAATGGTATGGTGCACTTTCAAAAAACATTTACAAATAAAACTTGTGCCCTGGAGCACTGACACAGGATGTCACTCAGAGTACATTTGTCCAGATATGTGTCAGGGTACAGCAAGGGCCAGTTGCTCCCTGGGATCTGCTCCCTGGGAGGACTGGGAGCTGTGAGCCAAGGGTGACCCCAGGCCTGGCAGTGCTCTCACCAGTGGGCACCATCCCTCAGGACCTGACCATGATGGGCAGAGCCAGGTGCCATAACAGGGTCCATCGACAGCCATGGGCAGGCAAGTGACAAGCTGATGTCAGAATCCATCCAGCAGCAGGAGAAGGGGACAAGAGTGGGGCTGGAGACATGGGTACAAGCGTGAGCCTGAGGTCCATTCCGGGGACAGGGCTGGAGACCAGCACTCCTATGGGGCAGGAGACTGAGGGCCCCAGTCTGAGCTGAAATGGGGCTCCTAGGTCCATATGTATGGGTGGGAGTAGTTCCTGGGGGAGGCTGGGCAGGGCCAGCAAGGACTGTAGTGCCCTTGGAGCCCTGACAATATGTAACTGTTTTCTTATGTGAAACAGCTAATAACAATAACATTTTAGGAGTCATTACTTATCACATAAATTAATCAGTAAATTAATTAATTAGTCAAGGGAGGTGACTGGTGGTGGTTAAACTCCTCAGAACTATCTTACTCGTTCTAGGTTTTTTGCCACCTTTCTCTATTTTTAAGGCTATCTGCTGAAATATAAAAGGGACTAAGAAATAAATCAATCAAGCAACAATACCCTCAACAACTTACAAAAAAACAAATAACTCATGCCCATGATCATGAAGTGCCAAAAAGTAGCTTCTCAGATGTCATGCAGATATGTAAGTCAATATGACACATACATAGCTTGACTGTTTAGAAAATGTAAGAGAACCAGGTAACAAGCTTCCTTTCCACCAGCCAGGAAGAAGCTATCCCTCAAACCTGCATAACACAAAGTTGCCAAGGGCAGAAATACCCCTGTCTCTGCTGATTTTACTGTTTACTACTGATGTTCTCTAAAACCCTTCTGTATATACAAACTGATTCAGAATTTTCAATCCATTAAGGTCTATTTATCAATATTGTAGGTCTGAAAATCAGGTCTTTCTCATCAGCGTAAATATTTTTATAGGATAGTTAGCAACATAGAAGCATTGTAGGGTTTCTTTCAACCCTGCTCCCAGTGTAACGGAATGTCTGACAAAGAGAAAGCAAGGTCCGTCTAGTGTCCAGCTATGAAGAAAGAGCTTATGGAGGCTTGTAGCCACTCTGACTTGTCCCAGAAGAACCAAACTACACTGGTTGCCTCAGACAGGGAGACACAATATGGCTTAAAGTAGAGGGAATTATAAGAGCTGTGTGTTCTTTAAGAAATCTATAGTATTTCTGGCTGTTAAAGTAAAGGAAATAGCATTTTCTTTCATCATTCTGTCCTCTGCAAACTTGCTGAGGTATGTGTGTGATGAAGTGACAGACTGATGCAGGGATGCATGACAACAGTTGCACAGTGTTACAGTGATTTCAAAAGCTTTGCTGATTTTTTTTTTTTTTCTATTTTATTTTAATGCTTTATCACTAGTAACGAGCATGCTGTTACTACTTATGGATACAAACTTTGCATCATATGGAAGGATACTGAAGATCCTGAGCAACAGTAAAACATGTGTTAGGGTGCTCATTACTCTGCAGTAGTAAAATCACCAGCCAGCAATCGAAAAAGAGAAATGATCACATCAAGAATAAAGTATCCCAGGGAGAGAATTAATGTCACAATAATTACATGGTTCACAGTGGAGGATGTGTGGTTATTATTAGTTCTAGAGAAGCTAATTAAGGAAGTCAAAATTCTTTTTAAACCAGTTTAATCAAGAGAAAAGGTGTTCCCTTAGCTCTGAACAACTAACATACGAGGACGGAGAATTCATGGGTACATCAAAAAGAAAGGAAAGCTAGTAACTGTACTGTACTGAGCTGAGATACCTAGAGTTAAAAAGGTGCGAGCTAATAAAAATGGTTCTCTTTGGCAAAACACAGCAAAGAACGACTACCATTCTTTAAACCTCAATGTTTTGTTACATAGTGCATACATATTTCTTTATCATGATTGACTACATTGTGCTTTTCCATCATATCAACATATTCTGAGGCAACCTCTCTACCTTGCCTGATTCACTTAGAGATATCAAACTACAGCATGGGAGAACCTGTAACGGAATGGAGACAAAAAAGGCACTCATGCTCATACCAGTCACCAGAAACAAATTAAAAATTAATCATCTTGAAATAAACAAAACCTTCTGAAATATTTGTAAAGTGTCATGTAGTGTCATGTTCTACCCATGCCCCACCCCCCTCCAGCATACTGGTGGTTTGCTGCTGGGACCAGAAAACCACTGGCTGGCTCATGAATATCTGTCTGAATGCCAGCATTGACTGCTTCATTGTGATTCAGGAGGTATAATGGAGTAACTGGATTTTCCTTTCACCCTAGCCGCTTAGCACACACAGAGATTGGGCCTCTGGAGACAGTATGGTTCTCAGCTATCTTACTCTGTTTATTGTGAAACCATAATCTGTCTGGAATCATAAATTTAATATGTTTCTTTTTTAAAATGAGCAATAGTTTGCCTAGCATGCATTTGCTGTTAGATTCCATTTAAATAATCTTGTGATCATAGTGTTGTACAGTAAAATAAATCCACTTTTGCAAGAAATTATATTCTAGAACGCGATATAGACAGCAGTCAGATTTTTTGTTATTCTACTCTCATAATGTCAGCCAGTGTCTCATTGTAAGTCATAACAATTCAGTTCTGAAATTCATCACAAAATCTTTGCAGTTCTAATGCCTTAAATGATTTTTCAAAGTGGAATTGTGGGTACAGTCTTTACTGAATCTCAGAACCCTACAAATGAAAACTGATCATTACTAAAGAATAAACATTAAAAGAGCTTAATGCATTAAGAATATCTTTAAGATTATGCACTTTGTCAATTCAAGAATCGTATGCAATGAAATTTAACTGATACCATATACTTAACTTCAAGGATATATGTCTTCTTACATATAGTTTAAAATGCATGAAATTGTCAGAATATTACACAGGGTTAATACATTTTCCTATGCATAGCAATAAAGAAAAATGGTAAATCAGAAAGAAGGATTCGAAACTACATAGGCTTTTGTGTATAGGTGAAATAAAAATAGTGGGTGTGGAGGTATGATGAAATGCAAATTGACATGAAGTTTTAAGAATGTTATTGGCTAGCAGATGGATGATACATATATATAAACAAAGATTAGACACCGAACGAATATATGACAGACCTTTCTGTGCTGCAGATGAGCCACATGCACGTGCAATGGAGTTATGTCAGAAATTAACAGGGATGCTTATATTATTAAGCTACATAAGACACAATACCTGTTCTGTTCACCAAGGTATCTACAGTGGCCTCATGTTATCTGACTTTAAGCATCTAAAAACTAATTGTCTAATCTAATCGAGTTTTTCAGCTTCTCTCTAAAATCGGTGGAGAAAGGATAATGACTCACTGCATGCTATCATGGGTTTCTATCCTTCCTGTGGAAACCCATCTCTTTATTGACCACAGAGGGAGCTAACGGCTTGGCCAAGTGGCTCAAGTTAAGTGACATATAACCTACCCAAATAAAAGGCAAACAAATGAGAAAAAGCTTTAAAAAGGAGATTAAAAGGAAGAAAACAAAGACCAGCAATTAGGTGATACCTAGATCTACATAATAAATAATGGAAGAAAAAATTATACAAACTAATGTAATTTAAAAAAAATACTACAATTATTTCTAGCACGACTTTTTAAAGTGAATATTCAAACCAGGTGTCTCAGAAATGTCCAGCTACATATCTTACTTGAAACCTTGCACAATGATGTGGCTGGTCAGTGCATGGTTTCAGTTATTACGTTTCCAATGTATTCATACATAACTGAATCGGTATTTTACGCTGTACATTTTTGTACCGGCACTCAATTAATTAATCCTCTCAAATACGTTAGTCTGTTTCTTTTCTTTTTGTTCTTGTTCTACAAGGGCCTGAGCCAGCTTACTGATTTTTTCCATTTACTTCAAAACAACCCGAATCAAAGCCATACACCTCATCTCTCTTAGAAAATTGAATTTGAATCTCCAAAAAATTGCAAAGATGTCATTATATAGTCAGTTGCTTAACAAATATAAAAATAAACCTTCTGCTATATATGTCAGAGGTATATTCTAACAAAATTTATCTTTTAAAGTCATTGATGAATAAGTTACAGATTAAATAGTTCCTGCAGTGTATAGACCAAGCAATAACATAGCTAATGTTCAGTTAGTTTACTTAGCCATTTTAGATGCTTATGCTACTTGTTATTTAGAAGTTTGTTTTTGTAACTAGTTATCAATCAATATTGCTAATGTAGTTTACAGTAGCCACCAAAAATTAGATTTGCCTGGCAATGAGAAAGCTAATCTACTAATTTCTTTTTACTGTAAAAGTATGTGTCACAGTAAAAGTATGAGCCAAAAAAGTGTTTTGAAAGATGTATGTATGATTCTTATACATACTGCAAACAGGACTTTCTATCAGCTAAACATGTTTTTAAACATGTCTATTGATAATGATGTATTTGAGCAAATTACTCTGAGCAGCCTGATGTTTCCTTTGTGTGAGGTTTCAAGAAAGTTTTCACTTTGATTCATAACAAAAGTTAGAAAAATGGAAAGTAAGTTACTTTTAAAGCATATTACAGAACAGAGAAAGTATCTCTGCATTTTTTTCTGGTGGGCTTTTTTGGATTTTTTTTTTCTTCCCAGTTTTGGTAAATCAAACGTAACAACTGGTTGTTGCATTTTTCAGAAACCTGTCAGCAGTATGGCAGGTATGTATGTTCTTATTTAGGCAAGAGTATCTCCTGTAGAACAAGGGATCTTTCTTACTATAGAATGCTTACAACTTTTCCATTCTTTGCAAAGAGCCTTGAAGCCTGGAGTTACCAGATCTTAGATACCTGTAGGAATGTTTCTCAAGTGTTAGAAAGTCTGAAAACCTATACTACTCTCAATCATCCTACATTAATTACTACTAAGGTGTGTTTTTTTTTTTTTAAAAAAATTGTTTCTATGAAATAGCACTTTCTTATAAGGAAAAGTCTTATAAGAAATGTCATAATCATCTTATTTGTTTTAAGGTAGGAAAGCATTTTAATACCTTATTGAATTTGTAGGCTAAAGGACTAAGGGTTTAAAGTTGGATTCTGGATTATGGTGTGTTAAACAGTAGGTGACCATTTTTAGCCATAAGTGCACAGGATTTAGCATTAATTATCATGAAATAAAATGTCAAAGGACTTAAAGGATTTAACAAAATCTTGAGTGCAACTTGCAAGATTAGAAATGTTACTTTATTTCTGCATAACAGAACTGTGTAAAAATCAGTAGTCATCCAGAAACTTATTTTGAAAATTGAAGACATATTGGATATTATAAAACTACCTTGATTTTAGTCTTCATATAAAAGGTCATTTAAAATAATAAAATAACAGAACAATAACTAAATCTTTAACATTTTAATAACTACTTTAGCAGTTGCATTATTCGGGTCATTATTTTCACGTAACAAATGACCTCTAAGGTAAAAAATAATGAAATAAGATATTTAACAACAGCTTCTTTTCATGTTCTTAAAATCGTAAATAAATTTTACAATGCAAGCACATTACACAACCCTCTCAGACCAAAGTAGATTCCAAATAGGCCAATGTTTGTGCACAGTTAATGTATTGGTGTTATTAGCAATTTTTAGCTTTAAAATTTTTTTTTATAATTAAATCATTTTCTCCCTCTGTCATCTTCATCCTGATCCATATGTCTACAAAACCCCCCTGTATTATCACTGTATAATCACTGTATATATCACTGTATAATCAACTTTAAGGGAAAATCATGAAAGAAATAAGCAGTTTTCAAAAATTATGAAGACTGTATGCAATGAAAATTATTCTGATTAGTCTTGAACCAACATACTGAAATTTCATGGCATGTTTCAGTACGGATTATTGTTTAAAGGTCTATATAAACCGATTAACTTTTTTGCAAGCAACATGTTATTATAATACTTTAATTATTTTTAATTAAATATGCTGTTTGTATTAAATATATTTATAATTATTTAATTATATTTAATTAAATATTTATAATTATTATAATTTTTAATTATTATAATTGAGGGGTGGTGATGCAGCAGTATGCATAATTTACCCAGGTTTTTATAACCAAAGAAATTTGCCATTCATTTCACATACTTCCTTACTCTCTTTCTATATAGACCAGCAGTGTTTCAAGATGCTTGCTATTCAACAGTTTTTTAGACAACAGAAAATAAGGGCAAAAAATACACTGAGAAGGAAAAATCCCCAGAACTGCTCAACTGGAGAAGATAGCAACTTTTCTACTTTATTTCTGAAACGTTTTCCAGTAAAATCTACTCCTGCTGTGCTTGGGAAAAATCTTAAGAGAAAACGAACACATATGAGTCTAAAAAATGGCCTCTCCTATCCCTGCATTGATGGATAACAAGATGGATAATGTGACCTGTGTTATAGAAGTCTGTCAAAAGCTTCCATAAATGTTATTGCAATTTAACTGATAAACTCTTGGAAAGATGAATGAATAATAGAGAGGATGAGACCTGTTCTGGGTGGAGCATGTAGCAAACTTACTGCCTTAGTACCTATTTTATTCTGGTCTCCAGACGGGATGCAGAGGAAAGAAGCAAATCCCTTTGCAGTGGAAAACCTGTGGCCCACAGGCACAAATCACTGTGCATTTGTTAATACAGCATATCCTTTTTTTGCAAGTAAATTCCTCAAGCTAAGAGCTACCAGACAAAGCAGACGGGAGTTTCTCATCAAAGAAACATACAGTCATCCTCAAGCAAATAATTTTACAATGTAAAACACAGAAAGGGAGCGACAGAAGACAAATACACACAAAAGATTGCAGTCATTTAGTGAATAGAGTGAGGCATGGCTTAGGCTGTTTAGAAATGTTGAACGTATTTGATTGAGTAGAGCAAAGAGTGAAAAATGAAATAAAATACCAGAATGAAAGAGGAAAAAAATAAACCCAAACACCAAAAAAAAACCAGAGTGAAGGAAGCATGACCAAAGAATAGAAAAACTAAAGGTATTTTTAAAGAGACAATCGAAATTGTATCTTTGAAAGGGTAGAGGGAAATGATACGAAAGCAGAAGGCTGTTCTGCATCCTGTTAGCTATTAGATGAAAGAAAACCATCATACTATCTTTCTGTTGACAACATTGTCATGCTTGAAGAACACCACTTCCAAGTGAAATGCCTCTTAGGAAGAAGCTCTCAAGTTCTGAGTATAAAGAATAGCTTAAGGATGTACCTGATACTTCATTAAGCTTCAGTTGTGCACATTTTATTACTACTAATGAGGGTTCTCAAGATGCAAGAAGTTGAGAGCTAGAGAGAGTACACTTGTGGACAAGGCTTTCAACTGGGACATAGAAGATTCGGTCAATTTCCAAGTGGCACGTACTCCCTCTGGGTCCTGCCAATGTTCTTTATCTCTGGAATACAAAAGTAAGACTGAGTCTATAACTCCAGGATATTATAATGATAGATGTAATTATGTTTATGAGATTTTTATGTAGTGTATTCAATCCTGAATTTAATTCAATTCAAAATGAAGACATCAATTTTATATTTATGAAATAAAAGTGAAGGGTTTTTTTAAAAATAGTGATGAGACTAAGGTTCCTTTTCAGGAGGTATCAAGTAGCAAGTGTCTTGACTATTTCTGTGAGATTATCTCAATTTCTGCCTTAACTTTCTTCTTCCCTTCTTTCCTTCTTTCCTTCATATTACTTCCATAATATGAAAATATCCTTAAGTCTTTTCAAATTTAGGAAAGACAGCTTTGTAGAAGTTATAGGAATTGGTCCTTACACTGAACTGTAATTCAGAAAATCTTGACAAACTGGATAAATTCTGGTTAGAAATTAGGGAAGTCTTTCTCGAGATATATACAATGAAACTTTGAAATACTTTGGAATATTTTGCTCAGGAATTTATGGCATCCACTTTCCTGGAGTTTTTGAAAGGCAGGTTAGGCAGCTTTCTCTCAGAAATGATTTATCTTTGGCTTTGACTAGATGATTTTTCAAGATTATCTGACAAGTCTAGGGGTTTGTTTGTTTGTTTGTTTGTTTGATATCTAGTATAGAGGGCAAAAATCAATTGAAGTAAATATAGATAATGAAGTTCTGCCAAAGGAATTGCTTCTCATTTGTGTCTGCATATTTGCAGATACAGTTGTTTTGTATTGTAGATACAATTTCATTTACCGTTGACCAAAAGGAAAAGATTTTGCAGACATTTTAAAATAATCTACAATAGCATAAGAGAAAGAGATATAGCAGAGACAGTGATAAGCAAAGACAGTTTTGTGATATTCTCCAATAGTATGAGTAAGCTGAAAGAGTTTGGAGGTAAAATAAAAAAATAATCCACTTATGCTCATAGTTATTATACCTCCTTCCTAAACCTAATCAAAGAAATGTAAAGGACTGAAAAGTGCTAATCTAACCATGGAACAGAGGAAAAAATGCACTTGCTATAAATAATTGGATCCATAATATAAATATCAGAATAGTTTTGTTAATTTTTCTCCTGGAATAACAGCAACAACTTTTTTTTCAGGTGTGAATCATTCAAAGCATCCAAAGACTGCACAAAGCCCTGTGATAGACAACAAAGGAACCTCCACTGGGGAAGTGGAAGGGTGATATCTCAATTCCAGTACCTTAGAAAGAAATAATTACAAGAGGAATATGGTTTCAGCAATTCAAACAATTCCCTCTTTCAGCTTTCTGATGATTTTAGTTGCTGTTTGGGGACTGCATCAAAATTAGGAAACAGAAGACACATGAGCTGAAGGTACGCAAATTGACAGTTATATTGAATATGTGTATATATATATATATATGAAGACAAGATGAAGAACAATTCAGTCTTAATACTGAACAAAAATAAAGCCATAGACAAATAACATCAAAGAAGCTGAAAGGATTAATAACAAATTGATCTTGTCTGCTCTTTGGAAATTCTCTTCAGAAAAGGAGAGGGGAGCCATTAGAAGCTGAACAATCTGAAATGTGTCCTTTTGCAGTTCAGTGGAGAAATCAGGGCCTCTTACTGATCACTCAGTGGGAAATAATATATAGAATACATGACTACTGAAATCGAACGCTTCATAAGACAGAGATCAAGTACTGCATACTTTTAACATACTGTCTATTATAAACAAATTCACTGATTTTTTCAACTAGTCATTCAGTTGATAAGTTAATGAATACTTTTATACATTATAGTTTAGAGGCTTTATAATCTTTTTAAGGATCATAAAAAGATGAGATACAATAGGTCACGTACCCAGTAATGATATGCTGAAGATCCCAGAGACAAGAGATCAAAATGGAAACTCAGGTCCATGTTTTTATAAAGAGTTTAAGAGGGATTCTTTTCTAGTGTTATCATCTCTGTTAAGTTGTGAGTACAACCCAACTGACAAAAAATGCAGGATTTTGAATTTAGATATTTCTAAATACAAACAAATGTATTAAATAGCTGCTCAGGAATTCACTCTAATTTATTAATCCCCTTTATTTTACATAAAATTCATGATTTATTAATTCTTATCAAGTATAGGAAAAAATATCAAAACCCTTTCAAGTTAAGAGCCTCAATAATGGCTATATGAATGAAATATAATATAAAGGATTTTTTTAAAAAATAATGAAATCTATTTTTTTCATATGTACTTTTTCTATCAAAGCAGCAGGAAAAGCTAAATATGGAAATTTTTTTGAGGTTTTTTTAAAAAATAGTATTAAGCACTCAAGATTTAGGCTGTTGTTTTTTTGCTTTAGCTATGCCTAAAACTAGCTACAGCTACAGAAACTGTTGATCAGTCAACAATTTCCTTTAGGCATATAAAAATATGTTTATATTGTGTCATTTTGTATACTTATATACTGAAATGGGTAACTTCTTCATATGTATAGAATGTTTTTTATTATTATTATTGAAAAATCTTGGAAAATTACCAAATTTACTTTACATATTTGATTTTAGTTCCTTTCCTTTCTTTTTTTTTCTTTTTTTCTTTTCCTGTTTCCTTTTTCCTTTCCCTTTTTCCTTTTTCCTTTTTTTTATTCCCTTCCTTCCTGTACTGAGAAATTGCAGATTTTTCCAGTTTCAGTAATTTATTTAGAACTGGTCAGTATTCATCATAATCATGATCTGTGCTCAGTAACCTGTGTTGAAGATGTTGATGAGCACAACTAATTCAGAGTGAATGAGTGTACATCCTCACTTACCACAGAAAACATCAGCAAAAGGGAAACCTGCTTAACTTCCAAAAGAGACAAAAGCTTTTTTTGGCTATTGAAGGTGATTACTTCCTTCACAACAAATAAAAGGTCTTCATAGGTCAAGATAGACTAGTGTAAACAAGGCACTGTAGATATCCTGCCTTGCCAGTAAAGAGATCTTTGACCTCGAAAACTCTGAAATGTGTATTATAAACTAAAAAGTACATTTTTAATCAAAACTAAAAGGGAGAAGGGCTTTTCTTAATTCACTATTATTTTTAATCTTTTCTATAATAATTTTCTCTAATACTTTAAGCATGCAAACTAATCCAGCTGTTCCATTACAACAGTCCTTTTTATCATACTCCATTTTGGCTTTGATAAATACATAATTGACTCATTTATTCCTGTAGGAACAACTTTCCTTTGGAAGACTGCAAGTGTCAGGTATGATGCAGTAATTCATGAGGAGGGTATCATGGTGGTCCATGATGGACGAAGAATATTGTGGAATTTAGATCTCTTCCAGATATTCCCAAAAGATCTATGAAATTCTTGTTTGCCCCAAGCTTTAGAAACAGAATAAAGAAAAATTATTAAATATTCTTTTCATCTAGGACAGGGAAGTTACCCTGACTCCTCCAAGTAATGGCAGTTGACCTACAGCACTACAGTGGAAGAGCAGGACACTCTGTTTTAACACCTGTATAAGATCATGGGACCACAATCTCATGAACTGCTTTAGTTTTTGAGCTGATTTAGTTTTGGTTAGTTTTTTTGTTTGTTTTTCTTTAGCTCACATTTTGATAAAGGTAGGATATAGAGATTGCTCTCTTACTTTTCCCATTCCCTTTTTCACTGATGACATAAATTGTTTCATTAAAGGCATGAATTAGTCATAAATTTTGACTTGGTGTCCTTTGTAGTGCTCAAGACTATTCTGAATGCTGTTGCACAATTTACTCTTGTAGCTTGATCCCATTTTGACATCAGCCTTAATTTTCTTTCTCGTCTGATTCCTTTTCTTCTGTCACATCAAATATAAGCTAGTAGTCTTTCCTGTCTCTGAGCATGATGCCAGCCAAAAAAACCCAACAACAACGAAAAAAACACTTGACAGTCATCATCATGCTGTTGTTCTAAGTCTACTACTTAGTGCATTGACAATATTAGCTCATCATTTCCTTTAACACACTGTCTGTTTGCTTATATCCATCTAGGTGTCTTCTGCCCTGTACTTAGATTGAAAGGCCTTTGGAGCCATTTGAAGATCAGTAAAGTTCAGCCATGGGCATTATAGCAATGAAATTAATAACTATTAATATTAATCTCTAGAATAAGATAGATAGCATGAGGCTACGAGAGAAGCTTTTAGATCTAGATGGAATTACGACACTTCTAATACTGCTGATAAAGCAATATTAATTGCATGAAAGCTGTGAAGACTGTACAGATTTTATGGAAATGCACATAAAAATAAAATTCCAGTCTTTGCCTTTTTTAGGACTGACAGCAATAGTGTTGTAAATAACTAAAAAAAAAATCTTGAATTTAAAGCACCTAAGCATATGCTAAACTTCAGAGTCCTGGCTAAATTCATGCTTAAATCATCATATAAGTAAGCGTGTTCTTAAGCAAGTTTCCAGTGCAATAATGAGATGTAACCACAGCGAGAACTATCTGAGCACACAGAAGTACACACACAAACACAGTAGGTTTGTTTGGTTGGGGGTTTTGTTTTTTTTTTTATTAAAGCTAATGTCCAAAAGTCCTCTATTTCAAGATATTTATTAACATTGATACATTTAATTAAAATATATTCAAACCACATGAGGATTTGCAGTCATGTGGCTGAAATTTAAAATCTGTGTAGGCAAAGTTATGTACCAAAACTGCTGAGGCTAATTTTTAATATCTTTTAGCACCTTTGTGACTCTAGCCTCTGAGAGGTAATGATCATTATAATGCAAATATGCAGTCTTAGCATATTTGATGAAAAATGTTTCCTCATCTGAAAGTCATATTTTTACATGTTTTGTGCCTGAAACAAGATACAGCCCTTTCTCTATTTGTGGCTTCTTTAATAAAAATAATTAGCATTACAGAGGAAGGAACTATTCAGTCATTAAGTTGTTCCTCAAAAATGTTTTCATTTTATATCATAACAGTTCCCTTCTGAAAAGAAATCTTCAATGATACTCAATTAAGTTGAATACTGTAACTAGGAGAAGTTCAATTTTTATATAAGACCGAATTGCAATTCAGACTTCTTCATTATTTGTTATAATACGTTATCTGGAGAGTTTATTCTGTGAAGCTTAAGAGTGTACCAGTATTAATATTTTCCACTTGTTTCCATGGCTGATACAATATCATTGTGGTTCAGAAAGCTGTATGTAGTCTTTCCTATCTAACAGAAGTGATTTCAGAAACTTCATATTAAACTCTGTAAACTCTCAAATAGTTTTATTTTTCCTTTCATTTCTGGGCACAGCAGACGTCCTTTAATGTGCTGGACTCCTGTCTTGCATTGTGGCTATGGACACTTTCAGTGTCAATAGAGCCTTGGTTTACTGTCTTTCCTATACCATTTCACCCACTAGCGGTCTCTCAGGTTAGTAGCTGTTCTTGTTCTATTTGCAATGACAATATTGCAGCCATAGTACTCCTATGTTAGACACTCCATTGTCTTAGCAAAGGTACATATTAGAGAAACTTTCCAAAAACATTTCTCTTGAATTATGAGCTTGAAATCAAGAGGCACTAAAGCACCCTGGCACACCTTCTATTCTGTACAGTTCATGGTTTATTGCTCCTTCCTCCAACAATGGATTCTCAGTTCTGAATTAGAATGCATTTTGTTCATGGTATAATTCAGGTTGGAAAGGACCTCAGGTTACATCTCTAATCTAACTTTGTGCTCAAAATGGGGTCAAGTTACACAACTGCACTCTGCATAGCCTACTTGACTGTCCTGATGGTGAAAAATTTTCTCCTGAACTGATTCTTAAATCCAGTTATTTCTATCTGTATTGGATCTGTCTGAGATAGAGTTAATTTTCCCCATAGCAGTCCTCATACTGCTGTGCTTTGTATCGGTAGCTAGAAAGGCGTTGATAACACACCAGTGTTTTGGCTACTGCTGAGCAGTGTTTGCACAGCATCAAGGCTGTTTTTCCAACATTCCTCACCCCTCCCTCCTTACCCAAAGGCCAGTAAGCTGGAGGTGGGAAAGATCTTGGGAGGGAGCATAGCCAGGACAGCTGACCCAAATTGAGCAAAGGGACATTCCTTACCATATGACGTCTGCTCAGCAATAAAAGCTAAGAGAAAGGGGGAGGAGGAGGGGGCATTTGTTCTTATGATGTTTGTCTTCTGAAGCAACTGCTACACATACTGAAGCCCTGCTTCTCGGGAAGTGGCTGCACATCACCTGCTGATGGGAAGCAGAGAATCAATCTTTTGTTTTCCTTTGCTTCTGTACATGGTCTTTGCTTTTGCTTTATAAAACTTCCTTCATCTTGACCCACGAGCTCTTTTCCATGTCATTTTCTCCTCTATTTATTGTCCTGCTGAGGAGGGGGAGTGACAGAGCAGCTTGGTGGGCACCTGGCATCCAGCCAGGGCTAACCCACCACACTATCCCACTCAATTTCTCCTGCTACTGACTGACCATTCCCAGAAACGCTTGCCACTAGAATTGCCACAGAATTTCTGAAGTTTGTTGGGCTTCAGTTCTAGATGCTGATTCCAAATGAGGTTACTCAAACCTATGGTAGAAATCTGGAAGAGAAAATATAGAAAAGATCTATTTCCTCCTTTGCAATAACAACACTGTAAAATAAAGCTTTTTGACATTATATGAACTCCTACTATCAGCATCTGAATCAATACTTGTTTTCTCTTCAGCGCTGGAAGAAGTTTATTAATTATACTTGTCAATTGGTGTGGGAATCAGGAAAACATTATCTCCATGAATGCTTGTCACTATGGGTAGTAGGTCATGTCAGGGCACACTACAAGGCAAACAATGAAGGATTTCCATCTGTGAGCCAAGAGTATTCCACCAGAGCTCAAAGTGCATCACTGGCTACAGAATTTTTGTTTTGTTTTTTTGGGTTTGGATTTTTTTTTATTCCTCATAGCTGCAAATCTTTGAACCTTCACTGAGAGGTATATGGGTCTTAAGGTATTTTGATAACTGTGTTCATTCAGAAAAGTATAAGATCCATCACCACACTGCTGATTCATGTGGGACACTGTTCAAAAGCACCCACATTATGACTCTATTCACACAAATATTAATGGAGTTAAAAATACCAACTGACTTGATGGAGCACATCTTCAGAATGGAAAGGTAGACTTAGATTAGATAACATGAAGACATCTAAGTTTATTAAATTAGCTGTTTCCTGATTCACATTTTTCAGGTTCTTATCTAAATTACCTTTTATCTATCCTTTTCTCTCCTCTCACCTTAGTAAGGGGAATCTTATGCACAAATGTAAGTTAAATTATCATTGCTTACCAGATTTTCTTACAGGTATTTATGTATGCATGAACATACATATATATATATATGTATGTATATATATATAAAGTCAGTTTCCTCACCCAGTCAAGAAGCCCCTATAGACATCTTCAGATCTTCATTATAATTTCTCAGAACCCCAAATAAAATTCTGGGTTTTCATGCTGTCTTCAAAGCATCTGACAATCATTAAACTCATAGAGTTTTAAAACCACTGCCTAATATCTTCTCTGGGCTTGATCTTACCACCCCCAACCTCCAACCATCTGTCTCACTCCATCTGTTGTCTCATCTTCTACTTAGTTCAAAAATTCTTTGGATGGGGATTGTCTTCTTGGCTTGCATTTGTGCATAGGGATCCTGGACTCTAATAGACTTCTAAGTATGGTAATACAAATAATAGTAAGCAACAACTTCAGTTGTCAGTCAAGGAGGTATATTGCAATACAGTTTGACCAAACAGAAGGCAACAGAGCATTTTCAGTATCTGAAAGACTTTATTCTTGGGGCAATTTTTTATGCCTTATGTTCAGCATATTTCTGTAACAGTAATTTTCAAATGTCTGTATATAAGCAGTAAGCATTATTACAATTGACTGCACTGAAATTGACATTTAGTTAGTGGGGCAATGCAAGTTAAATATCCATCAGTTTTCTGAAGTTTTAAAGTTTATTTGTTTCTTTATGTTTAGAGTTGCTGATTCTTCTGGAAATTCTGTTTGTATGAGTATTGATAATGTAGTTTGTGGAGTGCTACACTATTATCCTGAGCTAATCACTGAAAAAAAATCTGGACTGATGTTTGCTTTATATTTATCTTACTCTACCTACTGATACTGGCTGTTTGTATCGTTTATTTTTAGTCAAAAAAACCCTATTAATCGTTAAGAAAATAGAGTACTACATCCCTTCACAATTAAAGCCTGGTCAGATATATCTCCATTACCATTTCCTCCAGAGAGAGGCTGTCAGATTTCACTTTAATTCCAAGACTTCTATGAAAGACCACCTTAATTATAGGATTTTGGGCATAGCATTTATATTGTCATTCATCTTGATTGATGCATATTGCTGAGTTGTCAGTCTAAAAATCTATTGAATTTATTTTCAAAATGTATTTTCATTAACTATTTACTTGTTATGCAATGAGAATATAAGATATGCCTTTTAAAAAACTTTTTTAATAATAAATATACATTTTTCATTACATATTTTGAGCTTGGCTGTCACTGAGAACCTCTCCATGTCAAAATGCTGAACCTAAGGAAATTGTTGCAAATTTATTCTTTAGGTTTGGCCTCAGAATCAGTGCATATATTCCCAGCTCAGCCTTCAAAAGCAGGAACCGCAGGCTATATGAAAATTATAAGAAAAGGAATACATTGTATTATCTTCTGAAGTACATTATTATGTTCTAGCTTATTAGAAAATATAAAACTTTGGTATAGGGTTAGAAGTTTCCCTTGATCATGTAACGCAACTATTTTAGAAGAGTTTCACACAGATCTGCGTATGAAACTAGTACCATTCAAAGTCTATAACAACTGATGAAAAGAAAGTAAATAATGAAAAAATATGAACAACTAATATTTTGGGTGGAAAAATATTACATACCTGTTGCTGCATTCTGGTGATGGATTCAAATGATATTATGATGATTTTTGCTGTCACCATGCAACTCCAAAAATGCTTATGTACATTTTAGTTTTCTCTCCTGCCAGAACTACTCATATATTAAACCAGGTAAAAGAATCCTATAGACAATTACTGGTGGAAAGAAATAAAAAAGAAAGGAAAACTAATGACCTAATATATACTTATATAAATATAAAGCATATTTTCAATAGATAATGTGTTGAAATAACACATTCCAAGCAGCAGTTATAGTGCTTCTGTAACCAAAGTAGACTAGGCCACTCACTATCTTTCTGAAGAATTTCCAGCCCCCTCAAAAGCTGTGCTAAACCTGAAACCTGCAATAATATGCTGGTGGTGAAATGCTTTCTGTCTCATGGGTTGAACATTTCACTCACGTGGTTGCCTCCTGCTCTTTCAGAAACCTGGTGCAATGATGAAGATGGCAGTGAATACCAGCAAATAGAATTTACTTAGTCCTGATTGCGAATAAACCAGTGAGCTTGTAGCTACTTCACCTCTAATGCTCTGTGGTAAAGGAGGGAAGGACAAAGACTAAAGGATTAAAAATTTTTGGTAATATGATGTCATGCTAGCCACAGCTGAGTGTGGGAAAAGTATATAAATATTATGAATGAGTACTACTGTACTGGCTTTGTTATCTTTGAATTCACAGTAGTGAATCTGATTTTTTCTTCCTGTTTTCCTTGGTTTAATAAATGCCACGTCAAAACATTTTAGTAGACTATAAAAAATATTTACAGGTTTCTGAGTGCCAACAATATTACTGTAATTATCATAGAAGTGATGTACAGCATTAAAAAAACATTCTTATTTAAGAATTTATTATTTAAATAGTGCAGTTGAAAGGCGCTATCAAGTAACTGCATAACAGAGTCAAGGGAAGCAGAGAATATGCTTCATTGTGTAGGACAGTTAATTTATCTTCTTTACTCTGGAATTCTGCTTGTCACATAAAACTTTAAGGCAGAGCTGAAGCTCAGTAACATAAGGCTTATTAAAAAATAAAATACAGTTCAACTCCACTTTTAAAGTAGTAAAATACAAATTAATTAGGATGCTGCCAAATGAATTAACGCAGCTTATGTTTCAGAAGTGCTCAACAATTTTATGTGGACTGAGTTTTAGGTACCTAGCTTGAAATAGACATGCAGTTTACAGTTATTGTATAGAAAGAGCACACAAGTTCAGTCACAGAGCACAGAACGAAATGAAGAGTTTGCAACCAAAGGGTAGATATTTTAACCCCCCCAGCATCTTAAAATTTCAGGCACAAAGTATTGCATCACCTGTTCTAACTTCTGGTATCTACAATGTATATACAAGTCAGTCATTGTGACTTCCTTTATAAGCAGTGGAGAAAAACAAGTATCTTTAGAGTGAGTCTCCTCAACCTAAGAGACATGGGATAGAACATGTTATTTCTCTGCAATAAGTGGAAGACCATCTAATTGACTACTCTGATGTGACCTCTAAAGTAATCTCTCCCAAAATATTTCAAAATACGACACCCAAAAATTATTCATAAAGGATGAGTAAATATTCCTGAAAACCCTTGTAATAAGATCATTTATCTTTAAGCTGTAATTCAAATTATAATCTGCAATAGTTTATGATTAATTATATTATTCTATTAAAAGGAACTTGCAATCTAGTCAAAAGGTTTGTTTGAACTGTTAAAATTTTTTTGCAGATTATTAAAGGGATAATGACATTTTCAACCTACCTTTCTGCACCTCTAATCCTCAGAAGTCCAACTGAGAGTATGCTAAGCAATGCAAAAAGGGCCCTGTTTCTTTCTAACTCAATATTTGTTTAAGATAATTTCCCATGTCATATTAATATATATTATAGAATATAAATCTTCAGTGACAATAGTCTTCAGCTTTTGAGGCAAGATTAAATGAAGTCTCATATTTATTCTTTTAATTACACATTCCCAAAACATTTAGAGGTATAAACAAGTATGTATACAGGCTTTTGACATTTTTTTTCTTTAGATAATAAAATGCTGTCAGTTTTCATTGATATATATGTCAGTCTTCAACCATCTAAATACTTTTCTGTTAGGTTTATTTTACTCTCTGGTGATGATTAATGACATTATTTAGTTTAACCTACGATTTAAGAGCAAATAGTGTCCTTTTTCCTAATGGATGAGAAAAAAAAAAATCTTTCTAACTTGATCACTGCCCCTATGTTCTGGAAAGTAAGAGAATGGTTACACTGCAAAATGTAAAAAAAATAAATTATCTTTCATTTTAAACAACATTGCTAAGTAGAATTAATTGGTTACCAAACCATGTTACTGAGTGATAAATAAATAAAAGATTTTTGTGTAAGAACATAGAGAGATTTGGTGGAAGGAGGAGTTACAGATCTGGTAGCTTATAATGTAGTTCTTCAGACCCATGGTGTTAGATGCAGAGTTCTCCTTTGACTCACAAATACAATTGGGGAATGCTTAAAACAAAAGTTTCTGAGAGGCTCGACTGCTGTGTTCTCCATTTCAGAACTAGGAGACATAGAGGCATGACAGTTACTCATTTTGCACTTTCTATTACTTTCAGAGTGGAAAACTCTTAACAGTTTTCACAGTATAGGTAAATATTTTCTCAGTTAGTTTAACTAATTCATGTTTAGTTTATGATAGAAGATATTTTTAGAAGGCTGTAAACTTTCAGGTGTACACCCCCCACCCAAAAAAAAAAAAAAAAAAAGATTTCATTTAGAGTTTCATTTGAGTATTCATTCCTTCCCAGATACCATGAGCTGGCACTTTATTTTTGTAAATCACAGTAAAGAAGAAACGTCCCAAAAGACATTTTATAGGGTTAGTGTATCAACCTGTTTGATGATAGTGTACAAGTGCAGAACCCTGAAGGTTAATAGATGCACCATACTGCTCAGAGTCATTCCTGATGCCTCACCCACCATGAATCCAGCTGTTTATCTTGATGTGATATTAGGGCTCGGTGCATTCAGGACACTGAAAAATGTAATGGGTAAGATTATGATCTGAAGTGCACCAGTGTCTTTATGACATATTTGTATTCCAGGTTTCACATGAAATTGTGAAATTACTTCTGATCTACTATGTAAATACGACAGGACTTTTAAAGAAGAAGGAATTGATTATTCCTGCTACGAGTATTGTCTTCACAATTTCTCATCCACTTCCTTGACTGCTAAGAGCACAAAATGTACATAAAAGGACATTTTCTGGAATTGAAATTAATTAAAGGCCTTCAGTCTCTACTCTTCTTCCAGTTGTTTATAACTAACGGTTAAAACTGGTAACTTTATGTCCGTGTCTCCCAGCTTCTCCAGCTAACATCTCAGTTTCAAAACTAAATGCTGTAGTTGGTAGATCTTGATTTTCCCACACCCCTTGACTTCTTCTCAAGCAACAATCATATGGTGAAAATCCCTTTGCATCAAACTCTTTTCCCCCAGTTTGAACATCATAAAATCATTTATGTTCTAAACTCTGCTTTTTCTGTTTGGTTCAACTGTTAATTTATTCTGTTAGTTACAGCATTTCTCATTAATCTGGAAAATTCTATGTCTGTTTAGAATGCAGGATGGGCTAAGGTTCATCTGCAAAAAAAATCTAAATCTTTGCTTAAACTGTAAATCCTGAATTTGCAAATAAAATATTAGATTACACAAAGAATTGAAAAGGAAGTTCACACTAAAATATGAAAATGTTGTGATGTGTGTGGTTACCCTGAAGACATTAAAGACTATTGCAAAAATGGAATATCTTTGAGTTATTAAATAAAAGTTTTAGAGGAGATAAAAATGCACTGGGGGAGACACTGGAAAGTTATGGACAGGCAACACAGAGAGGTAGATAAAAGGTTGGGACTTAGTTGAATATCATGGAAATACAAAACCCAATTACTATTAAAATTTGAGATAACAAAAAATAGAACAGATAAAGAGAATTGTTTTTTTCTGTATCAAAAACCACAACCTTTGGAATTCATTGTTGCAAGAAACTAGTGTCGTATTGCTTACAAGGCTCATAGAACAAGACTTTTATGCTGTACAGTTCTGCAACATCATAGTTGTAGCAACCCAAGAAAATACCTTATCAGAACAAATTTCAACAGTGTTTACAAGGAAAAACTAAGGCATAGTAGTGAAAAGAAAGGGATTGTTACATATATTTTCGTAGTTCAGACCTCAGGTAAGAAGAAATGACATGAATGCTTACAATGAAGGAGTTCACTGCAACAGCGCTTTTCCCCCTATGATTGCATTAAATAGTCACTTTTTTAGGTAATCAGAAAGGGAAAATCCGTGTTTTGCCAAAGCCAGTTGGACTTTTGTCATTGGTTGTAGTGAGGGAAGACTTTCACTTTCATTGCTCTTACTGGAAGCTTTCATGAAAATTAAACTACAATAGTAATGAAAGACTAAAAATATAATGAGAAGAAAGGAATTATTTTCTATTTTCCATATCTTATTTAGTTATTAAACTTCAGAAGGTTTTCGTTTATCCATTTGACATTTCTATGTATTTATTAACTTTAGAAAAGGAGGAAAGATTATTACATTTCAGTAATATTTAAGATTACCTGCTGCTTATAATATTTTTAAGTTAACACCAAACTTATCATATATGTAATCATGCCACATAGTACTCAGCTTGCATCATTCAACCGAAAGTAGATGATATACTTATTCATCTTGTTAGACTTGTTAGACTGATGTTAAGCTTGAATTTTATTCCTTGCAGTTTAAACACTCTTCATCATGTTTCGTTCCAGTAGGTGACTGCTTTCTACATCAACTTTGTTTTCCTAAACAAGCAAAGGTCTTTCAGAAACAGATCTTTTTTTACACAGGGGGTGAAAGTATCAATCGTATGTTTGATGTGGGGCTTTTTGTTTGGTTTTGTTTGGGGTTTGGGTTTTTTTGTTTGTTTGTTGTGGTTTTTTTTGGTGTTTTTTTTTGATTAATCTTTATACTAGAGGAACTCCAGGTTTTAAAACTGCATTTTTGAAGATAGCTGTATGTAGTGTCAATGAGTAAAGAAAATAACAATCAGCTAGTATGTAAATTAGGCATACTGAACAAGTCCATGAAATCAAACTACATGGAATGAGGTCCCAGGTTTCAGGAACATTAAATAATCTATTTGATTACTCCAACATATAAGTCATCTTTAATTTTACCTCTGATAAAGAAATAGCAAACTTATAGCATTTTTAAAGTAGTGAAAAATTAACTGAACTCATTTGGAAATTAGGAAAGTATTTTGTCATGTGTCATTGGAGGATGGAAGAAAGAAGAAATTAATTTTCTTATGGAATTTTTTTACTTGTTTCTAGGTAGTAAATAATTTTAAAAGTTACAGTTTAAATGTCATAGATTTTCTCCTTCAATCTGTTTACAGCAATAAAAAACCCAGTTATTTTTAAAATTTTAAAGAGGATTTTTCACTTAAAGGTGCTCTAATAACATGAAGTATCTAGGGAGTCTTTTAAGTGCAGGTAGGACAAGGCTTCATCTACCATTGCTACCTAAAAGACCATATAAACTTGATTCTACATTCTTGGTTTATCTCAAATTAAACTTACTCATCAGTTATTGTGCTTGACTGTACATCCAGTGAAGTCAAAGGTAAAGTCATTACCTTAAAAAAGACCTTATTTTGTTAATTGCTTTTGGCTGTATTTGTTGAGCTCCTGCCAAGATACTGACATAGATCTCAGTCAAACAAAGAGTTTAAGTCTGTGCTTAAGTCTAAGCACATAGTTTTATCTAATTAAAATTCTGGATGGATGTGGCAGACTTCCAGCCTTCAGTCTTAATACAGTTGGAACTCACAATTGGATCAGAAGGAATTATGCTTTCAATAACAAAAATATCAGTCCTGAGGGATGGAGGTTTGATGTTATCCTAGTAACAAAGAAAAGGAAAGCTCTGATCGCACCATAAAAATATTTTTTACTCCTGCAGAAAAGCTTTTCTGTACTATGAGAATGTCCAATCACGTATTCTGAAATTCTGTCTATATTTCACTCAGCAATCCTTTGACAACTTCAATGAAACAAGAATATAATTCTTTTTGGAATAGCAATCTGTTACAGAATGATTCTGATATAGGGCTGTTACGTACTGCAGAATACATAAAATCCAAAGTTTCACTAAGGTAGTATAAATAGATGCCTATCATTCTTTCTCACATAAATACTTCCAAAGACCACAGAGAAGTTTCTCAGAAGTTTCTTTGTTTCTTAATGATTTCCTTGCATAGTTTTCTTTTTTCTTTCAGGGAATATGAATTTTTTTCACATAGCATTCTGATGAATATTTGGTTGACTAGGAGATAATACCTGTCTTCTATAATCACTGATAAAAGTGGAAATAATGCTTTTTAGATGATCTAGGATTTAAGTTACCCCTACACGCTAGATCAGCTGTCCTTAACACACCGTCTGAAATGAGACTCTGTCATGAAAAAGGGTGTTGAATAGCAAAGCAGACTACAAGACTTTCTCAGTTCTGCTCTGCTCTGATACTGGTATGTGTGTAAGCCTGGATAATCCATTTGCATATTCAACCCATCCTGTAAAAAGTAACAGGCAAAATTTATTCGCAGGGGTTGGGTTGTAACATTGTTTTATAAAATACTACATGAGGAGAACAGTCTTTTAAATGTAAGCACTCCAAAGTATTGTGTATGCAAAACATTAAATAAGAGTTGAGCTTGCAGCCAGCACTGTTGTATGGATTTATCCTAAATTCCCATGAGTATGCCACAACTGGTTACATGTGTTTTATTTCTGCTATAAGAATTATTAAAAGAGGCTTTTGGTCAATAGACAGTAAAGTATCAGAGTCATCCAGCAGACACCATTAATGAAATTTTCTTGGCGCTATGCAGCAGGTAGAATTACTTACAATAAATATCCTACGACTTTCTCTCTCTCTGTTCTTTTAATGATGCTTACTTAATAAAGATAACAGCAAGTATTGATAGCTATTTAGTAGAATAAATATGCTGGAAAATGGTCACCGTAGAAAGTAAAAGCCTGATATACACTTCAGTGAACTAATGGGAAGAACCTGTTTAGAAGGCTAGATCAGCATTACAGTTCTAAGAAGACATTACCTTACTCTGGAATAGTAGAATATTGGATCCTGAAGGTTGGGGAAACAGCCCCTCCTAAATGTGGATTTAAGATGAAGAATTTCAAGCTTTCATGTAGATAAATAAAATACGTTCTTTAATGTTTGAGCCAAGAATACTTTTTTTTTGTCAGCAGAAAAAAAATTATCATGCTTCAAAGAAAATAAAATGACTGATATGTTCAAACTTGGCTTCATTCAAATCATACTGTTTTATCACCACAAGTCAGAGTATTTACTGTATTTCTATACTGGTTTTTTTCTTCTATGAGATTATCTAACACTGATTAAGCCATTTAATTTGTAAATTCTGCTTGGAATTTGATATTTAGAGGTAGGCTTCCTAAAATGGTTGTAATTTTAATCTTTCACATTTCAAGGTCTTATTTTTCTTCTAAGCTTTCAAAATTAAATTATTTGAAAAGAGTTTCTGATGCATAGAATCATATTTAACTCAACCTAATCAAGTACAAACACACAAACTTAACAAGGAAATAAAATAAGAACACTTACCAGGTAAGAAAAAAAAGTGGGTGAAATTAAACACTGGCCAAAGATTTAAAGCCACAAGCCACTCTCCAGAACTAGGAAGGAACAGAGGATCCCACACAATGTTGCCAATCTATAAATATGCAATTAAATTTTTTTGCTATAGCAGAAGAATTTTCATGTTCACATTTTCACTTGTGTGAATACAGGATACACATTCTGGCCCTGAGTGAATACTTCTGAATAAAGAATCCAACAACATAAAGCAGTATTGATGCACAAGCTAAAAACAGCTAAACCTTGAATGAATTTCATGGATCCTTTTTTCCAAACAGTGCCTGTTTCATACTAGCTGTGCATTTAAAAAAAAAAAAAAAAAAAAAAAAAAAAAAGCAAATGCTTTGGTTATGAAGATCATCAAAGAGACAAAAGTTTTATTTTATAAAGTATTAATTTTAACAGTTATTTTGACATCCAACTGCTTCTTGCTCCATCCAATCTTTGACCTTGTCAAGTTTAATAGTTTTTAACTTTTATTCAGCTGTCATATTCTTGTCTCTCATTTTCCTTGCTAAAAAAATTACCATCTGTCTGAATCAACAATATTTTTATTCTTAATGCATATTCTCCCACAACATATGTCTTCAATTAGTAATGTGAATCAGAATACTTGAAGAATGTTGTCAACCATCGTTCCACCAACCTGATTGAATCATCCTTGACATTTTGCCAATTAAACCGTACACTTTAAAGAAAAATATAAATAGCACTTGCTTTGTTGCAAAATTTAGTAAGGCTCACTAGGATAATGAAACAGAATTTCCTACATTTTTCAGGAGATTCATGGAATAACAGGAAATTAAATTTTGTCATACACTTACTAAATTACTTTTGTAGTACTAGCTTTTTATAAAAGTTAGATGTATTTTTAGAGGATTTTTTTACATCTAAATGATCAAGTGAATTACACAAATAAAACATACATTTGCGTAACTCTGGAACCATGTCATAGTATGAAAAATGCTCAGGCCGTGGAATCTACATCAAATTATATTATTTTGTACTTCTTGCACTCTAATTGCTGATTCTAAAGTATTCACAATCTTTTATTACCTTCACTGATGCATTAATGTGACACTTTTTCAGCATTAAAAGAATTTCTAAAATATTTTTTGCTATTAGAAAACAAGTACTTCTAAAGACTTGAAAAGAAGTGGAAGAGAATAGAAAGTTCAGGTGTGGATGGAAAGAGTCTCTCTTCCAACTGAAACCAGTTTTCCTTATAATATACTCTGAAATGTAAATCTCATTAAAGACGCTTTTATAGTTTACTTTTCAGAGTATATTATAGGAGCCTTTGGAGCCTTCAGTGCTACTGCCTATACACAGCATATACTGCACTGGCTTTTTTTCATAGAACTTTGAACGGTTTAGTCCTGCAAGGTACTGTATGTCTTCTTTCCCCCATATTCAAAGGTATTTGGTAAGGCTAGTTGAAAGTTTTCCATCAGAGTTATTCTGCAGTGTAAAATTATGTTTTGACCACACAGTTTTCTGCCTAAGAAAAAGCCTGCTTTTCAGAATGTTTCTTTAGGTTTTTTCGCTCTTAAAAGCTAGATAGTCCAACCTTGATAAATCCCAAACGTCAAAGAAAATGTAAGTTATAAATGCCTAACAATTCATTTTTTTGCAGTTTTTACATATGGTTACATCACATCTAGACCTCACGTCATCTGGATATGCAACAGGATGCCAGATACAATGGGCGCATCTCAGTATGCAGAAGGAAGTATAAAAGGACCTTACCCACACTACAAGCCTGAATTTCTGTGTGTAAAGTGTTAATAGCTGACAAAGACTAATGCAATCTTCTCCACCCAGAGTGGGAGGGAAGAAATATTGCTTTAGGCAACAGACAATTCCTCTGCAAAACCTTTCTGCCAGCTGAACAGCAGAACAGGGATGACTGACTTGATAAAGACGTTTTTCTTCTTTAAACCCTAACTCTGTTTTCTTCCCAGTTTTTAAGCTGCTTTGGCCTGCTCTGTTACTTATTCTTTATATTTCCATAAGGAATATGTGAAGCCTCTGATTTAGCTTGTAAAAATAGAGCTATTTGCCTTCAGAAAGGGTAAATGTCATTGAATGTACAGCAAAGTTCCTATGTACACCCCCTGAGAAAGAACCTATATCTTGCAAAATATTTGCATGTTTATTTACAGTGGGGAAGCCTTGAGTAGGGCCATGGGAAAATAACACGAAGTTATATTATCTGAGACAACAAAAGCAGCTGTTACTGAGTCATAGTTCCTTTCATGAAATAGTGCAGTAGACCTGACCCACCTCAATTTATCTCAATTTATCTCAAAGCTGTAATTTTCTTACATTACTAGAACTCTTGTAGAATGCTGTCACGTGAAAGGGAGGAGAGGAGATTTTCCTGACCCCTAGTGTTTGATCTGTTTGTCAGCGCTCCAGGAAAGCAGAGACCCTTGCCTGACCAGTCTGTCAGTGTCTAGTTATAAGGACCCTTCACTGAGCAGCCCTGCTGCATCGGAGGGCAATTCAATTGCCTTCTTCAGGGAAACACGCCAACAACATCGGGGGACCCCTCAGCGGGTCTTCCCGCTTTATTTGAATATGTTAGCCACTGCCGGTAACTGCTAGCACCCATGAAGGAGTAACACTAACAGTTTATGGAATAGCACTCTCTATTAATATAAAATTGTGACAAATTAAGGTTCATGATTGCTGGTGATAGAGACTGTCTACAAAAACAAGCTTGAAGTGATACATAACCAAACTATAATCACTAACAACAGCTAGTGTGAGTTTGTTATTTAGCACACATAAGATAAAGTTCTTACCCGGTAGGTGTCCCTGTGGGGGAGGAGACAGGTTCAGCCCGTTGACTGATCCCAGAAGTTACGATGGGGTCTTCCTTAACTTCTCCCCTCATCTGTCCACTTTTTATACTTCATAGTACATTGCATATTCATTCATCATACACAGCATTGGTTACAAGTTTCTCACTTCTAATGCAAATTAGTACACATCCTTAGCACTAAGGAAGTTCTCTACTAACTACATCTACTCCTCAAGCAGGGTTTTGCCATCTTTCAGGGGAGCTATTTGAGTTGGAGGTCACGATCTCCCGCTACCACAAATATCTTTGTTCTATTTTCAGCTAATTTTCTGTTGATGTCAGTGGATAAGTGTAACACCTTACCATCCTGTTTCCTGTCATGGCCAGAACTTTCCTCACTTAAAGGCTTCTTTCTGTGTAACTTAGGTAATGGTGTTTTTTTCACTATCTGTTCTGTTTCTCATCCTCCCCAAGGCTGACTGCCTTGATTAGAAGTCCCTTCATTCATAACAACTTTAGAGTAAGACAGCTTGATCTAGCATTGTGAACACTGAATCAGAGTTGGGTAATTGGGAGTTTAGACAACATTCCCCCCCATGTGGGCTTATTTCAGTCCAGGACTAGTCCATTTCCATCACATTTAAGTGGACCTTGAGTGACTCCGGTCATACATATTGTTGTTACTGACTGGTATCATGTGCCCAGTGAGGTGCAGTAGTACCTTGGAGGCAGGTAACTTTGGGATGGAGGTGTGTGTTAGTATTACAATGAGATTATTTCACCTGAGGAAAGTGACATCGCCACAATGGTTGGCTCAGCCAGGGACATCTGTCCTAGTTATAGTGGCTGGGACCAGTTTATCACTGTGTGGGTGTAACTGGAACTGTGTATTCTATACCCTCTC
>JAVJGI010000040.1:5697226-5707354 GCA_035590275.1 Ibycter americanus
TGAAGGTGATAGCTGTATTTTACCCTAAAAAAGCTTTCTGTAATACTATGCTTCTGTTAGGACCCAATTTTCTCTAAGTCCCTCTGCAAAGCAATTTTCCCACAAATGTCCTGAGCATTGCAGTGGCATGGTATGTAGTAATAACTGAAGGATGGTTACAATACTTCTGCATATACACACAAAGGCTTTCAATAGATGTAAACAGGTAAAACTGAAAAGAAAAAGGGGGGAAAAAATCACAAATATACACAGAAAAAAGAAGTAAGATTTAATAGAGAGCAAAAGATGACAGAGAATATACTTTTATTTCCATTTGACAGGAACAAATTGGCCTTTGATTTCTGTAGTTGGGACACAGACTATCTGTATTTCATGAGAAAGTAAAAGCTTGTGTCCATGACCAGTGTACTAAGTATTTGTAAAGGCCTCACATTCTTTAAATCTGAATCTCATCTATTTTAAAATTGTACTAATTTTGGCACAACTATCAAGGAAGGACACATAATTTCACAGAACATTTTTAAAACTCAACAGCAGTTTACATGAAGAAACATTTATTTGTTGTCTCAGTATTTACCCAAATAGAGAATATCACCAGTCTTCATTATGTTTTTTCCTGTGGTTTAAGACAGATACTAAAAAAGAAAAAGGAGAAAAAAAAAAAAAGCAGATTATAAGATACTTTATCCCATGGTGGAAATAACAACCAAGATGAGACTTCTGTAGAATGAAATTTGCATTCCAGTCAATGTTGGTGTGTATAATCAAGTACTGTATGCAGTTAAATGAGTCTGTTGTCTTGCTATAATGAATATCTACATCCATCCTAACAGTTAATGAGGAATAAATGACTTATTATCAATGAATGGCAGTATCTAAATAGCTCTGCAACAAAAACAGAATATTAATATGTGTAGCTAAAATAGATCTTAAATGATAATGAACTTACTCAGACTATTAATTATGTTAAAAGCCTCTAGTAAGGTTTACTGCTTCTGGATGGAATTGGACCTCAGCTTGTTCAAGTGCCCTTATATGTTTGCAGACAGTATTAACAAATGACCCTTTAAAACTGTATCTCAGAACTGAATTGAAAAGGACTCTTATGAAATACAAGGGCTGCCATGAAAGATCAGACCACGGATCTCTAGTTCAGCATTTTATTCCCACCAGAAGTTAAGCCTACTCACTTCATTGGAAGCAGCAAGAATCGTTTCTATAGCTGATTGTGCATTAACCAACTCTCAAACAAAAGTAAGCATAGAAGAAAACTAGAAATAGATTGTTTCCTTCTATGTACTCTTTCATGCTGTCATTTCACCTGAAATTCAGTCTTCTTAATACTATGTTGTTTTAAAATAGGCCTGCTTCCAGATACACAGACAAATCACAAAGCCTAGACCAAGGTCATCTATGTGTGTGTTAACTAGTTTTAGCCCAGCTCTGTGTTCAGTCTGGTGTCTGTTAGAGAAAAAAGCATCTCTGTTACTGATTTGCTATGATCTCTTCAAAGATTCTGCCTTTCTGTGACACACTTTGTCAGTTAGGTTGACAAATAACACTCTTTTGCATATTTTCCTCTTGCATTTTTGCCTTAACTGAGGTAAAACGAACTGGTATTTCTACTTCAAAGTACTTGATGACTTAAATACCATTAGCAAACCAGTAAGGTGAATTAAAAGGCATCTAGACACCTGGTGTCAAGATATTTGAGTGGTTTCTGTTACACCCAAAATCTCCTTATAAGTTGAAGGGAAATGCCTGATGTGTAAAGCCAGTAATTTATTAGTGTAATTGAAAACTTAACAGTGAATTGAAGGTTTATTATGTTTAGAACTTATTATTAAAAAAATAAATAATAAATAAAAAATATTTTTTATATATTATATACATTATTTATGTACTATAATATATTTATTTATACACATAAAAACTGTTAAAATACCAATAATACAGTTCAAAATAACGTACACCTGGACTACGGGCTTTATTTCCCCAGACTTCAGAACAGACACTTTGTTCCTGGATATTAAGACACCAAATCTATTCTAAGAAACATCAGCAACATATGCTTCATGCCTTCTTCCTTATATAGTTTTGAAAGTTAGAAATGAAATCCAAGTTACAAAGACAATTGAGAAATTACTTGATTTTATACAATATATCAGTCAAACACTAACCAAGTTCTGATTCCGCAGCAACACCCGATTCAGTAAGAAAGCCATTTTCTTGGGTATGTCACTGCTGCACTGGTACTCATACAAGGTTTTCTTTGAAATATCAAGGGCTGAAGCATTTGTTAAAAAACAAAATGGGAATCCAAATATATTTCATGAAGAGATGATGTATTCCCAAGATTTAGGGATTTTCTGAGAAGAATGCATAAGCTGTTCAGAAAATATTCTGCACCCCAAAAAATTTCACCTTAAATGAAGCACCTCCCTATAAATGTGAGCACTTAATCCAAGTAAAAGAGTTTCTCTCTTCAGTGAAGAATTTTAGTTGATCTCCAGACAGCATGTGTGAACAAAGAAAACAGGGGAACTGGAATTGCTGAAATCCTGATTTTCTACCATACCTTACCCTAAATAATAACAGTTTAAGATAGCATCAAAAACACGTGGTAAAACATTTGAAATCAGGTTGTTCAGTTGCATGCACCACACATTGAATGTTTTCTGAAAATGATATGGTACTTTTTCATGAATTGCATGACAAAATTTCTTCAAACACAACAAAAAATCTTCCCCTTTGGACTGTGCAAAAAAAATGAGAATTTTCAAGATAAAACAAGCAGTGGAAGCATTGCTGAGGGAAGGATAGGTAGTTTGGGTGATATTAAGAAACAAAAAAAAAATGGGTAGGTATTACAATTGTGGGAGCAGCCCTTAATGTAAGAAGTATTGGTTAGGCTGTAATAAATCAGATTCAAATTTTAGAATGCATTGGTTTGATGTTACAATGAAAATGTTTGATATAAATGTTTTCCAAATTTTCCACATCATAAATTATCTTTACACCTAGTATTTATTAGTCTGAAAGGGTGTATTATCGTGCTAGCAAGGGAAAATATGGTCAAAAAAACCTACAAGTGCAGCAGTGCTTTGACTGTAACCTGAAAGCACTTTTCAAGGGAAGTGTTACAGTGTATTACATAAAAAGTGATTTAAGTGTAAAGATATGCATTTATGTTCATTTAGGTAAGAGAAATAATATACAGAGATGGGTTTGGTATGTAAAATGTTTAAGCTGCTGTGTCCATTTGTTAGTTGTAGATTATACTACTGGAGTTTCCTGGTTAAAGTCACCTTGTTGTTGAAACACTAGGGAGGAAACACTCGGTACAATAATAGTTCTGTTCAATCATATCTTTGCTGTGCCAGATTAATAAACTTATTTTATTTGTGATTTATAGTAGCAGTAGAGAATCTAACTTTCTGCTTAAGTAAAGCCATAGATCTCTTTTTTTTAAATAATTTTTATGACAAAATAAATTTTAAAGTTTCATTTTAGCATCTGGCTGTCAGTTACTATCCATCAGTTATTCTTTTCTACTTTATTCTGAAAAGGTTTTCCCTGGTAAATGCTATTTCATAGGTTTTTTTAAAAAAATCACATGAAAAGTGTGAAGCATTAAATGATGCCTACGTAAAGTTAAATATAATTTTTAACTCAGTTGCATATTTATTTTATACAGTATGTCACTTGATTTGCTGTGAATTGAAAATTTGAGTGTTTCTTTTCATATCATATCACATGTTAAAAATATTATCTGGTAGCTAGAACTGTCCTACTGTGATTGAAGCCATCCCCAGACCCTTTAATTTTGCATGTTTCTGCTGTGGGCAGCAGTTCTTAAGTATACTGTGTAAATACAGAATAATGGGCTTGACATCAATACAGATATTCACACCTGTAGCAAACCAGAACCCACCATTAATTCATTTGGTTCATTGACAGAGCGCATCCATTTTCTAAACTGTTGCAGGGCTGTGCACTATAATTAAGATTGTGAAATGATATCTTACTTGTATGAAACTTTGAAATCATTAAGATCTTTTGTGAGCAAGTATCTTGGTGAGCTAGTATATATTTGTTCACAGAAGTACAGTCAGTTCTGTGTTTTGCAGGCAGGTGGATGGTAACATGCTATTCAAAGCCTCTCAACCATATTGAGAATAAAATCGCTACCAACATATAGCATAAAGTTTACTGGATTATACTATGTAATTTTGAGTCTTTCATGATAGTCACAGAGAAGACATTGGCATTACTGAAGGAGAAGGAACCATGAGGGACACATTACAGGATGGGAACAGAGAAAACTTTAAAGAAGGTTTTGCTTTTCAGTGGAAGACAATGGAAGCTATACTCCTAAGGGTAAATTTTCTAAAGGACTCAATTGAAGTAGAAAATTAAACTAATGATTGCCAGTGAAGCAAACTTTGGAGTAAGTGAACTGCTTTCAAAAACTGGATTTACATGTAGTTCAAAATTTTTTCCCATGTTAATATTGTTGAACTATTTGACAAATGGCAAAAGCTTTCTGAAATAAAGTAAGTTGCTTCTGAAATCTGTAAGAAGCAAAATAATGTCAGCAATGTGCTTGGCGTCAGGATTCCAGCACAATCTTCCTCTTTCCTTGAATATCTTTCACTACATCACCAAAAACAAGGGCAAAAATGCTCATTCCAGAAGTACTTTTTATTCTGGCAAACTGGAAAATTATGAAAATCTGATGTTTAACTAGGCATTTCAGAGGCTGTTGTTTCTGATACATGTTTTTTCAAGACACCTAACTTCCAGCACAATTAAATAAGAGTTACTTCCAGGTAGCTGCATCCTTATTTAAAAATATGGATACCTATTCCTTATAGCTGAGAAACTGACTTTCAAGTTCAGTGGCCCAAACCCAAAAACTCACAGCATTTGGGATAAAGCAGCTGATCAATCTGAAAGAAAGATCAGTTTTGCTTTATTTTTTAATGTGTGTAAAGTAGTCTTGAATCCTTTCTTTGAAATGAAAGTGAAAGTATTTCATCTGGAGCTGAATATTTTGATTTTCAAATTTTCTTCTTTTCAGGAAAATTGACACAAAGTCAGAGTATCAGTTGTATTTTTTCATAAATAACAATTCAAAACACTTTCAAATGCACTTTAATTTTATTTAAACTAAGGCAGTTCAAAACTTGGTGAGGCAAGTCTATGTTTATAAAACCATATCATATTTATATGTCAGGAACACATGTCAAAGTGGTTTTTTTTAGTCTATTTCTGAATCAGAAAAGGTGTTAAATGCACCTGTGATCAGACCTTGAGTCAACCAGAGATTCTAAGTAGGTCTAACATTGCTGTTTTGTTTGAAGCGAATATAACAGCAGCCACATGAAAAGCTTCCAAACTCTAAAGATAGGCTTTAATAAAAGGCAGATTCAAAATTAGAGCTTTTTATAAGTGGATCAGCCCTGCTAAAGTGAGTGATAAAAATGTAAGTTAAAAAGTTTCTTAAGGAAACTTCCCCTTCCAAGAATGGCTCCTTCAGCCTGGTTCTCAGTTTAGAACTCAGAACTTTGTGCCTATGACAAGTATCTTTCTCGCTACCACCTTTGAGTCCTGCCTACATGTCTGCTTGTTGCTTGTTATCAGAGGGATCATAGGAAATTTTGCTGCTTGATTGGGTTTCTTACTTTCTTAGTCTTGCCCATGCTGCTTATCCAGCAGCAGCCTTGTTCAGCTGACTATGCTCAGTTGATCACTGGGAAGGAATAAAGTGTTCCTGACAGCAACCGAGTCACAGTGTCCAGGCAGTCACCTCAGCCAGCCCCAGACTATTGGCAGAAAATAGCACAGGCTACTCAACAATGGATACAATCATATTTCAACATTATATGTACACAAATACATATTTCAATGGAATTGTTTTTTAGAATTGATAGTTTTCAAAACTAAACCTAATGTTGTCTATACTGCAAAAGGAAAAAAATAAGTGATGGTTAAATTAGTCATAGATGTTCAACTTTATCATCCTCACAGATCTTCCATGACAGAATAATGAGTATGTAGTTACACTCGATTTAATAACTCCCTGTTTACAACTTTACTCTTTACTTCACATTCCATCATACCGTTAGGTCTACCTGATACATGAAATGACTCAATTCATTGTATTGGCAAATACATACATCACCAAGTCTTCTGCTCAGTTACTAGACAGTGATATGGTAAATATCAACATTTAATTTCACCAGTCATTAGAACCATCATAAATGTATAACACATCCTCAAGTCATCCACAAGTATCATCTCTACATTTTTGTTGACTTTTTTCATTTAAAAAAAACCCAAACAACAAAACAAATTTTAACAGTACAGTCAGGTTCGTTGTAGAAGTTAAGAGCTTTGTATAAGTACATCAGTAATAAATAACCTAACCTGTAGGACAGATACAAGTATTGCTATTAGGATAGCTGTAATAGTCATTGATTATTTGTTTGTGTTGTTTGGCAAGAAATTATACCTCTTTCTGATAAAATATACATGACCGATTAACCTGGATGATTGCATTCCATGCTATAGATAATTCAAAAACTGGCCAATTATGCAAATATGTAATCATTTGGTGTTGAAAGTCACATCTAAATAGAGCATTTCAGCGAAGCCTGGGAAATGCATCTAATTAATCTGAAGGATATTTTGGAGGATGCTCCTTTTATGACCACATGCTGCAGAGTGATTCCTTCTGCTTTCACAGAAGAAATGTTTAGTTCTCAGAACTGCAGGAAAAAATCTTAAATATTGCAGAATTTAAAATTTTGGCTGTGTAACTCAAAAACTATTAAAAATATAAATTAAGTTTGAGGTAGAGATATGTAAATGAAAATACTCGTAATTTTTTGGGTCTCAGTCCTGCCTCCTAAATATACAGAATGTCAGTATTGCCTATCATCTTGTTCAAGTATTAAAGAGGAACATAAATGGTAAAGAAATATCATACATGAGATTTTCACAGAGAAGGTCAGTCAGAGTGCATCTGGCCACCAAGTTACATGAATTCTTTCTAAGCTCTGTGGGATCAAATTTACAGATGACAGCAGATATCTGTCTGCTCACATGTTGTAATCAATCCCCTTCTTTTCATAAAATAAAAATTTGAATAAAAAAAGACTTTTTCAAAAGTGCTTAGAGAAACAATATTAGAAGTTGAGAAATATGCTATTACTAATAATTCATATTGTTTATTAGATATGGTGGAACATAATTATCAGTTGCATTGTATGCCAGTCCCTTTTAATCACTTAGGTATAATCAAATGACTTATTTCATAATATGGTGAAGTAGAATAGTAGACTTGCTTGATATAAATACTAAGCCCAGAACTAATTTAATCAGTATTGTAGTTAGACTTTTTTCTTTACATGGTGTCTTTTGCTACACCTTAATTTGTTGGTAGTGTTACTCTAACTAAAACAAATGGGATAAATGGTAATAACAGTGTATACATATAAACAAAACAAAACAAGTTAAAACAACACCAGCTAATTTTACATAGGACTGAAACTCTTGTCTCTATCCAGTCAGGGCTAAAGGAACAGGATTCACAGGGTAAATCTGAGCTTACCCTTAGTATTACTGGAAAATTCATGTTCATGCTGTGAACAAGTGGGTCCAACTTCATTTATTTTGGCTTGTTGGCTTTATAAAACTCACTGAAGCTGTTTCTGTGAATGCCATCTCATTATTTTATGTTTCACTATAGACAATTTTGAGGTACTTTAAATGAAAAATGCTTTATAGAAATAAATTTACTTGACTTTTGCATGTAAAATTAGGGAAAAGCTTACCTTTCGACTGTCTTGGATTTTTTTCATTAAAATGTTATCATAGAAGCTTTTCAATGTTCTTATGCTCTCCAGTATATGCAGCAAGGGAAAAACAGGAAAATAGTGTCAAATTATAGACAAAAAGTTCATGTTTCATCTGATATGTTTCTTTTACAGCAGCTGCTTTTTACTTTATTTCTACCCACAGTAGAAATTTCTACATTTTTACAGATGGTATTTTTGCATGAAGCGTGTATTTAATGAACATCTATTACGAAGGAACTAATAACTAATGTTAGTAAGACATGTTAAGGTGAAAGGAATGCTAATCAAACATATACAGTGCATTAATTCTTTTGGAGCATTTTGGGGAGGAAGGGGATTGCCTTGTTTTGCAAAAGAACCAGCGACTACCTAGAACTAATGGTTTTCAGCTATGCCTTCTGCTTCTGTACCTTCCAGTTAATCATTAATCCTTAAGCAGTGACTTGAACTTGATTATTACTTAATAAGTCACAAAAGATGTTAATGAAATCTAAGAAATCTAAGAAATCTCTAGGTTATCCCCAGAGACCATGGCTCCTGGAATAGATAGAGAATAATGCTCGGCAGTCTACAGTAATTCGTATGTATGAATGAAAAAGAGTTAAGGAGTCTGCCTGCATGGATCCTAACAGGCAATATCATCAAAAGCCTGTGAGAAAATATTAATTTCTGTGATACCTGCTGATGTAAATATTATGAGAGAGAGAAAAGAACAGTTATGAGTGATACCTGTGTATTAGAAACTTATTAGTGAAGGGTACAGATGAGCAAAGGTGAAACAGTCAAATTTGTCAAGTTGGTGTCAGAAATAAAGAACTGTGCCAGTTTCTTCGGATATGTAAATTTGTCATCAACACTACAGCATTGGTGAAATCTCCTTAGGCCAGTGACAGCTTTGTCTGCTCCCTGCTGCATGACATCTGCCCCTAAATTTGCAAAGCAACACACAGAAATTTAGCTTTGTAACTCCCACTACAAACTACGGCTGCAGATCTGAAACCCAGTTTTTAAAAACTTACCTAGAAACTATTGTGTGTCTTTTGCAAGTGCTACACATCAGAATTAATAACAGATCATTACTAAACTAATAAATTTGTCTGTGAAGCACATATTGTGTATTAACGTATGTTATAAATTACAATTGAGACAGCAAACATTATGCTTGCTTCAGTTACAGATCCAGGCCATGGCTCACAGGATAAAATGTTTACCTTGGGCAACCATAGCTGTTGCCATTGAGAAATGACTTCCAGAATAGCAGTATGGTGTATACATCATTTCATATACCACAAAATAGTCACCTCATAGAGCTTTACTCTGTGTCTGGTAAGAAGGTATCCACTACTTTCACGTTTCTGCTTTTTCTCAGCACAGAACAAAACAATTCTCTGTAGCCTATTTTTGTGTCAACACTACCAACTATAGCAAATTGAAGATAGGAAAGAATATACACACACACATACACTTCACTTTATACTGCAAATTTAATGATACATGAGGAAAGGAGCAGGCATCAAGAAGGAAAGAATTGCAAGTGGCTACAAACCATTCTGGAAGAATGGGAAGATCCTAGTGATGGCATATATCAGTCAGTCTTTTCCTGGCTGGACAAATGAAACTAGTCCTGAGACAGGTTCAGTAGTGTTTGAGTGCCAAAGGATGCAGACTGATCTGGATCCATTTGCTTAACTCCAGGTACTTACCTGAGGTCTCCAGGTGACAAGCCTCACCCCTCTGGGCTCCATCACTTCTTGTTAGGAAAAGAGCCATACCCAGGTCATGAATTTGGACAGCTCAGCACCTAGGAGCTGTTGTTTCTTTCCATTGATGATAGTTTCAATACCCTGACTATTGTAAACTTACTTGCCTTGGTAAGGTGGAATTAATCAGGGCACATCTATAGACATCTAAATACAATTGAAAACCCAGTCTTCCTAACCTGGGCTACAGTCACCTTCTGTAAGTCGTTGGTACATACTTATATCCACAATAAAATTAATGTGCTTTGAATGCCACAGATGATCATTGCTATCAAACTCTACAGTTTAGAAATCACCAGAGGTATAAAACCCAAAGATAAGCTTAGCTACTCTTAATATAATCATCTTTAGGAAGCCTTTTGTAGCTGTCGCATGCTGGTCCGAGATCAGAGCATGGTTCTGTTTGTATTCTTGGGAACAGAATTGAGACTCAAAACGGAGTCAAGAGCCAAGGAACTTTATTTGCCCAACAATAAATCTGCGAATGCAAAGGGAGAGAGAGA
>JAVJGI010000040.1:5707454-5726084 GCA_035590275.1 Ibycter americanus
TTTGCTGTGGCAATGGCATGAGTTTCCTGCCATAGCAATGTTGAGACAACACATCTGCTGTGGTGATGGTGGATCTCGCCAGCGCAGTCTCTTACAGCAGCATGCGGAGCAAGGTGTTTTTGACACATTACAATATGTTCCCTTGTTCTTCTTTTTCTGTCCAACCTCTTTTCTCCAGGGTGACTTCATTCTCCCATGAAGGTTTTTCCAAATAGCATCACCACACTTGTATATACCTGTGAACAAAGAACAGAAGGAAGAGGAAGGGAAGGGAATGATGAACTTTTGAGTCATTTGACTTTCATTGCGAAAGTTCATAATTCTGTCTGTAAGTGAATAGCATAGTTCCAGATTAAGTTGCATTTTTGTCACTTCATGTTATGTTATTCTGGTTTGACGTAACATGATGTGATCAAAATAAACACGAATTAATCAGACATCTACATTTATCTTTTTTAATCTGACAGAGCCACTCTAATGCTATATTAAAAGCAAAGCTACAGAAGCACGAAAACTAAAGCCACTTGACAGATTTTTTAAAATTCTGGATCATTATTTTAAAGTTTTATAAACTGAGTTTAAAATATTATTTTATCAAGTCAAAGCTGTTACTTGTTCATGCCTGTGCATATTTTCTCAGGAAAAGTAATGAGAAAATGGATTAATTGCATTCACTGTCACATAAATTTTGAAACCAGAAGAGGATTAACAGTAACATTTTCTGCCTTTAATATTTTATAGTTGAAAGAAATAAAAGCAGGAGTTGTAGAATGAAATAAAGGCATTTGGTTCTTCTGCAATTAATACCTTAAAATGATAACTACATATTCATTCTTCCAAGAAGTGTTCACATTAGATGACATAATAAACCAAGGATATATAATGGTAGGTTTAATACTATAAAAATTACACAGATAATGAGAGAACTGGAGAATTATGTTTGTCCACTCAAATGCAGATTAATCAATACCAGTAGTTTTTGTGCCTACCTTTGTGTTTCATTCAGCAGTAAGAAGGTATCTGTGGGACATATTATTCTTGCATGCTTCACACAAAGCAGGAAGCAGTAAGCTATCTGACAGAGCAAAAGGGAGACAAAGCCCAGCCCAGGGCCATTGCTTCGTCTGAACAGAATATGCTTGGCTTTAACTAACAGGGCAAGAAAGCTTACTGCTTTCCCATGCACTACACTTCTCAGGATCAAGGAGTCTTGCCTACTGCAATTCAGATGAACATATTTCTTTGACTGAAGGTGAGATATTATACATTCTTGTGGCTTTTCAATTTTTTTTCTTGAAACACTCTATGAACCATAAATCTGTATATAATCTCCAACCATAAGTAGACACATACATGCATGGTTTTCCCTTGTGCTTTTAAATAAGTGTAAGCACAGCAGTAATACATTTCACTATGCACTCCCTGAAAACAAATCAAAGGATATAATTTACACACTATTTAAACAAATCATGGCATTCCCTAGTTGGTGAGCAAAATGGATCTTGGAACAGCCAATTTCCTTGGAAAAAAAATGAGGACCCAATGAAAATACAGAGAAGCTGCCACTTCTATAAATGAACTAGAATGAATATGGTTGGTTTAGGTATAGGCTGCATCTGTGCAATAAGCATCTTGCCATTCAGATATCTGTGGTTTCAGTGGCTCTACTGGAGTGAATATATCCAAAACTCCAAGCATTGAACCTAAGCCTTTTCTCTTTTCTCTCTAGAGTATTCATCCATAATTCTGCCAACTTGAATTGCATGCAGAAACATGTAATTAAAAATTGTACTACAATTTCATTTATATATGGGAAATATAGACCTGAAAATAGAATGTTCTAATCAAAACATTACATTCTAAGCAGGCAACAAATTAGTTTGATTAGTTATTGTGCAAACTGTTGCCCTAAGAAGCCATCTGTAAATAAAGACAATTGGAAAAATATTGGAATTTCTGAACAGCCATAATACTGACTTGCTTTTGCGTTTCCTCACCATGTAGTCCCAATGTGACATTGCAGAATCTGCACAGTAACAGTGTAGTATGAATATGTAAATATGCCAAATATGCTTTAAGCTCCAGTCTGGCATGTACATAAAACAGAAAGTTATTGCATGCTCTGAAACTGAGCATTAAGCTCTCCACATTTGCTAACATTAATCCAAACTACTCTATGTACTACAGCTTGAAAGATGTTCAATTAAAACTCATTCTGCCTGGTATAAATTACTATTATTATGTTGTGAAAGGAAACCTGGAAATATCTGCTAACTTGTTATATGCGCACTGCCCTTACTCTCACCTCACCTCCCAGACAGTGATTTCAGAAAACTGCCTTTAGTTATTTAAAATTCTGTCATGAGCTGGTTTAAGAAAAACAGTGAAGAGCTGAGTACATGCATAATTTTTTGAGAAGTTCGCACTTTAGGCTACTGAATAATAACTGCTGGCAATAGCTGTATATTGAACATTGATTGTTATTTCCAGGTTGGAAAAATTTACTTACACACATACACATACATATTTTATTAGGTTGATATTCATTGCTGTGGTCCTTTAATTTGTCTTAAACTATACCAAGAACAATCAGACGCAAAGTGACTTTTAGGTCTCAAGTCACAGAAAAATATTAATGTATTGCTTTGATGAGAAAAAAACAGCTGATGCAAAGTTGCAGTCATTCTCTCTCATATTTTAATAATATTCATTAATTTGAACTGTGTAGATTAGCTAGCCAAACATAAATTCTGTAATTCTCAGAGAAGAAAGGACACATGTAAATATCTAAATTACAGTCTAATCACAATCAGAGTGGTTATTTGATTGCTAAAAATGTCATATTAATCATATGGAAAGCTTAACTTTCATATTAGCACAGTTAAGGCATTAATTTTGAAAAAAAATGTTGTGAATACCGATAAAACCAGGTAAGTGTCACTATTCTTATTTCTATAAAAATTATTAACCCCCCCCTGAATTTCCAAATTAGAAAGGTCCTTAAACACATGTCTAACAGATATATAGGTAATCTTTCTACCATCCATTTGTACTTAATAGCAAGTGTAAGCCAGCCAACATTTTCTGAAATACGGCTGACTCCTGGGAGTTTTGCATAGCCAAAGACAGAACATTAAAATGAACGCAATTAAAAACTTGGCAGTATTTTCAATACCATCACTCCCTAAACTCCCAATGATAGCTCTAAAATCAAGCAGATTTTGCGAAAGCATATGAGGACATCAGACTCTTGCATGCTGAATAAGATCTTTGACATTTTTGAGTGATACCTGACAGAGTCTGTGAGGCCTTCAGGCATCTCCAGCACCTTTGTCTGCTCCCCAGCAGTACTTGTGGATTTCCCAATATAGCTTGAGAAATATCTGCTAGGGAAAGCCTTAACGAAGGGTCTCTAGGCCCTAGAAGCCTGTTTAATCGGCTAGTAAAGTCTGCATGTACTCGCAGGATTACTGGACCTCAAGGGTGCTGCTGCGGAAGAGCTCCAGCTCAGATCCCATCATGGTTTTGCAGTGAATCTCCGCATCGTCTTTGCTTTGCCAGAAGGTGCAATCTAGGATCACTGTTCCTGCACTTGCCTTGTTAATGCGAGGAGTCCCACTGAACCAGACTATATCTAGTCCATAGTAACACACCACCCCCACCACCCCACCACCCCCCCCGCAAAACAGGTAAATTGCAAGTATCAGCTCCTTAATGATAACCATTGCACCCTACAGATCCATCCTTTTTGTGCCCCTATACTTTCTCACACAAGCATAGCCTAAATGCTTCTAATCATTTCAGGGCATTTAGAGTTGCAGGCAGGCATCTTGATAGTTATTTTAATATTAATTTGCGTGTGTCCTTATATGTAATTATTTTTAAAGAGGTAAGCAATGCACTATAGCTATTCTGTAATCAGTTTTCAATTTGGCACAAATTTTGTTATAGTTTGATAGACTAACTTCAGACTAATTGAAATATGACTCACTTAAAACAAGAAATTACCAAACTGAAAATTAGGTAAATTATAATTTTAATGCAGAAGTTGGTACATTTGGATTGTAAATGAATGAATTTACTGAATTTATTCCCCTGACTTGATCACCTTGATGTGTTTAGGGCCATCCATGCTAATTGCAAAACTTACTCTGTCCAGAAAAGCTGACTGATACAAGTTCTTAAAAATTACAGCTCTAAAGACAAAAGAAACCCACTTACCCAGTAGCCCTCTGGTTCTCCTGATCAGAGATAGTACTTCACTTATTTTATGTTTTAAGTACTTCAAAGTCATTTAGTATTTGCAAATATCACATTAAATGACTAAGAGAGAGAAGTAGGAGAAATTGCATTGAATTTTACAAAATATCAAGATAGCAGACTGAAGATATAACAGATCTGGGCCTTGTCAGCTGGCATTACCTGGTTCACAAGATGTCTGAGATATTAAACAACTGCAATGCAAGTGTTTTATTTACTTTGATAAATGTACTCATACATCACCAACAGTCAGGCAGAGGAGCTGGATCATGAAAAATATTAATGGATGGATCTTTTTTGAGTATGACTGAATCATAAAAGAGGAAAAGAAAACCACATAAGCAAAATCTTTTTTTGTAAATACAGGGCGGGGCGGGGGGGCGGGGGGGGGGGGGAGTCATTAGGTCATTCATCACCACGTAGCAATATTCTTTATATATTGCCCGTTATTCCATTAGTCAGACTTCCCTTTTTTAATACAGGATGGTATCCATTAATCTGAACCAATTGAAACAGTGTCAGACAAATATGCTTGATATATGCCAGATCCCTTCTAACTTAATTACTGGTGGGTAACATTTTGAAATATGTCTAAGTTGCTTAGGAACCCTTTGACTCATGGCCTGTACTTTTAAGACTTTGGCAAATTTTATCCTTTTGTATAAACTCATTTCTGAAATGAAGGACCTGGGTTATTTCATATAAAAAACTTCACTGGCATTGCAAAAGACTGCATTATGATCATCTGTTACTAGCACAGAGGAACAGAATTGGAAATCAATGGACCAAAACAAACCCATAGAAAAGGAGTCCTAAATGACAGATAAAATAATGACAAGATTCAAATCCTTAATTTTTTTGGTTCCTTCAAAGAGATGCAAAGGAAAAGCAAAATATTGGAAATAACCAAAGTGGAAAGGCAAACTGTATCACTGTGACTACTACTCTCACCATCTCCTGCAACATCAGGATCTCATCTGGCAGCACTGATCCGGCTCACGGCTGCACTGAGCAGACCCAGTCATAGGTGGGAACCTATGCTCTCAGTAGTGGATTCTACCTGGATGTTATACTTGTGTTTTGCTGCCTTTTCCTCATGTTTCTTTTTAATTCTCTCCTTATTACATCCCCTTTTTTCTTTTTTTTTTTCTTTTTATTTATTTTATAGTTTAATAAGTAGTTCTCAAAGTATGCATAAAATTCTACCCTGTGTATATCCACCAAATTAAGCGAGATTTTTTCAGTAACTGTTAGCTAACTGCTACCCCTCCCCCTCCTTATACCTAGTTAGCTAACGACATCTACTGCATTATTTTCTATAGCATAGATAGTAACTTCAACATCTTGATTATGACAGAATTAAACAGATTGCTAAAAAATTGCTAAATAGTCTCATCTGGGGCATTGGAAGCATTAGGCATCATTAAGCACATATCTTGTGCGCAGTGGGAGAAAGAGAGGTACTTGCCATTGTTACTAAGCACCAGCATCAGTAAAACAAACAGTTATATATATATATATATTCACATATATATACGCATATAACTATACAGTCAGTAGAAGGCAGCTAACAGGAAATCTCACACCATTGGCTTCTTTGGAAAGGGTGACAAATACATGAGGTTTGTTCGTTGTATATTTACTCACATAGTTGATAAATTTTATATTTGAGTAACATCTGAGTAAATTCTTTGGTTCAAGATATTGGAGTAAGCAATACAGAACTGGAAGAAATACTAAAGAGAAAAACTAACAAAAATACAGTATTTAAAAAGTAGAACAAAACAAAGAAATGGTACTCATGAAGACTTTGTACCCAAATCTGAGAGTTTTCTGTAGTGTACTGCCGTAGCAAAAAACTGCCCAGTTTATGCAGTTTAACCCAAATCACAGTTAAAGAGGTTCATTGATTTATTAATGATGTTATTAACAAGCAATGAGTGAATTATACATCAGGATCAATATCAATAATGCAACAGTTAAACCATGATACTAGCCCCTTACAAAGTTTAATAAACAGCCAAAAGTTCTAATTCCTCTCCACACTCACACACAGGGTTATAGGCATAGCTCCCCTTATGGTCAGGTGAGTTACCAGTCCATCCCCTCACCTGTGACTCAAGTTTCCTGATTGCATACTCCTGTGGGAGATGTAGGGGCTGTGGCTTCAACATATACCCCTGCTGCTTCCTACAGTCCATTAACTCACATACTGGTGAGAAAGCACCTCACAAATGTTTTCATCCCCCACCACCATTAAGCCATTTGTTGTCAAGCCTTTCTTACTGAGGTCAAGAAAGAACCCTGCACCATCTCTTTTTCACCTCATCCCCCATGCCAACCCCGTGCAAATCAACAATTTAGCCAGGGAGCATAAAAGCTGAATTGCATCTTTATAAGGAATAGTTTGTTTCTAGCATCACAGAGAAAAAATAAGGATGATAAAATATTTTTAACTCTTCTAGGAAAAGTTTTGGAAATATCTCTTCATATTTCTACACCAATTTCAAGAGCAAGTAGGTTAGCATAAAGGGTTGGGGTAGGTTAATCCTGGCCAGCAGCCAAAAACCACGCTGCATCTTGCTTATTCCCTTCCCCTCTTCCATGGAATGGGGAGAAAACAGAGGAAGAAGATTTTTGGATTGAGATAAAGACAGTTCAATAGGGAAAGCAAAGGCTGTGCACACAAGCAAAGCAAAAAGAGCATTCACTACAGATGTCCAGCCACTTCCTGGGAAGCAGGGTCTCAGCATGTGCAACCAAATGTTGCTTGGGAAGACAAATGCCATAACCATAATCACCCCCCTTCCTTGAGCTTTTATTGCTGAGCACATCGTATGGTATGGAATACCCCTTTGGTCAGTTGGGGTCAGCTGTCCTGGCTGTGTCCCCTCCCAACCACTTGCCTACCCCAGCCTACTTTCTTGTGGCAGGAGGCAAGGAGAGAAGGCCCTGATGCTGTGTGAGCACTGTTCAGCAATAGCCAAAATACTGGTGTGTTACCAACACTGTTTTAGCCACAAATTCAAAGCACAGCACCATATGTGCTTCTATGAAGAAAGTTAACTCCATCCCAGCCAGACCCAGCACAATAATTGAGCACAGAAACTTTTCTGATACACTCATTTCCTGCTGAATATCATGAATACAGCAAATTGCAGGTATTTTTAATAATGAACCTGGAAAAGAATCACACCTGATTATACTCTACTGAAAGATTATTTACCTTCATGAATTTGGTGGAAATTATATGAGATGTGGTAAAAAGAAAAGAAACCTGTTTCAGATAAACTCCCTCCAGGTGCAGCCTTGGATCCACAGTATGATAGCACTGCATAAAACCAATATTGCTCACATGGGGACAAGCCAGGCCTGACAGGAGGAGTTTGACTAAAAGTAGACAAAGCCATAACACTTATGTCTGTGAAAAGTAATGTTCTTCAGAGACATTTAGAAAGCAGAAAGCCTCCCAAACTGTTTATCATCCAATCAAAAACAGTATCAGAGAGTGGAACTACAACATTATATAAATTAATTGTTCCATGAACAGAACTGCAGGGTGGAATGGAGGAGACGGAGCTTCTTTCACATTTTCCTGGGTGCATGCTTGTTGGGGTCAATGGTGACATTTCCTGGCATGTGCCAGAAGTATAACTGTATTTGTAGCTTTGACCCCGGATAACGTTAGGAAAGAAAAACCTGTCTTCTTCCTTCTTTCTATCATGGATATTACATGTGGCCATGGTAAATTCTATGTTTGGTAAAAATGCAATAACAGATGGTTATCCAATTTCCTGTCAAGATGCCAACAGAAAAGCAGAGAAGGAAGCTAACGATACAACAAGCACTCCTGGAAGCAAAGGCAATGAAATCAAGAGAATAACGACTTTACAGTCATATAGGTGAGAAATAGAAGAATACTGCAAAGTGGCAAGTGTAAATATTTAAAAATTTGGCAATCTTTAAAAGCAGAAGCAAAAAAAGTGTCTTGTACAAACCAGCAGCATCACTGCCTCCTTCTGTATTTGTTTTTAATGGGTTTCCATATACAGGAGCTAAAATGCCTGTTCTTCCTGCCAAGCTGTTAATCAAACGCAAAATCATTACCCCAATAAAGAGCAGACCAAAGGAACCTCATATTATAAAAAGAAAAGTTCATAGATTAATTAATAATGGGATGAAATGCCATTTCTGGAAGTAAACATTTATCTAGGAGCTAAAATATAATGTAGAGATGAGAAGCAAGCCATACCCAGATCACACATACTATAAGGTATAAAATCTTTTAGCAGGAGCGGAACACATCTTCAGAAAACTGAGGCATTTGAATGTCTGCCAGAGAGAGGTACAAGTGTGCTGCAGTCTACCGGACAGAGCTTAACAGAGATGGGACCTGAGCCAAGGGATCAGGAGTCAATACTAGACTATCAGAAAAAAGAGAATGAGAGAGGGAACAATGAAAACACAATTGACACTGACAAGGATGTTGATAAACACACATGACAAAGGACACTGAGGGAGACTGTGTCTCAGCTATGGCATTATAAATTACAAGCACCTGTGAAGCTACTTCTGTGCTTGTAGAAGCATAATCAAGATCAGAATCTAGCCTACAACAAGTATGCTCAGATTTGAAAAGGTCAAAACATCTCATCATACAATCAAAATTACTTGGATTTCCACATCATAAAAGAAGTGATTATGAAGAATTAAATTGCTGTTTTCCAATGATTGATTGATTTAGACTAATTACATTATCTTAATTTAAATAAAATGTGGGTTGGGGCACTATATAGAGTGATGCAATATAAAGGACTACTGGTCTAAATCTGTACAGAAGTATAATCTCCTTCCTGCAGAATAAAGGTCAAGTCCAAATATTATTTCCTGCTCTGTCTGTAATCTGTTTCCTTTAGGTGAATGATCACAGATCCTACTAAGTCTTTCTCCCTTCAGATTAAATCCAGGTAAAGGGGTATTGCAGGGCCCACTTTGCACACCTGAGAACAACCAAATGTAATAAGCTGTTCTGAGAAGGTAATTTAATATGGGTCTCTGCAATAAAACATCCTGCTTGTAAACTATTGTAACTGCAACATTCATGGACATCAGTTCCATGTCTAGCTTTTTTTCTGTTTTTTTACCTCCTTTTTTTACTTAAAAATGTATCAGGAAGACAAAATCAGAAACATGAGTAAACACTATTAATATTACATCTCTTTCATTATTTAGTTATCTAGAAGTTGGTATCAGTTTTTCTTTCAGTTAAATGTCATCTTCATTCACTTTAAATCTAAGTCTCTAGAGGACAGCAAGCTTAAAGACCTCCAGCCAGCAGACCACTAGGGAGAGACAAAGTAGAAGCTGGGAGAACTTATCTTCTTTAAAATTGAAAGCTGTTTGTTCTCCCAAAACAGAATACTAAAGGCTTTAGAGGCCCCATAGAAAAATTCTTAACATCAAGGTAGATAAGGAGTGCATTGCAAGAACTTCTATTCTCAGGTGATTTTTAACCCACTTCAGTGACAGTCCAGAAGCAAGACGAACAAAAAATTTAACTGTTCTTGTATTAATTTATTTTATAGGTCTATCCACTTTTTGTAGAATCCAGAATGTTCTATGAGATCTGACTTTTTTTTTCTTTTGTATTTTTAAACTGCACTTTCTTGGCAATTAAAATTATAGGTCTATATTTGATCCAGATGGAAGGCTTATTTATAATGAAGTGTAGTTTCTTTCTTGCTATGCAACATGATTAAAGGAAAATATCTTAAGTAATTATGTAAATGAAAAGTGATAGAATGTACATATTTGTCATATTTACCAGTGGAATGCACTGTATGCAGTCCATTATAATGTTTTTATTTCTTCCTCCTCTAGAATTAATTTTGCATTTTCTTCCTGTTAAACAGGACCTACAGCATTTCTTACATTTGCTCAGTTGTATTAGAGAAACTAACAGCTTCCCTGAATAAAAAGGAAAGAAAGGAAAAAGGGTAACTATACCAAAAAAAGGCTTTGGCTTCTTTCTACTTGATGAACCTGTGCCCCCTGATGTCTATGTTTGTATTTTCTTCTCTCTCCATAGCAGATTAGTGTTATACAACTGCAGGCCATTAAGAGTGGTATGCAAAAGATCCTGAAACAGAAACCCAAGTGAGCGAGACAAGTTTTTTTTATTTGGTATGTCACATTTTTTTGCCCCCGAAAATTCCTTAGTTGACGAAAATTTTGCTCATCCTCATACTCAAAATATCCATCTAGTTGGCTGAACATTGATCCTGTGGGAGACCATTTGGTAGTCACAAGTTGGATGTCATTGTGTGTAAGATCCCTGAACAGCCAACTGTGACGATGCACGCTCTGTATCTGTGGCTGCCTTCTTTTTCCATGTACCAGCTCTCCCTTTACATCCTCACACAGCCTGGGACTGAGAATTTGCCTTCCCTACCTGCACTAACTTTTTTGTAATATTTTGCTGAGGACAAGGGATATTCCATCATGACTTTATTTGAAAAATGTTTTGGGAGTCCACGGCTCTGCCTTTTTCATAAGGATCTACTAAGTGGAGTCTATCTATCAGGGAGCAGTGAGTTGTAGCTTTCATTGGAACTGTGATGGAAGGAAGCCCTCCTGCCTAGGGGACTGAGCCTACACTGGGTATCCTTGGCTGGAGGAGGCCAGTGTGCAAGCAGGAATTTAAAATTAAAATGATGCCAAAATCAAAACAAGCAGAAGGGATACTCTTGTGTATCTTAAAGAGCAGAGAACTAGCTGCAGGACTAAGATACATTGGTCCTTATTTCCATTCTCTTGGCATTATTTCAGAATTCTGTGAGGAAGTAATGGACTGAAAATAGAAGGAAGAGCTAGAAAAATTGCTCTTTACATTTAACTTTGCTGAGAGGCAGAAAAGAGCAGTCTGTCTCATCAAGTTTCTTACTGGAAATAAAGTTCTTTCCCACTCTGCCTCCAGGCCTCCCCAGATGGTAATACAGTATTCTCCAATGAAAGCCTTTCTGAAGGAATAATGTTTCTTCAGTCCATAACTTCAATCTCTGAAAGTGAGGACAGAATTTTGGAGATTCTAAAGCTTAAGCTTCCTAGGAGATCTGTTCATAACTAGGGTGTCACGCAAAAAGAAAGCGGGCATTTGTGAACCTGTATCAAAGCTGCTGTGAAAAATAAGCTACTCCTATAAGCTTGATATCTAGTTAAAATGCACTGTATTTAATTGATCTAATTTAATTGATCAATTTAATTACAGTGTGGTGATTAACTTTGTTGACATAATATGTTACAGTTAGTCTAGAGACATTTTCTGGAAGGGAAAGTGACTTTCAAATAAGTACAATTCAGCTGCAACAGTTGAAATATTTTCACATGCAGAATTTAAAAACACACAAAGATGTGTACCTTCATTTGTACTGGTAATATAGCCATGTTTTCAAAGAAACACATTTATTCTATAAACAAGAAGACTTGTGCACATAAATGAAGGCATATAAATCTCAATATTTTTTCAGACCTTCTCGATTTTATAGTTAATAGTTGCAACAAATTTTATTAGGTTATGTGTTTCCATACTCAGTGAGTCATAATTATTGGTAGAAAATAAGAGAAGAGGTAAGGGTGTGGTTATTTTAATACAATTTGTGATTTCCAAGAATGAATTAGACGGATAATCAAGTTAAACATCAGTTTAACTTAAACTTAAACATCAGAAGAACTGAAACTGATGTCAATATATGTCTAGTTTTTCTATTCCATTTTTTCAATATTTCATTCATTTAGTGCAAGTGTTTTTCTTTTTCCCTGACTTATTATCCTAACATTTGACTTTAAAAGGTAACACTCAGCTGACATTGAATTAAAACAGAATGCTGCCAACAAATTGTCTTTGTCAGGTAGTTGTCTGAATAACTGTAAAAATCTCAGCTACCTCTTTGATGAATACTGCATCTTAATAATTTAACATAGCCCTAATCCTTGAAACTATAAAGAGATATGAGAAAGAAAACTTAGGCTTGTTCAGAAACCAGCTAAGGGTAATATTATTGCATTCCTAAAGGCATAACATGGCATTGATGAACCTTAAACATGCTAGCAAGCAGTAAAAGCCTCCATATCATTTAGAGAGCTCTTATAGGAATGTGTTAGTTTCTTTGAACTGAAGAAACATGTTTCTGTTATTCTGACACTACACAGGTATGTCAAGGACATTGAAGAATCATTAAATTACCATAAATAAAAATTTTGCTACTCAGAAAATCCATCAACACAGGAAAAATGTTGATTTTCCCCCTCTCCATTATATACAAAATAATTTTTAAAAACTATGCAGGAATTACCTAATTAAATAAAGACTAAATACATAGCAGGAAGAGTACAAATGTTAGATATATTTATTTTCATGTCATTCATAGAGATCATTCAGATCATTCCCTTAGGACACACCTAGTTACAGGAACTCCAAGAATTCCTCTGAAGGAGGAAAGAAGCAACTTCTACTAGTGTTGCTAGTGATAATAACTGGTAGAAATTAGCCTTCATATTAAAAAAAAATATTCCTATTGCATTATCCAAGAAGAAGTTTCTATTGTATGATTATTTTTTTTTTACTACAGAAAACACTGATAAAATAGAACAGAAATTACAATAGCCCTTTTCACACATCTTAAAAATAATTATCTGCGAACACAAATACGTTTCTTATTGTTTAGTTCTATCTCTGGCCCTTTTTTAGCAGCTGTAATATACACAAATGTCTTAATTTATTATCTTTCTGCTGGTCTTCTCCATGTTTGCAGTGCTCCCCTGACATCTCACAGAAGGAAAAGCATACCTTATAATACCTTAATATCATTCTGCCATTACATTATTGACTGCCAAATACATTTCCACAGCCTATAATTCAATAGCCCTGCAGTGCCATTTGAATAGCTTTTACAAGCTTAATGGAACTGGAACAAAGCTAAAAAGTAGAAATGCTGAATTTAACTACCTCAATGTTCCATCTTTAACTGTAGTTGGTAGTGTATGTACAAGAGCATAAGAACAGAGCTGCCCTTTTCCTTTTATATATGCAACCCAACAGGATCAGTGCACATTTCAGTGTTCAGCCAACCTAAAACCTTGCATACACACACCAATAATGAACCAAAATGATCAGTAAGCTTGGCTTTACATCAAGTGTGTCCTCATAAGGCTAACTTTTGTTCTGGAGAAAGGTGCAGTAAAAAACCCAGTTTAAGTGTTAAGATACAAGATAATACATAGGTCCTGCAAATGCATTTTGATTTACTTTGAGGTTAGTTCTCTCTAGGAAAATAGTCCTAAGCATGTAATTTCATGTATTTCATGACCAGTATTTCATGACCCAGAAATACTACTAGGTGCTACTACATAATATTACCTCTGTGACTGAAATATACCTAAGAAATATGATCAATACATGCATGGTATATATAGGGTTTAAGACCCAGTATACTTACCTCTGGGCATCTGTTAGGTAAAAAAATGGTAAATGTAGTCTCATTGAAAACTGCACTGATTATACTCAGACGTTTCACAGAGAAAGAAAATTTCTACGATTTTTTTAATTGAATCAGTTGATATTAGGTCTTAGAATAACACTGCATTTTCACTTTTAGTTTATATATATTATAATATGATAAATGTCAAATTAGAATGAAATGTTAACCGTTCAAGGTATTTTTCATTTCAATTCTTTTTTCTGGAAAATTCTGAAATTTTCAAGGTTCATTCCAAAACAAATTAAAAGCAAGTGTTAAATGTCAAACCTCCTGTTAAATGGAACTTCCACTCTAACTTTCTATGAAAAGTTAAAAGGAAAAATAACAGCAAAGACTGAAGAACTACTTATAAACTGCAGTGATCATTTGAAAGGGGGAATATTTCCATGTCTGTCAATACGTAGTCTAAAACATCACAGATAAATTTTTAATTACACCTGAAAGTTGTCAATAGCATATTTATTTTAGTGAAGAAAAATGTATGTTCAAATGCATAATTCACTCATTTAATTGCTTATATTTCCCTTTAGACATATATTTAATTAGAATATTTCCACTGTCTCAGGAAATACATCACTGATCCTATGCTTATTGCCTTCTAGTATACCTTGTTTTTGGTATAGTCTCCTGAGGGGACAGGAATGATGGCTTTGATTTCAGCTTCAGTGATTCCACAGTATCAAAGGCAAGGAAAATTAATGACAACAGTGAAAGAAACTGCAAAACACAGTCCTAGAGACCTGAATTTCACCTTCTCTAAGCACATGCCTTACAGGAACACCTCTATGAATACCACTGCTAGTTAAAAAACATCTTGATAGTTTATCTCTTTTATGTAGCAAAAGATATAACCTTTTATGCTGGCTCTGTTGCTAATGGGTAGCCTTTGAGCAACTGGGAACGTAATCGGAGATATTCACAGTTTGTGATTTGTAATTTAACTAGATGAAGTGTTCAGAAGAACAGTGCTTACCAGGATTTAAAGAATTTTTAGAAAATTACCTGGTAAATTGCATCATCTTTTTAAATTGCTAAACTCTATAAGCTTTTGCCCCTAAATTCAATTAAATGGAGTCAAAGAGTTTCAAAGTAAGAAAACATCATGGATTTCCTTTTTGGTATAAGCATAAAATGGTTTCACAGAAGACATTATGATTAAAAAACAAACAAACAAACAAATCAACCAAAAATCCACTACACTAAACAACAACCAATTGAACTAAGTGAACTAACTGGTTAAAAACCAAAAACCAGAAAATCAAAAAAAGAGTAAGTTATTTTTATAAAAGTATGAGTGAATATTTATTTTCAAACAATGTAAAAAGCTCTGCAAAGTTTCAATCACTGTCTGTACTGCTGGGAAAAAATTACAAACATGTTAGGTGGTGTAAAAACCATAGTAGGTAACACAAGGAAAGCTAAACACTGTGCAGTTCTTTATCTGTTGGCACTCTTTAATATGAATGAAAAGTTTTGGCTTGTGGCAGGTAGTCTAGCACGTGATACCCTGCTTGAAAGCAAGTTACTTACATAGGCTGTAGTTTAGAATATATAGCATATATGTGCACAGCTCAAAACAAAGGGGTACTTTAAAACACCAAAATCTGAAAATTAACCATTGTGCTTAGATATCTGGCCAGGTTCCTGACTTCTGCAAGCAAAATTTGGGCACACTTCAGCCCATACTGACATTTTATACACCTGGTATGTAATTCTTCTTGGTTTTTATTTGCTTCCAGCAAAAACTATTAGCAAGAGTTCATTTCAGTTGCTAGTTATCAACGGTTGCCAATGCTTTAAATTGTTTGACATACAGACATAGAGGATAATGGAATGTCTAATATAATGTCTTTTTGCCTGCTTCGTGAAGGAACTCTTCAAGTCTTGCAGCACACATTAGTATTGAGGCAGCATGTTAGGCATTTATCTTGCTTGAAGATGAACAATAAGGAAGAGCTCTCTGTTTTTTTTATGAAATGCTACAAAGTGAAATCTGAATAGAAAATAATGCAGTTGCAGAGCTTTCAAAGAGAAGTAAACAAAATATGAAGAAAGACTTGGAAACTGCTTTTGAAAGTCTTTGAAGAAGAGTATTATGGTTGTCCTGAAAACTCTAAGGAAGAAGACAGACGCTTTTATAATATCATGTTATTATATATTCATCAAGACAGTAGTGTAGAATGGTGCCTGTAATCTCTTAATTGATTTAACTCATAATCCCACCCACTACAAAATAGTAAAAAATATATCCAGATATGCCAACAGCACTGTGACAGCAAATGGTGGAAGACATGAACTTCTAGTTCCTATAAAGATGTAGACACATTGCCGTTTCACAGCAAAAATAAGTTGTCAGATATATAGTTCACAGAATGACAGAATCACAGAATAACTTGTGTTGGAAAGGACCTCCAGAAGTCATCCAGTCCAACCCCCTCCTGCAAATTCAAAGCAGGGCTAATCTGATCAGAAGGCTCAGGAACATGTCCAGATGTCTTGAACACCTCCAAGGACAGAAATCCCACTACTCTCATCACCTGTTCCAGTGTTTGTCCCCCATTATGGTACAGTAGAAAACTCCTTGTATCTGATCTGGATTTCCCATGTTCAAGTTTATGGCCATTATCTCACATACATCTACTGTGCACTTTCAAAAAGAGTCTGACTCCATCCTCTCTGTGTCCTCTGATCAGATAGTTACAGACCGCAGTAAGACTCTCCCTTCACCTTCTTTTCACCTGTTGAACAAAGAAGTTTGCTCAGCTACTCTGCGTGCACCCTGTGCTCCAGCCCCCAGGCATCCTGATGGACCTCTGCTGGACTCACTCCAGTATGTCAATATCTTGCAACTCTGTTGCAAGGGTACGCTGCTGTTGGCAGGTGTTAAAAGATGAGAAAACCTATTCACAAAAACCTCACTTGTATTTTAGTATGCCTCCTCATGAACTCCTGTGTAATAGAACTTTCTGCAAGTAACAGTTAAACAATATTAATTGAACAATATCAAATTACTAAGAATGCATGGTGCTCATTCTTCCTCCTACTGATGTCAAGCTAGCCCCCAGAATGGTGACAACATATATGAAGTCTAAGGATTTAATAGGGATCACAAGACCATATCATGTTGAGGGTACAGAGTCAATATGATTTTTGTGTACTTGCTGAAACTTTTCAAACTGGAAATTAGTAAAGCTTTATCTACTTTTTCAGTTCTAGTTTTCAGAACTGGAAGCAGAACCGTATCACACCCTGTGCATAGGAAAGAAGCCTTTGCAGTGAGATTTCTGATCCCTAACTACAAATATGTACCGTATGTGTGTATATATATATAGTGTTTTGTTTAATCAGCCTTAAAGCTCTAAAAAGGAAGGTGAACACAAGCAACAAATTCCAAGCAATAATGTAAAAGGAGTGCAGATGACCAGAATCCACAAGTGGATTTGAAGATTAGATCATTTACAATGGTTATATTTTTGAATCCCATTGAGCATACTCTGATCTATTTTTTTGTTTCAGGCAGCAAAAGTACTTAGTAGTTTTACTGAGATTTTAACATCAGCTGTCTGAGAACAAGCAGTGAATTTTTTTTCCAGACTTGAATTCAGTAAAATCACTACAGAATGATGACAAAAGTGCAGTTGGCCATAAAATGATTTTTAAAGCTTGCCCTCAGCTGCAGAATACATCCACAATAGTCAAGAACAGTAAGTGTAATAACAAAATAATGATTTTGTACCTGAGAGAATGGGTGGTCTAAAATCTTTACAGATGGGAATCTTCCTGGATCTTTCAGTGGCAATAATTCTGTTCACACAGCTGGAGCTCAGATCCCCACAGAAGATGAATCCTACAGACACAGATCATGATATTTCCAATACTTCATTGGACTGCTTCAAAACTAACAGATAATGACGTCCAGAAATTTCAAAATGTTATTTTTTTAATCACTTTATGCATTGTCAGCATTACTTTAGCAAAAAAGTTATCAGCATTTCATATGAGTTCTTTTTCCAACTATAGCCATGCTGTTTTCAAAACAAACAAAGACTTTTCTAAAATTAAACTGATATACAATCAGTACTATTGGGAGCCATTTTGTGTTAAATGAAGACTATGGAATAAAGATAAACGTTTTCCTCTAAAACTAAACTGATCCACAGAGACCAGTCTTAATGTAGTAAAGAATGACTTGTTGCAAATGTAGCTGGGCTGCACCATGCAAATGTTTTGATCCAGACTTCACCATCTGAACAGTGAAGATGTTCCTACTGCTCTGTGTATTTCTGGGGAGTATCAATATGCAATTGTCTTGATGAATAAATAGTTGGTTTGTAGGCTCTCTTGCCCAAATAGTTGTTGCTTCTAAGCAATGGAAAAGAAAACTAAAGAGAACAAAATTGTTTCACTGCTAAATGTATGGATCATCTATATCTTATGAGAGTGGTTTGGTTATGTGTCCCTTCTACTAACTTAAAAGAAAACTTTTTACCACTGTGTCATAGGCTTCCCACTGAAAAAAGTAAACGGAAACATTTTCCTGTAGTCTTAGGTCTGTGTGGTTGTGGTTTTGTGTTTTTTTTAATCTTATTTGGTTTATCCTAAGTCAAGGTCTAAAAATCTTTCTGGGATTTTGAAAACATCATCAGTCCAGTCCAGATATTAAACCATGTTTTGCTGAAAGCTTAGTAAGATAGAACAAAATTTAGGTTTCTGATTAAATTCAAGGCTGTTGCAGCACTACAAAACTAGCTGACTGTAACAAGGCTTTCCCCACACAAGGTTCCAAAAGTTCATCTACTGTCTGTGCTGTTTCTTCATCCTCTTCAGGCCAGTC
>JAVJGI010000040.1:5730150-5769745 GCA_035590275.1 Ibycter americanus
TGAGGAGATACAGTCTCTCATGTGTTTTTAACTGACAGATTGTTTGTAGAAGAGATTTGGTTTTGAATCTGTTTCTTTATTTTGGTAAAATTCACCTTATCTCTGTGTGTGCATTTAACAGTGGGAGAAATGAAATATCATTTGTCTTTTTCTCCTTTACTAAGATCAGTGAAGATCCTCTTCAAGTTTTTCTTTGAAGCACATTCTCGTTGGAATAGGATGCTGAAGTACATCACTTATCTTCTGTAAGAAGTCTAAGCCTCTGACTGAAGTACTAAACGTTTTTCCTAGGGAGGAATATAGATTATCTTGACATTTGCCTATATTATGTTCTTCTACAGTTGAATGAACTATTATAACATCTTCCACCTAGGAAATGACAAGCTGACATTTTCTTTTAGATAAGTACAAACACTTATCCTCTAATAACTACTTAGGTATAGAACCATTTGTTTTAAAAATCCTATTGTTTCATGTAGTTAACATCTTCGATGTTTCATTTAGAAAGAAATAACTTTTGAGGACTGCCTGACTTGGACTTGGTAAGAATAAAAGAAAGAGATCCATTAAAGCTTTTGCTCATTTAAGTCCTGATAAAGAGGTAGGCAAGGCAGCAAGTAGAAATGAATTCTTTGTTTACTTAACATGTTCAGACAGACTCCTAAAGCAGTGGGAGGTATTCCTGCACCTCCAGAGGAAGTTTTAACATCTTGAGTTTGCTTTTTCTTTTCCCTTTAAAATATTGCATTTTTAATTTCCAGCCCAAGGTTTTTATTAAAGCTCTGTCTATGTTAAATCAGCAGGTGGCAAAGAAACTTGCTGAAACTTCTGATTCCGTCCTTAAATCACACACAATGGATATTTCTAAATGTTGCAGAATGGGAGATGCACACTAATACCAGTCACTGTTCATCATTTCTGCAGTATCTGGGCACAAGAGAGTAAAACAAACATGAAGACATAACATTAATTCTGACCGGGCTAACTTGGTGTCTAAAGGTCAAAACTTTAGGTCTTTTGAAAAGTGGTTGCATTTCAGCAGCTGCCATTATTTGGCTTCTGGAGCAGAACATTAAAAATCAATTTCCACTAAAAAGTCACATACATAGCATCATATCTTCTGAACTTTTCTGTACTTTTTGACATACCCAGTTATAGGAGTAAGCCAAATGTAGCCCGGCTGCATCTGGATCCTTGAGAGCATCCCAAGAATACACTGATATTGATTGCCTATTCTGGCCTGTTCTTCCACACTCCCTGCTCTCTCCATGTTTGTCTCACACTTTCTGTCCCTCAGCCATTGCTGCTATATTTTTTACTGATCATCTTTTTGATCTCGAATTCTTTTGGATTCAGCCTCTCCTCCAATTTGCATTCTCTATACACTATACCAGCCATTTAGTTCTTGCTTGCCAAATTGCAAAATAAAAACTTTAACACAATTATAGAAAAAAAAGGAAGCAAACAAACAATTCTTATGAGCTAGAATGCCAGGCTTGTTGGAACAGGGAACATATCAGAAAGTGAGCATTTCACAATACGTGTAATTTATGGTCCTGATCCACACTGTTAAACCTAAAGATGCTCTCTGAATTGACTGCCTCAGGACTGGTATATAAGCTTAACCTTTGCTCCTTTGCTTCTTTACCTCACTCGGTGGCTTTTTATGCCAGAAAATCCTGATAGATTATGGGCTGTGATCATCAAAATCTAGTTTCAGTCTAAAAAAAATGTAGATTGCCAACCAAATATGGGTGATAGATCACTGAAAAAACCCAGTTTATTTTCATGTAGCATACTATTGCATGGTCTTTTCTGCAACTCAAAGTGTAATTGTGATACTTCAACACCGCAAGGATCGTGAAGTGAAAGTATTCACATGAGAAGATAGTGAATGCAAACACCTCTTTGGCATTATACCACATAACGTATAGCAATGTCTTTCTTTAGTAAAATTGTTAAAGGAAACAATTGTTTGATGCCAATTTATTAAAAGCAAAGTCTTAAAATTCCTCCTTATTTATATAAAAATGTACAAAAGAAAACAAAAGTTAACAAAAAAGAAAAAAGTAAAAGTATTTCATTTGATACATTATTCTATGTAGAAATTTACAAAGAGCAGAAAAATTACAAGGACATAAAATCTTAAAGCCAAGGATGGAAATTTGTTGATTTTACCTCTTTGAACATTATTATTTTCCTTCAGATTCTTGGCCATGGGAAATAACATGTATGTAAAAACCTGCATTTTACAACACAAGCAGGACACACGAGGTAAGTTTTATGTCCAAAACTTCTAGATTCAGGAAGTATTTTATCTCCTAGAGTAACCTTCTCAGAGCTCATTATTCATGTGGATTTGATACTGACATTCCATGTTTGTTTGTGGGGGTTTTTTTGTTTTGTTTTGCTTTATCTTCCCCTTTTGCTTTGGACTGAAGGATGAAGAAGCCTGCATTATTTTACACATACACAGTCCTCATCCCTTCAGTGTTCAGCATGAAATTGAAACAAATTAAACCAAAGGCCATATTCCCTCCTTTATGAATATCTTTGACATTCAAACTATTGCAACCAAATGCCAGCTTACGGTATGTAAAAATAAAACTCTGGATTCCACATATAAAATCCCTCCGGAGTACAAGACTGTGGTAGAAATGGTGTTTGATTTCTTCCTCTTTTATCTCTGATTGTAAGATACAGTAATTCTGGCCATAGGCTGTTTGCTTTTAATTGAGGCTTTGTATGAAATTTTGTATCCTTTGATGCCAGATTTCAAAGCTACAATGTAAGGTTGTGAGGTGACCAAAAAGGGTCATAAGAAAACCCTACAGTATTGTCAATGTGTTGGACAACACTGTAAGTACGTGCCTGATTCTTTAGCTGAGAGTGGCAAAAAAAGGGGCTGAGATTGCAGTAACGTAAAACTGTAGCTGTGATTGAAAGTGGTGACAAAATCCCCTTTGCCTATAATGAGAGCAGGGATCAGGCCTCTGACAAACTAGTTTTTCTTCATGTTATGTTGTAGCCTTTGCTTTGGTGATCAAAGTGATTGGTTTCATTACTTTTTGTGTTTGGTTGGTTGGTTTGTTGTTTTAATTAAGTTTCCCCTTTGGTACACACTTGCCGTTCCATTATATTGTAGAATTTCTTTGCTGTACTCCTCATGGACTGATTTTTCCTTTTAAGTCAATCTTATTTTAATATTTCATTGCTATACATCTCATTCCTGGCTCCTAGGCAGGATACCACAGATAAAGTAGGTTTTGAAATTTCTTACCACAAGGGCTAAAGTATAAATAATAATAATAACAACAACAACAATGAATTATTCAAACTGCTATAGTACAAAGGTACTGCTTTGGACATCACATAATAAACTAAAGACATGAAATGGGACTAAAGTCTCATAACCAAATAAAAACTATATATTACATGGGGGAACTATTTTATTTTTGATGTAGAAGCTAGGAACAGCTGTGTACTAATTCAGCTACTTTGACAGAGCACAGCAGCTGCCTGTTTCCCCACACAGGCAGACTCACCGCCTGTCAGCTTGGACAATGGGCAGGGAGATCTCACCTCTGCCTGTGCACTGACACTTGTCCGGGACAATACTCAGTTTATTGAGTTGCAAGGTCCTGCATTGTTCTAATAAGTTTTCTGTGTTCAAAATACAAAGGTTTTACTTAGCCTCTTTGTAATGAGGGAGGCACAATCAGATATTCATGCACTACTCACGAAAGTGAGTTGCACGGGAACTGTGCAGATCATAGGACCTGAAGAACAAACTTTAACCAGCTCCCTAAGTTCATGCCTTTCTGCTGATGTATTAGGGGCCTTTGGGCTGTAATGGCTGATATGCAAACTTCAGACAGATTTAGAAGTTTGGAGGAAGACATCCCAGAATCTGCTGCTTAGCCAGAGACCCTCAAAATGAGCCCTTTTTTGCAGGAAAAGTCGCACAGGTGTGATTGTTATTTGGTTGACCTGAATGGTGGGCCACCTCTCCTACAGTTAATGAGAGTGGCTGGGTAAGTGGCAGTTTGTGAAAACCAGGCTGAGAATTCACAGAGCTCGTGTGTGTGCGCGCGCGTGTGCATGTGCACATATGTACACACAGTGATGAAAGTTCCTCCTTGTGGGCTCTCCAAAGGATCTGGGGAAGGTAAGCATGTCTGTCCTTAGCTATTTTTGAGACTGAAAATAAGATTAAGGCTGAGAAATGCAGGGAAAAGGGACCAGGAGAAAACTTGAGCAGCAACAAATATTTTGTATTTTTAAAAATCTGTTCATTCCGAATGCTCCTGGAGAAGTAATTTAGTACATCAGTCACTTTATATAGCAGACAATTGATTACTTGGCTTAACCCAACAGCACTGTGTACAGTGCGAAAATGCTCATTTTGTTAAATCATCCAAGTTGCCACCACGAAAGAACATGCTCATTTCTTATCAAATTCATGGACATTCCATGTTGCCATCCCCAGAGTCATGGCTTTCTACAGTGCTTGAACATATTTTGACCCATTTATTTTTATTGCTTTTTCTGATAATTGATTTCATATATAACACCAGGACAAATGCATGCCCTTGAATCAAAGTGCAGTGCAAGGATGACAGGATGCAAAAGCCAGAAAAAGCTATCAATTTATATAAACCACTGTAGAATAACATCTTCTGCTTTCCCGTTTATCATGGCAGCATATGAGTCAGAGAGCTACTCAAAATCACTTTTTTTAAAAAGAATTTATGCAGGGTATCTGCTGCACCAGACCTAAGTCATAGAACTTTGGTTCTAGTGCTGCTGCCTGGCCATAGTATGGACGCATTAATGATGCTTCAAAACAAATAAACACACAAACAGATATATGTATGGGCAATTCTAGCATTTTGATTACAATAATCCCATCTCCAGAGGGCCTCAGTCCCAGTGTGTCCCAGTGAGCTGAACAGGATCAAGGTCAGGACTGGTCCTGGTGAGTGCATGGGTGAGCAATGGCCAGGTGAGGTTGCAGTGACTGGGTGGTTGAGGTGGCAGACTGGAGGTGACAAGGCACATGGCCAGCCATGGTCACAGCTGCAACAAAATTTAGGTACCAAGGGTGAGAACCTTGGATCAAATCTAATCTAAGCATTGCCTTAGAATTTAGTGATGAAGACTGTAAGCCTGCAGCTCTACATACTGTATCTTTTATTCTCTCCTAGACCAAGAACAGTGCAAAGAGTGTTAAGACAAACTTCTCTCAAACTGGACTATAACTCAGCCAGCAAAGGCGTCTCCTTGGCCTGAAATTCATGTTGGGATTTGAGTCATACAGAATATGTCAACTCTTTGTAATAATCACATAAAGAGCTGCTGAAGTGCGCAATAATTGTGAACTTGGCCTTTGTCACCAACATATTGCCTATAGGATACTAACACATATTTTATTGTTTTTAACACAGAAAGGACTGGAGCTCATGACTTTTCTTTTTTTCTTCTTTTTTTTTCTTGAGAAATCTGTGATAATGTTTTGCCAGTAAGCTGAAAGCAAAACTTTCAATCACTTTTTGTGCCAGGATGGTCAATAATTCAAATGAACACAGAGAGTTACTGCCAGAAAAATGGGTATATTTCAGCATCCCTCAAAATCCGGTCATGTGGGAACTCAAAAAAAAAAAAAATTTAGAATTTAGTTCCCAGCTACTGCAAGTGCTCAAGCAGAAAAGTCTTGGGGTAAGTCTCAGGACATATGGATTCATTTTCCAGATCTGACCCAATCTGCATCGTGGCTTTTGTCACGATGCAACAGAAAGAAACCTACGGGATCACTGAGTCGTCTTCCCTTCTATCAACAGATTGCCACAGATAAAGGCCATTTTTTAATGTATTCGGCTCCTTTTTAAAAATATTTAGGTTTTTTTGGGAGGACATAGATTATTTCTCATCACAAGCTTGTAAGAACAATCACCCAGTGCAAAACAAATTTGTGTCAATCTGTATCAATGCAAATAAAAGAACTCTGCTTTACTGATAGAACTATTGTCTTCTTTAGGAAACTGGATATTTTTCTTCTGAGAGCAAAGCTGTTATTTCCAACTTTAAAAACAAACAAATGCCTTCTAACTCTCTTTGTGGATTCTTGTTTTACAGGTCAGCACTGTAAGGTTTCATTTCTTCATGCCCAGAAAAAAAGTTATCTAAGGTGATCAGCACAGGTATTCTCTGTGTTTGGTGGCCTAAGGTCGTGTCAGCTCCCCACTTCATTCTCTTCCCTAAACTCTGCACAGCTCAGATTTGGGTAACATCTCAACAGTCTAGGAAAAAATGGTATCAGTGTGCGCAAGCTGATGTTTTCTGCTTATAATGTATCTATAAGATAGCTCATTTTCAAGCAATGTTAGGTGATAAATGTTCACACTTTGTATTACCACTTTACTCCTGCTTCCACAAAATATATCCCCTCAAGGCCCTTTCAATACTTTTGAGTTATAGCAGAAAAGGGCTGAATGAACAAATTTGTCAACATTGATCAAAGCTGACATTCAGGTTACCCTTCAGAGGTCTTCCATGCCAGTTTTCCTCACTCTGCTGTTTTCAAGGCTTCTCATGTGTTTTCATGATTGGCAATAAGCCTTTTTGATGTGCATTTTAGATCCAGCTTTTGATTCACTAACTATGGGAATTTCCAGATCTGAACCTTGCCAAATGAATTTTTCAGATTAATTTTCATCAATAGGCAATTGCCTACTCAAGTGTAATATGGATAATTCTGAATATTTTAACAACATTGCCTATACATTGCTCCAACTTCAGATTTTCATACTAATCAATGAATAGTCATGAAAACATTTTTCTTTTAGAAAACTTTGAGATAATTTTCTGTTAAAAAGAAGGAATTATTTTTGAAGTACTGTAACTACACAACAAAGCTGTGAATCACATTTGGTAAATTTGTCAGTCTTGACAAATGAGGATCTGTATCTCTCAAATGGTGTGGCATAGAATTTTTAAAGTTAGTTCAGTCACACTGTCTGCAGTTTACAGATTGCATGGAACAAGCATATCAAGACAACACATTAAAAGAGAGTCTACAATTTAAAAAATGCCTGGCCATAACCTTTATACACACGTGAACAAATAAGAAAAACACCAACACATATTCATGCTTTCTATATGCAGGCATTACAGAACAGTGACTAAAGTTTTTTTAACCAAGAAAGTTATATAGGCAAGAAACATATGTAGTTTAGGACTACTATGAACAACAAAAAATTAGTGTTGTACAGGCAGAAATCAATAGTTAATCTGGTACAAGTTTAAACAACTAAAATAACCATAATGTTTGTTTTTTATGGGGAGAAATTTCAAAACAAGTTTTTGTACCAGAAAATTAATTTCTAACCATGAAAACTTACTACTTCCATCAGCTGAATCTGTTAGCATCTACTTACCAGGCTCATTACAGTAATAAATAAATTACATTATTACTAATTACATCTTCCAGTTCCTATCCCTCTTATGCTGCCCCGCTCAAGGTGCGGGGGGATTGTTCTTGCTGCAATAAAAACAAGTATATACAATAAACAGTTCATAAGCAATACCAATAATGGGGGTGTTTTTTGTGAACAAGAACAATATATATGGAAATAATTACAAGGCAGTTCATAACTAGCTGTGAATTTTGCATGATTCTTCTTCTATGAGTAGCCAGCCTGACAATATGACTTCTCTCTTCTTTTTCCCAAAGTATAGAACATCCACATCTCCCACTGATATTTTCTTGCAGGTTTGCTTGTTCGGCAGAGGTAATTTGGTAGAACAGCTGGGCAGTTGTTCCACAGCAATTAATTTAATTGACATGAGAAATCAGCCATAGGAGTGTTCCCCCCAAACACAAAATAAATAAATGTTTAAGGGTTGCTTAGGCAGTTTAGCACTAAGCCAAAACCAAAAAAATAATCCCCTGTATCTCAGAAAGCATGCATGTTTTTCTGTACAAGTGCATGAACTGTAGTAATTGCTGGGCTTGTGACACAGAAAAGCTAGAATTCATCCACACATCCTTTAGGTTCAACACTCTGGTACTGATACTGGTTTTGGCTTCTGAAGACTATGAATATCCTTACTTCTTTCTTAACACTTGGTATGAGTTCAATCATGTTTGCTTTCTGAACTGATCTAAAGATTGAAAGTGCTGGACCCAGATTAGAGACTGGGGAAGAAACAAGTGAAATTAAGTGAAAGTTAATAAACCTGCACTTCCACTCTGTACATGTAGCATGCATGTGCAAAAAAACCTAGCTGATCTAAGGGAGTCCGTGTAGGTATTTAAGGAAATTGGCAATGGATTTGCAGGGTAGATGAACACTTTGCAGTGAAATGTCAATGAGGTGGAAAATATGGCTTTGGGACTTGGTAACATAATTACAGTGCTAATCAAGGACAATGCAAGACTTTTCAGTAAAGTTGACAAGTTTCAGAATTAATCCAGGATTAAGTATTTCAAGATTGCTGGTGTCCCAGTGAGGAAAAGCCTAAGAATTTAGTAATCTTTATGGCAGCACTTCAGAAAGATGAAGCAAAATATTAATTTCCAGAATGATATTGGTCTGCTTCACCATATTAATTTGTGTCCAGTCATCTCTTCATAACTGCTTTCAAAACTGGTCCAGTTTTCACAGAACACTTTCTTAAGAAACACCACAACAGGCAAAGGAAAATCCACTTTGTTTATATACATTCAGATACTGGTGCATTTATTCCTTCTCCTGTCTTACAAAATTGATCATAAAACATCTCCTCCATTCAAATATATGTACATAACTATCCATACTAGTCTAAGTGTGTAGACCAACAGTCAGAACCTGTAAACAGATAGAGAAATTGAAAAAATTGACACTCTACCCCTTATCAACTATGTATTGCTGTCCATCAGATATATTATCAGATTGCACAAACAAAATCACAGGGGATTTATATGTATCATCACTTGTATGTAGCTACCAGGGAAAGGCTAATTACACCTTTCATTCACCATTATCATCCCACTTTTAAAATCCAGCTAAATGATAACAATTATAAATATAAAACATGCTTACAATTCAAATTCTATGCCTCAGATAAAAGCTAGCTCAGCATAATTATTTTTCTCCACACTGAAAAGCAGGGATTGATGGCAACATTCCCAGATGAACATAACTTTTTATTGCTTTGAACTTTTGCTGAGAAGCATCATTTTATCATTTAATCTTATTGCTTGTTACATGGAAATTGAGGTTGACAAATGATGTGAGTCTCAAAAAATAGGAGACTGTTCCTAACTTTTTCTGCCTAGCCCCACAGTAGAGAGCACCTGTATCACAGGAAGACTGAAAAGATTTTCTCTTATTTTCAGGTAGGAAAAGCATCGCTAATTTATACTTCTATGACATGTGTTACTGAGAAATTATGTGATTGCGTTCTACCAGAGAGACATAAATTGTCACATTTTAAATGTTACAAAGGCCTGAATTGGCATGACATGCCAGCTTGATGTAAAGTCTGTATCATGTCTGACAGATGTATGTCTGCATGTCTTTTGCCTAGCCAAACAGGCAAACATCAACCACAGTGATTGTTTAGGATTCAGAAAACAGTTTTCTCCATAGGAAAAAGGGAAAGATGAACAAGGTGAAGTTTACAAGTAATTTTCAAAATATGGGTATAACTCAAAATAGAAGACAGCACCTGTTCCACTTAGATTAGTTTCTTTTCTATCACATATAATTTTTTTCTTAATTTCAAGAAAATGGGTTAAACTATTTTTTTTTGTTTATGTTGAGAGCCACAACATTAGGATTTCAATAAAGATGGCATATGAGGTAAGGAGGTGTAAATGAAAAAGCCTGTTGATAAGTAAGAAGAGAGGTATGGGTAGTTGTCATACTTCAGAGTCTGTGGTCAGTACAAACCAATGCCTCTAATTTCTTCAGGCTGCCAGCTGTCAACTGAAAGTGTATTTTTAGACTTTCAGGAAGAAGATAAATGGCTTTAATATGTAATTCATGTCATTATGAATCTAGCACCAGACTCCAAGTACCTGTTCTGGCATTAGACACTACAATGAAATTCAGGATACTTGAAATTTTCCAAAACCTGCCATATTGGAATCCGAACATTCTAAAAACAGGAAAGGGAAAAATTATCCTTGACTGATTCTAATAAGAACTAGCCCTTCAGTAATCAGGTACAGAGAATGAGATGTGTCGGGAAGAACAGCATAACCGTACTATAGTAGCAGATGAAATAGAATCAGAGATATCCAAGATGGGTGAAATGCGAGGGGTACCCCCAAGTCACACCACCTCATTCATGTACCCATTATGGGCTGTAAAGCATAGAATAAAGAGATTTGAAGAAAGATAATTTCATTGTTTTACACATATGGGGGTCACAATGAAAATAATATGTTGTCCATTCCCACAAGGTGGTTTCAGAGAAGGAGGGAAGGTATTTGTTGAAAAACAGCTATATATTGCCAGATACACATACAGACACAGCTAACAAAGCTGTAGGTAGGAGTCAATGTCCTGGTAATCACATAAGAGATGAAAGGCTGGGCAGAGATAGGTCATAAGGACTTAAAATATGAAAGCAAGTCATTTATGCTTGGTGCAGCAGGGAAGGAAAAGACGGCAGAGAGAAGTAAAGAGGGGATTAGCAAGAGCTAAGCCTAGCTATGAAGGTTTGTATGGTTTATGTAGATTATAGTCTCTGCAGTGGTAATGGATTCGTTGCAGAGTGGCACCCAAATGTGTATATTTTCTGCAAATCATGAATTTAAATCTGTCAAGCTGTTTTTTGAGTTACAGATCATCAAAAAATGTTTTGATAAAAAGCAGCTGCATAGTGAAGGTTACAAGCAGGGTTCTGTTATATGCTAAAATGTTTGTTCTTTCTTTATTCTGCATAGCAAAAATATTTTTAAATTGCCACCAAGCAACAATGAAAAATTTGCACATTTTCTAAAGGCCAATGATCAGCCCATTAACTTATACATATTTTAAAACAACCATTTTCTGTTATTTTATTTAAAACATCTAACATCTTTTAGAGTCACTACATCTTAAAAAAAGACAACCTTTCAACCAAAGAAATCTTGACACAAGATTTATTCTTCACTTGCAGTTAAACAAGACTAAAAACTAGAAAATGGGCAATGTGCATGTACACATATATATATCTAAACACAGTGAATCATATTTTATAAATTATACTCAGCTGCAAGAAAAAAATGTGTTCAGAGAGAAGCAATGCAGAGCACTTGCTGGGAGCTTGCAGAGATCCACATATCTGTAGAGAACAGGTAAAAGTGTGCTTTCTTTTGAATAAAGGGGCTGTCCTTGCCAGCTAAGAGAGCTAAGATGCAGAGAGCCCTCAGTGCTTTTCTACAGAGAGCAGTTGAGGTGTCTGACACTCAGTTATTTAAATGGTTAAGGTCAGAAAAATTCAGAAACTTACTCAGAAATTTACATTTGTCCTAACATAGATGTTTGTAGGGAAGCTGGTGACCCTGGAGAGATTCTAGCAGAATATGGCTTAGAGTTATTGCATGCTATAAAAATGAACATGTCCCTTGCTTTTAAAGGTCAAAAAAATCAGAACAGTATTATCTCTATGTTCATCCTCTGTGAATACTGTACTGTTCCATGCACTCAAATCCTTCCTTTTACAAAAAGCAGACTAATTTTCTGAGTAGAATGGCTGTTTATTAGAATGTCTGAACTGTGCCTTCTAATAAATTCAAAAAAATAAATTACTGTCCAATAAGATTTTCCTTCAGTATATAACACTATTTTTTCCTCAGTTTCAAGAGTAAACTGTGTGTAATTTGGTCCTGCTTTTCAAAAATGTCCTCCCTTCAGAGATTATGTCAATTAACTGCAGAAATACTCTTGAGCTCCAAGAGTGTCTGAATTTACGTGCTTAAGTGAGCTGATCATTTATTATATAGTACATCTCAAATGTGCGATCTTTCTGGTGGAGTTTAATGTTTGCTGAATATCACAGAGTTGGATTCTGTACTGGAGAACTATTCAGTACAATATTAATTACATAGCTGGAGCATCCCAATGAATATTTTAATGGAAACCATCACCTAGTTCAAGTAATGAACAGGCCCTTAAGCCTGCAATGAAAAGGTCCTGAGAAATGTAAAATCTTAGTGAAGGATCAGGACTTCAGACTGAGGTATCCTTGACATTGTCCTGAGATTTAACTTGTCAAAGATATAGGTTTTCTACCAATGTACAAATGAAATAGAACTAACTGAAGAAAAACCAGATTAATATTATTAAGAAAATTATCCTTATGTAAATAGTTTGTGCTTTACATCTTACCTTTAAGTGTCTATCCTAAAAAGAAGTTATGGCAAAACAGCTTTTGTTCCCCTCATTGGATGTTCAGAAGTATATGTGTCTTAGAAATGTAGCTAAAGGTCACCCAGAAGTGTTCTTATTTGCTTGGCCACATCTTTATCTGCTCTTTTTCCGATTAGTATTTGTGTGCTTGTCTACCTGCATACACAAAAATACAATGCCTATTTCATTTTTGTTACCTATTTCTTGACAGCTGCTTAGATTAATGCAACCAAATCCTTTAAAATCAGTTCTTACAGATAATATTCAAATAGTTTTGGGGTTTGTCTTTCAATTTGTAAAGTTTCAGACACAAAATAGAGCATAATCTGCAAATGTCCTGCTTAATGGAGGCAAAACAATTTAGACTGCTGACCTGCAGTAGCAAACTATTGTCCAGTTAGTTTAGATTCCCATCAACTTGATACTTTTTGCCTACAGAAAAAAGACAGGCAGTTATCAAGTAGCAGTTTAATCTTGCCCTTTCAGATGATCCTCATTTTTTTGGCATACAGAGCTATACCTCTTGTTCACTCAAGCCATCTCCTCATTCTCCTGGCTTTCTATTTTGACAACACAAACATTTACAATAGTCTTTAATTATAGAATTTTCTAGTCAAATCATTGTTTCTTCAGTGTTTGAACAACTGATCCAGTGTCTGCATATTTCCTTTTATTCCTCTTATCTGTCCCCACCCCTGGATTTGAAAGGAACTTCCTTAAACTGTAATCTGAACTTTTGTCCTAGAGGAGTAGTAGTACTAAAAGCCAAAAAAGTGCAACAATTGTATTTCTACTGTCAATTATTAATTATCACATAATTTTTGTAGTAAAAATAATTTCTAACCAGCTGAACTCTCATTGGCTTTCAGTATATAGAGTTAACAGCATTACAAAAAAAATTTCTGTCTCCATAATATTGTACAGTAAACACTTTTATAATATATATCCAGCATATTTACATAATGTTACTTTCAGATGTAATAAATTGGTCGTATTAATGTAACTTTTGCAATGTAGTGAAGGAAAGAAGCATGGGGTAGACATAAAATGATGGTTTTATTTTCCATTATTACACATTAAGATGATGTTTTGCAGCTAGCTTTGCTTCATCGCATTCATTTACAAATGAAGTAAAATGCTGCCAATATGAAAAATTCTGTGTAAGGGATGTAACTCCACTGAACACTTCTTTAAGTGAAAGCCTTGCATACAATCCAAACACTTTAAAAACTTGATTTCTATTAAGAACAGTGAAAAATAGGCTATTAAAATATCATTGCAAATATACTTATTAATCATTATAGCTTTGTTGTAAGTGGAAATAGAGTCTGAATACTCTAAGAGCAAAATATTCTCTGGCATTTCTTGGCAAACTAGATTTACAACAAAATTAGGAAAAGCACATATTTCGACTGAGCTTGAAAACCGACTCCAACCTGGTCATGGACATTGGTCTTATTTTCTGTTCATTACCTTAATTTTCTCTTATCAAAATGTAATTCTTTAAATAGAAGATTCTAGAGTGAAGTATCTAAGGATCTAAGTCCATTGAATTTTTTGTGAAAGTCAGCTGGGCTAGGATACTGACACATTTTTAGTATTTCTGTATTCTCCTATATTAGCGTATTCTCCTGCAAAATCTTCTGTTTTTTCATTATGCTCAACCTTACTGAGAAGCACTGCTTGCTGTAACTGTAACAGTAATCATTAGAAAGTCAAATGGCACTCTGTAGCCTGGCATGATCCAATGTCCTACAGCACTTTCTTGTCCAGCACAAGGAAATGACTTTAATAGTTTGGATAATGTTATGATGACTGGACAAATGTTGACTTAAACTCTCCACATTGATATCTATACTACTGTTCCTCTCTACAGAGCCACCAACATACAACAGTGTAATTGTTTATTCATTGACTTAGATTGGGTTAATTATAATTTCAGCTAATTAGTAACTTTCATCTCAATTTAAAAGATGGTAAATTAAAAGCTCTGTACTCCAGAGTTTTCACTCAGTAAAACAAGCTACCTCCTTCAATCTGATTCCATTTTTGTTGCATCAAAGAAAGACTCTACATACTGGGGAGCAATCCAAGCCAGCTTCTACTCCTTTAGTTAGGTGACAAAATGAATCTGGCTCTATCAAGCCACTTAAAGCTAAACTGAGCTGATATTTCATGAAACTGGGGAGAAAAAAAAAAACATAATAAGAGGTTTTTACAGTGGCTTAGAAGAAAACATGGGATCAACTACATTACAAAATAACAGGAAGTATAAATACAATGATTTTACTTATATTATCAATAAACCTTTTTGTATTTAAAAATTTTAGCCTGTTTCCTTGTCAGCTGCAAGCTTCTTAGCAAAAATGAAAGTCAATGAATAAAAAAGTAATGGGTTTTATGTTTTAAAATATAAAAGGGAAGAAATTCTTGTGATGTACACACCATCACTAACAATGGGTCACAGTAGAAAAATTTGTTAGGGATATTTAAATTCTTCAGAACATTATCAGTCTCCTTCTAAATTACTCTATTATTATATTTACTATTTTTATGTAACTAGTTGGGGTTTTTTCACATGTCTGTGTTACTAGTTGCTGTTTAGCTGTAGCTCTCAGAGAAGTAAAGACTCCTGCATAGTAGATTTAATAGCAGGTACATCAGACCCTCACGTTCTGCCAACTGGCAAATTTCTCTGGCATTGGATCCTATGCAAGAATTATTCATTCTGCTACTGTAATGCAAAACATTCATCCCTCTTGAAGTTACATATATCATACTCTTATATCTCTGCCAGAATGTCTAAACTTATTTTTCACCAACAGGAGAAAAAGAAAGGACTGAAATTCTCTTAATTAGTATGGTAAGCAAACACACACAGTAAGTAAATTTCAGTGTACCATTGTCTTGTGTTTGATTTTGTACCATCAAAGATTAATTAACTTATAGCTGAGGTAAAAAACATCTATTAGGTGACACAAAACAATAGAAAATATACAAATCTGTCCTGATAGCAATGTGAGCCATTCACTTGACACATCTTGTCATTGTCTCTGTCTTTTAAAAAAGTAAATTTTCTTCACAGGGGGTGGGAAGGGTGATAATGTGCTGTTATAAAAATTATGTGGCTTTTCTCATCTTTAAGCTTGAACACAGGTACTTCAAGAAAAATATATCCACTAAATATTTGCATGTTGTCTCTCCAGCATGTGTACAGTATGTGTGTTTATGCACACACACACACACATATGCACATATACAAATCTGAGGGATTCAGTCAGTTCCTTTGGAGGTGATAAGGGTGTTCTAGGGGCTGAGAAAGGAAAGTATCTTGTGCTACTACTACACACACATTTCAAATACTAGCTTATTGGGGTGACTGTGCTGTCTATTTGCCTTCTTGCCAACAATCTCTCCATGACAACCTAAACTGTTAAGCTGTCCTGGTTTCAGCTGGGATAGAGTTAATTTTCTTCTTAGTAGCTGGTGCAGGGCTGTGTTTTGGATTTGGTGTGAGAACAATGTTGATAGCACACTGAGGGTTTTAGTTGTTGCTGGGTGATGTTTATACTATGTCAAGGACTTTTCAACACCTTGGGCCCTGTCAGCGAGAGGGCTGGAGGGGAATGGGAAACTGGGAGGGGACACAGCCAGGACAGGTGACCTGAACTAACCAAAGGGATATTCCATACCATATGACGTCATACTGAGTATATAAATTGGGAGAAGGGGCCGGAGGGGGTGCGCATTCGGCATTATGGTGTTTGTCTTCCTAAGTAACTGTTACATGTGATGGAGCCCTGATTTCCTAGAGATGGCCAAACACCTGCCTGCCCATGGGAAGTAGTGAATGAATTCCTTGCTCTGCTTTGCTTTGCTTGCGTGCGTGGCTTTTGCTTTCCTTATTAAATTGTTCTTATCTCAACCCTTGAGTTTTACATTCCTTTCCAATTCTCTTCCCCATTCCTCTGGGTGAGAGGGAGTGAGCAAGCGGCTGCGTGGGGCTGGGTTGCTGGCCCGGGTTAAACCACAACATAAGCATATTGGCTAATTTCACAGGAATTGGAAAGAAGTCTCATATTTCTTGAAAGTGAGCTACTAAATGGAGGATCAAGATGCAAATTCCTGTGGCCAGTGAGGAAAATGCAGGAGGAACTCAGACATTCAATACTTTGCTAGGAAACAACTAGCCACAGTTTCTTTCTTGCCTGTAGTGTTTGATAAGGAGAACTAGGTAATATACTCTTTCCGATGGAATACAGTAGGTAAGGCTTCAAGGAAAAGGAATGCATCTGGGAAAAGACTTCATTTGTTCCACTGTCCCAAACACCTGTTCACATTTGACTTTCCCACTTTGAAAAACTTTCTGCAGGTGAACTCCTGTAACCAGTGAAGAATAGATTGTGCTCAAATCATATTTCACTTTGTTTTAAATTATGATGCTCTATTCCTCAGGGCAAACTTTAAAAACCTTTGTTTTCATTGATCTTCTGGGTCATGGCACACTGTAGTTGCAGTATACATAGGGTCAAGAACAGTATACTAGCATAGCACATAAAAATTTTCCTTTTATCATCGGATATAAAACATAAGATCATAGTATTTTTAGGTTTAATTCAAAGACTATTTCTATGACAAATAAGCTGTTTTGTAACAAAGGACTGCTGTATGAACCAGCTTAGCCCTTGACAATTTAAAAAGTCCTATGTACAGAATGTAGCAGCCAACAGCAATAGAAGCAATAGAAACCTCAACAAGTTACAAAGCTGACTCCTGCTATGAATTGAAAATAAGAATATCAGCATGACAAAATGTACTAGACAAGGCACTGATGGAAGTGTCTGAAACCTTTTGAAAAATTCCCACTAGTTTTAGGTCAGCCACTGATTGGCTTCCTTTTGTTCTCAGATGGTTATCTGTCAGTTCATAAAACAGCTAGGTTACCAAAGTAATCAGCTATATAGCAAAGAGTGTCACTCAGGACATAAAGCCCTAAGAGAAACCAAACCCAGGCTGCAAATGGCTGTAGGCCTTTCTCCCACAATCTTAATTCCAGACTCTCTTAAATTCTTTTTTCCTAGTGTTAGTTCCTTTCTCTTCTGACTTATCAAACCAATAAACTGGCTTGAGCATTTCATAAAGTGGTTTTAAGGAGTACCTCTTACTGCTCTGAGAATTTGACTAAATAAGCTGTCTGCTCTGTAGTGCAGAACATTCCTTTTTCCTTTCAAACACTTCTTCCTGTATGCTCAGAATAGACAGCTTTATCTAAAAAAAACAAACCACAAAACCATCCAAAATCCCAATTCTTTTTTAACTGCTTTTCTTTCCTTAAACCCTTTCTTCCATGATACATGTTTTATCATAGTCTTGGTTTTTTTGGGTTTTTTTTTTTGTTTGTTTGTTTTGTTTTTTGTTCCTGGCATGGTTTAGTGCTCTTATTATTTACAAACCAGGGCATTTACTAAATCTGCTTCAAACAGGTAGAACTGAACTCTATTTGTCTTGGTAGAGCAAATAATTCTGTGATATGTGGCTGGATCCAACACAGAAGTTAAAAGCATGTAGTTTAGTGGAATTATCACTGACCTAGGGAGATAAATATCTTTTTATGTACCATTTGTGTCTCATTATTGTATTGCATATTGTGCAATATACACATATATGTGTATATTATGCACATATATGTATATATGCACAACATGCATATATATGTATATAAATCCTATAAGGCAATCGTTAAGGGAAGAATTAAGAATTTTTTTTTTCTTATTAGTAAATAAAAAATATTAAGGTACGTATAAGAGTTTTTTCTTGTCCTAAGGAAAAGTGCAATGTCCTATTTATTCTTTAATCAAAAAAACATTTTTAGTACTGCAAGACTGGTTTATGGATTTCCAGAAGGAGGACAAAGTCTGTGTTAATGAGTCACATAAGTTGTAGACCAACATTTGTCAACTTAGTACCCTATTAACAGAGACATTTCGTAATCACTTTCACTGAAGTCTAGGGGGAAAAAAAGTGAGATAAAAAAAGAAATTGTTGAAAAAATGGACTGTAGAAATACACATTTCTCCTCTACCCAAAAAACATTTTTTGTGTGTGTGACTTTTGAATAAGATAAAACTGAGTGGTTCGTTTTACATAGACCTATGATTTTTACTTACATTTCTATTTTAAAATATGGTAAATCTATTGTGTGATTTTTCTGTAGTTTATAAACTTTAGAAATTAGAGAAGGAAAGTTACAGGGTGTACCTTTTTTATTTTCCCCATTCTATATCTTTTCCAAAGTTGGAGAAGTTTCCACTCAGTTGTTACAAAATTTATCAGAGGAAACCAAAACCAAAACCAAACCTATAATCATTCAGCCAAACAAAACCAAACAAATACTTGGGAAAAAACACCCCTTTGTCAGTATATGTAAATTAAACCTGGAGATTATAGCTCCGCATTTTTAAAAAATTTTGATGTTATAGGTATGTGTCTCAATTGCTTTAATAAGAGATAGTGTCCTTCGTCGCTGCACACTTTAATAAGGCCTATTAGGTGCCTTCCCTTAGCCATCTAATTGTCTGAAAAATCTGGCCTTCCTACATTCCTTACTAGCACACTTCTGGTTGTCAGGCAAAGTCTTAACTACTTTTAGGGAGTTAATTGTTAGGTTAGTGACACAAAGTAGCTGTGTTCTTTAGAAAATGTAAGTAGCTGTATATCCAAACCTTGATATGTACACAAAGCAAATTAATCCTATTTTTAATTAACTTGGGAGTCATAGACTATATGACTATATATAGTCAGAGACATAGACATCATAAGAGGCTATGGTCTATGTAGCCTGTTCTGATGCAGGTCCATTTATACTATCAACCTTCTTAACATAATTTTATCTCTCGTTTTGAAGTTTCAGGTAATGGAGAAGATATAGGCTTTCTAGGCTATCCATCAAAGGGTATTATTTTTACCATTAGACTTTTTCGTACTGCCTAGGTTAAACCTGCATTGCTCCATTTCAGATCCATTATTCTCATCCTATTGACAGTTAGCATGGAGAACAAATGATACCCTTTTGCTTTACAGCTATCTTTTATGTATTTGAAGATTTAACATTTCCCTTCCATCTTCTCTAAATAGTCTACATTAGTTTTCATTCTCCCTATGTTTTCTAAGTGTCTGACCAATCCCATTCTTATTTCAGCCCTAAATATTCCAGATATTTATTGGCTGATCTTTTACCACGAGTGGAGGAAATCCATACAGACAAGATTTTCATTATGATTTTATTGCTAGGAAAATCATAGTTGTAAATTTTCCAGTAGTATAAATTAAGCAGACTGGTTTATACTTCCTTAGCTCTTGTTTTCCTTCCCCCCCTCCCCGCCCCATTTCCCAGTTCTGGATTTTTTCATGTTCAGTTCCTCTTTTCTTCATGTGAGTTCCTCTTTTCTTTCTTAGTAAAAGATGACAGAAGGTGAGTTGAAGCTTCTGAATAGGAGGTGGCTTCTTTTAATACTTAATAGAATAAGGAGGTAAAAGTACAACATTAACTGGCAGAAGGAAGGATGGGAATAAATTGATTCTCCCTTGTTACCAGGATCATGATGGACCCCAAGATGACTCTCTCCCAATGGAGCACTAGTTCCATGTTCATCCCTTACTATTATGGTTGTAAACCTCACTGCTAACTTACCTGTCCATCAGGTTCCCACCTGTATGATTTTTATGAAGCCCTCCATTCTCAGCTCAGCTCTTCACCTGTCTCCTGGGTTCTCCTGCAAGATGGCCCTGTTAACTCCCTTAAGGGAGTTGGTCCTCTGCCTAGCCTACTTTGGCAAGGAAATCTATAGCGGACATCAACACATCCAGTTCTTTCATGAGTGAAAACAGCTGAAAATACTTGTTCATTCCCTCCTTTCTATTCCACATCAAGTAAATACCAATTTATTTTTGCAGTATTTATTTAATTAGTTGGTTTTACTCCTGGAGAGGGCAGCATAGAGGAAGAAAGAGGAGAGGGCTCTAGAGAGTAATAATGTTTTTTTTCTGTAGTAACTATATTATGTATACCAGTTTGGGTAACTTAGCTAGAAAAGCTTAGAAATATGTAAAACTGTATAATTTGCTAACTAGACAAACTGAATAGCTGCTGATAAAGCTGTATTGGGTGACTTAATTTTAAAACAAGACATCTAACAGGATGCACATATTCCCCTTCTGGCAGCTGAGATAATCTGACTTCTGAATGAGGGTGAGAAGCTTATGAATATGAATCAGGAAACATTTGTTTATTTAAAGAGTGATTGACAGAGAGTCAAGAGATAGATCTGATGTGATTTAGATCATATGATGTTTTCCAGCATCAGCCAGAGACCTCTTAGAGATCATCCCAAGGTCTGCAATACTAAAGCTGTAAGGATCACAGATTTGATAGCAAAAAGATTGCAACAACATGAAATAGTAACACTTTTTTGGGTCTGGAGAATCCCAAAACCACTCAATAATTCTTATGGCTACCTTTCATAGAACTTCCCTGACAGAAGTTAGGAAGGAATGTGCTTGTGTGTGCACATGTGGAAAAATATAAATGCACAAACCTGCTACAGAAATCTTACAGTGTAATATAGCCAAGAAAAAAAGAAAGTGGGAGCTTTTACAATGACCAGCAGCTTTGTTACCTCAATACTTTTTTTCTTTCAAGTTGCTCAGGAAGATTCCCAGAGCTGGCTTGAGACCTCTCGGCAACACAGAAAAAATTAAGTTTTGCAGCTTTATGGGTGAGAATCTGAGAAGGGCTGGAGCAGGAACACAGAGCCACGGGGTATCTGTGGAAAGCTCACCTCCTTGCTCTTGCTTCTGCTGCCTGGCAGATGGGAGGTTGTGAGCAACAACTGCTCCCACACCAGCAGCCACCACCACCGCCTGCCCGCTTTTCAGAACTCTGGCATAGATAAAAAATGTATTGGGGTCACAGACAACATTCACATATCCACTTTGCCTATGCCAACAGCCAGCTTTTTCAGTGCATTTCTGATACAATTCAGTGCAAAAAAAAGAGATATGTAACTCTAATATGTGAATGCGCATAAAAAGAACCATTTATGGTACATGCTATCATGAAGTACAGTACCAGTTGTGTTCTTTCGTATTTTTAATACAAATTTCTGCTAATGCTAATAGCTTTCTATTAGTCCTTTCAGTTTGTATCAGCTGTTTTCTGTTTCTGAAGCTGAATGAAGAAGAAATGAACAAAACTATTTAGTTCCATATGTTTCCTGAAAAAAACCACCCTAGAATGAATGAACAAACTGACTTGTTTCAGCAAGCTGCTAAATTTAAATACAATCCTCCTTTACCAAGACTTAGGCAAGTTTACAAGCACTGGACATTCTTGTGTCCTAAGGGCATGTTCTTGAGGAAGTTCTGATTAGCAGTTGAGTTCAATTCCAGAAGATGAAGAATTTCTTATACACGTATTTTAGACCCTTCTTAGACATGATTTACATTTACCATTTACTTGAATCTTTTGCAGCAGCTGACATGTCCATTACACTTTAGAACACTATATTCAGTGCATATGGTACTGCTGATACTAAACTTTCCCAAAGACTTTTCAAATATGTAGGTACATTTCCATGATACTTAAGAGTTGCTACCTCTTGTCATGTGCCTTAGTATTGAACAGATCCTTCCAGAGTCTGATCTATTGCTGTTTGCTTTGCTGTCTTCTTCCTTGACCCTATTTAATTGAGCTTATGGCCAAGGTATTTTGAATATAGGGTTTGTGTAAGAAAAATATCATCTTCTTTAAATTTGTTTTTCATTAATAATGTTTCAAAACTGTCACCAGGAGGTTTCCTCAATCAGAAACTCAGTAGTTTCTGCATTCTGGCTCTTAATTGCATGTATTGTTAGAAAACCGTTTCATATTAATAGATTTGTTTTGTTAGCTATAAGAAAGAGGAACACCTGTTGTTTTCAAAGACTTTTACAAAATTCTGATGAACTATTAACTTATCATTGACAGTTTAATATTGATTTTTTTATTCACAGCCACTTCTATTTTTAAGTAAATGCATTTATATATATAAGATTTACCTTCTGGCCAGATGTATTTTTCCCAGAAACTGAACTTGGAATGGAGAAAACAAAAAGAAAAATTCTCCCAGTCATGCCTATTCAATCTGATTCACTTATTCAAATCTTTAAAGCCAGACATGATATTCAAAGGATTATGGAGTTATTCAAAGAAGAACATCTCTCTCCCATGATTTAGTCAGCTATACATACCACCTCTCCTATGAAGAAAGGCTGGGAGAGCTGGGGTTGCTTACTCTGGACAAAAGACTCTGGGGAGACCTCACAGAAGACTTCCAGTACCTCAAGGGGGCCTACAGGAAAGCTGGAGAGGGACTTTTTGCAAGGGCATGTAGCGATAGGACAAGGGGTAATGGCTTTAAACTGAAAGAGGTTAGATTTAGCTTAGATGTTAGGATGAAATCTTTACTATGAGGGTGGTGAAACACTGGAACAAGTTGCCCAGAGCTATTGTGAATTCCCCATCCCTGGAAGCATTCAAGGCCCGGCTGGATGGGGCTTTGAGCAACCTGGTCTAGTGGAAGGTGTCCCTGCCCATGGCAGGGAGTTGGAACTAGATGATATTTAAGGTCCCTTCCAGCCCAAACCATTCTATGGTTCTATGATTCTGTGAAAAAGCTACCACTAGCAGAATTCAGTATCTTTTGCTCTTGTTTTCTAATACTTTTTGCTTCCCACTCCATGGTCCTCCCCTCCAAGCAACTGCGTCCTGCATATATATTTGCTTTGCTAGGGATTAATGGTATTAGTATTCTCCAACTGGGAGAGGTCTTCTTTTGCTGTCATTCACTTTAATCCATCATTTCTTCTGTTTTCTGTGACCTCATTATAATCCATAACTAACCGTGACATCTTTATGCTGTAGCTAGAAGACTGAAATGCCTCCCTTTGCAACTAATTTTGATTTTGTTCTTTATTTCCTCTATTCAACATAGACAAAGTATCAATGCAGTAATCATTATTTGGAGATATATGGTAAAATTCTAGCTAATAAAACTTTGCCCATAATATCTCAAGAGGAAAGAGCTGCAATTTTTTTGGCTTTTTTTAAGTTTGTCTCTCTTGTCATATGCAGACTAGCTTTTAGGGCATACTGATGGATTTACATGCAGAACTCCTACATCAAAGTTCTGAAAGCTTAAACTATGAGCAGCATGATTCAAAATTTGTTGCTGAAAAGAATTAATGTATTGTTAAATACATACAATATTTTGTAGATAACAAAAGTCAGAAAAAGACAATCAATCACTGGAAATCCAGGAACCTTAAAGCATGAACAAATGCCTTGCAATCTAAATGACTACTTGTAAATTGAAAACAAATTAGAGTGATTCTATAAGACCAAAGAGGAAAAATTAACTTCGGAACAGTCATACTTACATAAGAAATCCCCAAACAACTTAGAAAAGATCAAATGAATAACAAAAAATAACTCCAAGCTGAATATTACTAGCTGGAATATACAATTTTTTTTCTTAATGGTCTCCTCATACGTAGGTAATTTATTCTGTCTCTCGCAGTATAAATAATGGTTTATAAGATATTATTTTCAGCAAAGGACATGTAAGCAGAGAAGCTGGCTGCAGGTAAGAAAACATCAGAAAGAAAAGCTGTAATTTCTTTAATTCTTTTTTATTATGCTTTGTGTAAAATTGTTTTATTTTTCTTCAAGGGAACAAGATTAAACTCTATCATCAACAAGAACAGAAGATGACTATTTGACTTTCCCTCAAAAAGACAGTTAAAATTTTCTTACTACTGTCTAAGATTGGAAATCTGTTACTTCCTTTAAAAGTGTCTGAGAATAGAAGGAAAGGAGACAAGAAAACATGCAATGAAAGTCTTAATTAATGAGGTTTGAAGTGATATCACACCTTTCTTACCTTTCTCTGTAAGCTTAATTAAAGTTGGTTTTTTTTTTTGTGGCTGGCTTTTATAGTAGAAGTAAATCACTACTAAGCTAACACAAAACCTTAGGTCACACTTACAATTTCACTGTAATCAACATTAAAATTATCAACAACAATTTTAAAATAGTAACCAAGAATTTGACTATATTTCCCACTTCACTTGTCCGAAAATCAAATATTCACAGAAAGAACAGACAATTTACCTAGATAAGAGAGCAAAATCTGGAAGATTTTTTCAGACTAATTCTTCACTGTTATGAAGCCAATGGCTTCCTTCTAAGAAAAAAATAGAGAGAATCACCCTTTGCAGCTTTCCAAGCTTCCCAAGGTCCACAGTTCTGAGGGGTTAGCAGGCCTTACACTTCAACCCTGTGACCCAGTAGCTCTCTGACTTTGTAAGTCCAGCATTTGCTAAATATGTACTACCAAGCACAGCTCCCACTACTTTCTCATGGCTGTAGGGCTCTTTATCACTAATACACAAAATGATAAAAATTGTGTCCAGCCAAGCTGTAGGCTCACATGGGCTTTTTCACCACCTAACTGTATGAATAAACAAACATACAAGTTTTGCCAGATTACAGCATGAACACCTATTTTTGCCAATGAAAGCAATGACAAACTCCCTGTGACCAGCTTGCAACTCCTGGGCCATGCTAATGACAAAGTACATAATTTACAGGGACTATTTAATGGAAGTGGTGCAAATCATGCAGATGAAAGCTTGCTTTCTTAAAAAAAAACAACAAAAACCAACAACAAAAAACCAGTCCCAGCACAGTTGTGGTAGGGTGATGTGTATGCTGACAACTTGCAGAAATGTAGAACGCACTATAACCAAAAAAATGTCAACCTCAGTGTTCAGAACACTTTCTGAAAATCCTTTCCCATCTAATTCTCAAAAATAGTAAACACAGAAAAACCTAAAGATAGAAACAAATGTAACTCACTAAAGAGAATGAATGCAGATCATCAGTGGCACAAGTGTCTTTTCCAAAGGACCATTTGCTGGGGACCAGAAGGTGCAGGACATAGTGCTCCAGATTTAATTTATGAAATTATTTTAATAACTTCAAACTTTGTTCAGCAATAATAGTCTACATTTTTTATAGCAATACAATCGTGACCAGTGTTTTATTTATCAAGTTATTTGTAGGTACAAAGCTATCAGATGAAGGAACCACTTTAGTTCTTCTGGTTTATTCAGTTATTTTGATGCTCTTCATTTTGACGTCAGTTAGAAACAGTGAGCACAGCATGTCACAATTCTGATGAGAGTTAACAACAGTAAAACAGTTAAGTTGCGTCCAGCTGACTCTTCTGAAATACAGACTGTCCTTGATGTTCATGTCTATTGGTTTGCTACCACTGGAACAGCTGATGATATGTGATAGCTGGTATTATGGTGCATTGAATTATTTCCTCTTGCAGCGGCTGACTCTGAAGAGTTTTACACTCAAAGTGCTACACTGAAGTGAAGCATTATCAATCATTAAAATCACCTTGCATTTTAAGATACTTATACAGTGGAAAAACACTGGAATTGAGCAAATAATTAATACTCAAATAGTAAAAATATTTAGTCTTTTTTTCCCCCTCCTTGTGATATGTGCATGAAGAGACTATAAATTCTTTGAATGTGCATATTAATATCTTGGACAAATATTTCTTCAAGTCTGTCTTGCATGTAAGTCACACTATTATGAAGTGTTCAATGCACACGGTGCTAAATGAAATTATGTTAGTACCGCTGTAAATGATCACAAGCCACAGGTTCTTTGTCCGCTCTGTAGCTGGAGGAATGTGTTGCTTTTAAGGGGATATGAAACTTGGAAATATCCTTGAGATTTTTGGTCACTATCTTCTAATTATTTTATTATTTCTTTTGTAATATTTGCTGCTAAGTTTACTATCTCAGAAGTGGAGATGAATTTAGGTTTCATCTGGTTTTGAAAAAAAAACTAACAGTAACTGACATGAAATGTGAAAGCAGAAATGACCCGATTTTGAAAGAGAAATACCCTCCCCCCCCCTTAATAATTACAATTTAGAGTAATCTCTTCCATTCTGAAGAACTCTTGTATTTGGAAATAGGAGATTGTTACATCTGAGAAATGGAATCATAGAGTTAAAAAAGACTAGGACTTTTTCAGAAACACAAGGTCTTTCTTTTTTCCACTGCACTTAATGCTGCATGAACTTAACACAGCTCTTTGAAACACTTGAACAGTTCAATGGAAGGTTTAAATTTGCCACTTTGTAGTCACAGAAAATGGGCCACAACTGAAATATATACGAAATCCAGTTGTGATTTGTCTTTGTTCAACAGTAGTATTATGTTTGTAACAAGATACTATACTCATTAGTTACATTCACTGTTTTACTCTAAGGAGATAAGATGAGAGAATGACCTAGATCTGCAGACTGATACAATGGGTAAAACGTTCTATAGCAGTAGGGCCCAATGCACAGCATCAGCAGCTCTAAGTCCATTTTACCAGAGCAATCATGTCTGAACATATGCACCTACCCAAAAGATACAGTTGAAGGGAGGGAGTTACTCCATTTATAACGGTAGCACAGAAAGCTTCCTATTACCCTCCTCAACAAACTGTAGAGGAAAGAAAACCAGAGAGAAAACAAAATAAAGCTTGTATTGTCTCATCATTAAAACCAAAAATTATTTTGAAATACAGTTCTGCCCTAGACACAGTAAACACTTGGGCCCAGAGATAACTGAACTTCAAAGGGAGCTAGTCAATAAACGTTAGTTGTGGTTAAGTCAAGAGTATGGTTCTCTGACTCAGGGCAGCCTAAGGTCTACCAGTATTGTTAAAGACTGAGCCAAAACACACACTGAATGCCTCTGTTTTTTCTTCATGTCTATTAATAAGATGAAGATTTTCAACAATTATCAGACCAATCTTCTATTTAGACCTCCTCTTGCTGTTAACATACTTTAAAAAGCCCTCCTTGTTATCTGAAATAACACTGGCCAGTTTCAAGTCTGTTTGAGCTTTGACCTTTTGTGTCTTCTCCCTGCATAAACAAACCACAGCTCTGCAATCTTCCTGCAAAGCCTGCCCTTGCTTCCAGAGCTCATGCACTTTTTCCTCCTGAACTCCATGAGGAGTGACCTGTTCAGCCAAGCTGGTCTTCTGCCCCGCTTATTTGACTTGTGAGACAGTGGGATTGCCTGCTCCAATTGCCTGCTTCTAAAAGGTGGTTCTTAAAGACTGATCAGCACTCATGGGCTCCTAAGCCCTCAAAAGCAGATTCCCAGGGCACTTTGCTAAATAGATCCCTGAATATCTTAAAGTTGCTCTCCTCCTGAAGTCCAGGGTAGCAACTCTGCTGTCCTTCTCTCTCATTACACTGAAAATTTCAAACTCATCCATTTCATGATCACTCTGACTAAGACAGCCACCTACCATCACATCACCAAGTCCTTCTCCGTTCACAAACAACAAGTCTAAGACGACATCTTTCCTAGTTGGTGCACTGAGTACTTGTGCCAAGAAGTTATCTCCTACAGACATCAAGAATTTCCAAGACCTGCTCGTCATAGCAGTATGATATTCCCAGTTGACATCTTGGAATCAGTCCATAAGGACAAGGGCTACTAACCCAGAAATTTCTCCTAACTACCTATAGAACAACTCATCAGTGCTTACATCCTAGCTGGACAATCAGCAGTAGACACCCACTACATCTCCTTTTTTTTCCAGCCCCCTAATCCTTACCCAGAGGCTCTCAACCACACCATCACTAATTGTAAGGGCTGTACAATCAAACCTCTCCTATACGTATAGTGTGACACCTCCACCTTGCCTGTCCTACCTATCCCTCCTGAACAGCCTGTAGCCCTCTATCCCAGCACTCCAGTCATGTTACTTATTCCACCAAGTCTCATTAATACCAATGATACCGTAGCTCTGGGAGCTGACCAACACTTCCAGTTCATTCTGTTTCTCATACTGTATCCATTGGCGTGCAAGCATTTCAGATATGCTCCTGAGTCCTCTGTGCTCCCAGGAGCAGATCCTACTAGCATTGCCACCCTCAGGTGATGCTATGCCAACCCTTGGTTTACCTACTGTAATCCTGTTGGTATCCCATTTTCTCAGCTATTCTAGTTTAAAGAATTCTCAGTCAGCCCTGCCAGCTTATGCCTAAAGACCTGTTTTCCCCATCGGGACGGGTGGATCCCATCAGGCCCCAACATACCTTGTCTCCCAAAGGTTCTTCCATGGTTTAAACCCCCAAAGTTTTGGTGGAGGCACCAGTCCTGGAGCCAAGTATGAATAAACAGGGCTTACCTGTTTCTTCCAAAGCCTTCCCCCATTACTGGGAGGATTAAGGAAAATACTACCTGTACTCTTGAATTTTTTAGCTTTCTTCCCCAGGTTCTGAAGTGTCTATTGACTGACCTCAGACTTTTTGTTGTGGCATCATGTGTACACAAGTGAAAGAGCAGAAAGATATAGTAGCCTGAAGATTGAACTAGGTTCTTCAGTTTTGTGGTGACATCCCTAATGCAGGCCCCAAGGAGGCACCAAGCTTCCCTGGAAAGAGGGTCCAGTCTGTAAATGGGATGCTTCCGTTCCACATAAGAAGAAATTGCTAATGACCATAAGTCACTGTTGTTTCTTCTTGATGCTGGTCTTAACGCAGGTTTCACTACGTGGGGTCTCTCTCATCTTGGCAAGTCTGCTTGTTTAGGCTCCTCCTCTTCCTCGTTATGCGTTTCATCTACTGTACCCAAGGCCTTATACCTGTTCTGTAAGGGTATCTTAGAGGATAAAGAGTGGTTTCTCTTAGTGCTCCATGCTGTAACTTTCTTCCACCCCTCCTTATCCCTTCTGACACTGCCTTCCTCCTGGCACAAAGCAGATCCAGGACCTGCCTCTGTAATGTCCAAAACTGGTTTCTATGCATCATAAATGGCAAAGTACAGCTCTCTTGATCAATCTCCCTCTCTGACTCCAGAATACTCATCAGGTTGCTCACCTCCTTCTACAGTTCAGCCACCAAGCAGAGCAGTTTATCAGTCTGGCCCCTGCTCCTGCATTTTCACTTGCAATCACTTTCAACTTCTAGGAACATCCCTTCACACATCCCACAGCCTGAACCTGGGTGGCTGCATGCTTGAACAGGAGCTCTGTCTGTGTGGCTGCATTGGTTCTACTAGGTGCTAGAAGCTCAGAAGAAGCAGGGGACACTGCTTTTTGCTGTGTGGTCACAATACTGCCCTGCACCTGCCCACTAGGAATATATGAGAAGGTCTAAGATCTCACTGCAGTAATTAAAAACCATTAGGTAATTTAAAGTGAATAAGAGACATTTATATGCCTTTCTTCCTTACTAGAGTCATTTTACAAGAGAACTCTTTGGCTTCAACATATAGATATAGAGATGTTGAAAAAATACAAAGTGTCTGCTACTTTGTTCACAAAAATTGCAACGCATACAATTGGCAAATCTTGCAGGAAATATCAGCTATTGACCTGTTGCAGCACAGGCAAACTAGCAAGCTGCAACAAGGCTTTACTGTGGGTCAGATTCTACTGTTCATGCTGTTTCTCCATCCTCCAGACCACACTACTTCTTGCCTCTGCTTCCTCCAGGCCCTCCTTCATCCCAGGGCCTCCTTTCCCACACTCCTCAGAGCTATTTAACCACTTTTGCGGGGACAAGCTACAGCTGCACATTGTTAAAGCAAGGCCACAGCTGCATATTATCAATGTCAGTCAACCCACTGCCTTCATTCCCCTACACTGACCAGCTTCTCTTTTCTCCCCTTCTTCCCTTTCTCTTCCCTCTTTTTTTCTCCCTTTTGTGAATCCTGCTGTATGTATTGTGTATATAAAATATGTAGCTCCATGATCATTTTGCTGAAGCTATTAAAATGAAACCAGTGTTAACATAGGAAAAATCTGCCCCCAAATTCTCTTGCTTATCGTATTTTCTACATAGGTGGAATGAAGAATGTATTTCTAAGGAAATTTGAAAAATATACTTGAGTTATTTTAATGAAATTCTTTCCATATTAAGAGGAACATTTTCATTTTAATTTATTTGAAGCATTAATTTCTCCAAGAATTCTTCCCTGAGCTCCATGGTGGACCAAGTATTTCCCTGCAACCTCTGGAGGAACTGTGGTGGAGCACATATTTCCATGCAGACCATGGGAAGACCCCACGCTGGAGCAAGGGAAAAGTGTGAGGAGGAAGGAGTGGCAGACAGGAGCTGTTATGGATGGGCCACAGTCCCTCATTCCCCATCCCTCTGTTCCTCTCAGGAGGGAGCGGGCAGGGTAGCTGGGAATGAAGGAATGAAGTTGAGCCTGGTTTAAAAGAAAAGGAGGGATGTGGGGGGTGGTACTATTTAAATTTCATTTTGTTTCTCACTACAAAACTCTATTTTAATTAGCAATAAATTAAACTCATTTTCTCCAAGTCAGGTTGAATCTGTCTTGCCCACAATGGTAACTGGTAAGTCATCTCCTTGCCATGTCTCAACCGACAAGTGTTTTCACTTTATTTTCTCCTCTGTCCTCTTGAGGAGGAAGAGTGAGAATGTGGCTGAGTGGGGTCTGGCAGACAGCCAAGGTCAATGGACCATAATGCTACACAGTAGGAGCAAGAAGTCTTCCAGAGTTCTCAGGTGATCAAGGTATAACAGTAAAATAAACAAACAAACCACCACTCACAGCAAAAGAGACCATAACAGAGAAATTATATCAGTTCTTTTTAAACAGTTTTTTGTACATTGCAGAAAAAAATAAGGAGATTTCAACCTTACATTTTTCATTGTATGAGACTCATTAGAGGAGTGAGCTTCCTTAATTTTGAGTTTGAAAATGTTCTGGAGTTATGCAAGATGAGCTGTAATGGGTTGCTAGACCCAAACAGTATTCTTCCAGGAGTCCCAGAACTCAGAACTGAAAGAAGCGAATTAGTAACACTGAGTCCCTTAAAATTGCCTTGGTACCTGAGGATAGTGTGTCAAGAAATGTGATATTGATGTTTTGAAAGTGTTCCAAAAAAGATATGGGAAAGTACAGGTCTGTAAGCCTGATATCCATAGCTAGAAAAGTAATAGGACCTCACCAAGGTGGGTTCTCTTGGATATCTTTATCAGTCATCTGGATGAGGGCATTGAGTGCACCCTCAGTAAGTTTGCAGACAACACTAAGTTGGGCAGGAGTGTTGATGTGCTTGAGGGTAGGAGTCTGGACAGCCTGGATCGATAGGCCAAGGCAAATTGTATGACGTTCAGCAAGAATAAATACCGGGTCCTGCACGTGGGTCACAACGACCCCACGCAAAGCTACAGGTTTGGGCAAGGGTGGCTGGAAAGCTGCCCAGCAGAAAAGGACCTGGAGGTGTTGGCTGACAGCCAGCTATTCAGCTGAGCCATCAGTGTGCCTGGGTGGCCAAGGAGGCTAACAGCATCCTGGTTTGTAGCAGAAATAGTGTGGCCAGCAGGACTAGGGAAGTGATCGTCCCCCTGCACTTGGCATTGGTGAGGCTGCACCTTGAATACTGTGTTCAGTTTTGGGCCCCTCACTTCAAGACATGGAAGTGCTGGAGCACATCCAAAGAAGGGCAATGAAGCTGGTGAAGGGTCTAGAGCACAAGTCTTATGAGGAATGGCTGAGGGAACTGGAGTTGTTTAGCCTGGAGAAGAGGCTCAGGGGAGACCTTAACACTCTCTAAGACCTGAAAGGTGGTTGTAGCAAGGTGGGTGTCGGTTTCTTCACCCAAGTAACAAATGATAGGATGAGAGGAGATGGACTCAAGTTGTGCCAGAGGAGGTTTAGATTGGATAATATGAAAAAAATTCTTCACCAAAAGGATGGTCAAGCACTGGAACAGGCTGCCCAGGGAAGTGATTGGATCACCATCCCTGGAGATATTTTAAAGATATGTGGATGTGGTGCTTAGGGACATGATTTAGTGGTGGACTTGGCAGTGCTATGTTAATGGTTGGACTCGATGATCTTAAAGGTCTTTTCCAACCTAAACAACTCTATGATTCTAAGTATAATTGATGTCCACCTGAATCCATGTGATGTATTAGGGAATTGCTACTACACTTACAAAGAGGAAATAGTGCCTTAGAAGGATTTGGGCCATCCAAAATGTGAATAAACTTTATCTCTATTTCAAAAAGTTTTTTAAAATTCTGCTAATAATTTTTTTTTAAAAAACCTAAAAAAGTGGTATAAGGGGGAAGTCCTTGTGAATGAGTAATGGTTTAAAATAATGGAAACAGAAGGGTAGAAGAAATGTTTATTTTTCCACAAAGAATATTTACCAGTGAAACTCTTCAGTGGCTTGTGTTGGAATCTGTACTGTTCAATGACTGAAAGACCCCCATAAGTTATCTGGAAATGGGTGTGAATAATGGGATTACACATTTTCCTGATTATATTAAGTAGTTCAGGGAGAATTCTGAAGAATTGTTGAAGGTCATTTTGAAATTATTGAAAGGGTAATAGAACAGCAGATGAAATCCTGTGTAGATTAGTATAAAACTAAGGAAATGAGGAGAATATGTAGGAAACTTCCTATATAAAATGATTGGTTCTTATCTGACAGTTCTGAGAAGAATGTTGGATCTTTGATAAATACTTCAATAACAATACTATCTCAGTGTTCAGTAACAGAAAAACAGACTAAACATTAGGAATTAGTATAAAAGCAGCAGAGAACAAAATTATGCTTGTGTATAAATTCATATAATTCATGTATTGGGTAATGTGTGCTGTTCTTGTGCCCTGAGAACAGATACAGACAAAATGAAGCCTTCCAAGAAGGGTGATAAGAATAATGAGAATTTTGGAATTGCTTGTATACAATAAATGGTTCAGTAACCCAGCCCGCTGCTGTCTAGAAAGACTGAAGAGAAAACAGAGGTGTATAATCTAATGAGAGGCACAGGTAGGGTATATAAACATCACCTTCACCATCTCTTTTCTGTACAAGAATTAGGAGGCATGAAACAAACCTGGCAGAAATTTGGTGCAAAACAAAATGGAATGGTACTTCACCAGTGGGGTAAATATTCTGTGGAACTTCTCAGTAAAGGATATCATGGATGCTAAGACTTTATATGAGCCCAAACATGGCAATTACCTGAAAGAAAATAAATCAAGCATTATTGCAGAAAGCATACCTGATTCAGGATGGTCCTGAACTGAGACAAGGTGAATGTTGAAAGAATATTAATATATCATATATGCTTGTCCTGTGTTACACTTTTCAAGCATCTGCTTTTGTCTACCGTTGGAGACAGATGGCTGGACTAGACAGACTTTTTGTGTAACCCCAACTACATGATCTCACATGCTGTGAAAAAAGCACAAATGAATGAAAAAAAATGCCCCTACAGGACTTCTAGGTTCACAAACATATCAGATCTCTTATTTGAAACAAAAATCTTATAGGCTTCCCATAGTCTTGCTAGCATAGGAAGAGGCATAAAGAAGAACAAACAGAATATTATGGGATATTTGTCTGCCTCTTTTAGAGTTTGATCTAATTCCAAGTGAAGTCGCAAAGGATCCCTCTATTCATTTTGGTGGATATTGGTCTTTTCAGTGGAAAGTTAAGTCCATACAACGGACCAAAATCTGTATACAGAATGTAATACTGTAGAGGTGCATTTACTTGCAGAAGATGTTAACAGCAGCCTGTACTTACGGTATTCTCCAAGTACATTAGATGCGTTAATATGTTAATGATTTACATTGAGTATAATAAACACAGAAGAAGCTGTAAACAAAAACATCCTTTTGTAATCCTCTTCCCTCGCAATGTGTGGCAGGTATGGCAGGCAACTTTCTGCCTGCTACTTATTGTAGTCATCTTCTACTTGATTTACTAGATTATGCCATTAGCAGCTCTCAGTGCTTGAGACTTAGCTGTATCAGTGTGTGCATTTATACAGCACTTAGGAATTATCAGTTCCTAGTAAAAAACATTTGCATTTCTCATAAGGGCATATGACTTGTCTTATCCTCTAAATATACTTAGTATTAGCTGACATAAAAGCACTGAGAAGGTTACCAAAGCCGAAGTACATCATGCACAAATTAAAAACAAGAAACAAACCCACTAATTTCAAATCAGCATTTCAGTATGTATTTCTCCAGTTTTATATAATCTTCTATAAGACAGTTTATGTAGTCTTAGCAAAATAGTATGCCAAATGTTGACACAAAATTTGATTATTGATTTTAAAAATATTATTAAAAATCGAATGCTTAACATCACATTTACAAAATAGTGGAGAGGCAAGTGGATGGCAAATATGGGAACTCCTCTCATAGTTCAATATATTTTGTCATATAATTATAAAGTCATAGGAGAAGGAAGATTATTTTTAAGCAGTTATAAAGGCTGTTGCTTCAATGTAGGATTTCTTTGCATACAAAAGTAAAGTATGCTTTGGGATATTTGTTAAGGTACTTGGTCAATTTTTAAGGCATGGGTTTAAAGAACAGATGAAGGATTAGCAGTACTTTTCCTAAGAAATACAAATTCATTTTCCTGAATCCGTTTGTGCTTTTTTCTGCTGCAGTCTTAAGCCCTGAATCTGAGCTTCTTAAAATGTTTTTTAGCTTAATACTTACTCTACTATGTAGGACTCTCGGTTCCCTTATGTTATCCAGCATCAAAATTAATCACAGAAAAAAATGAATCTACAGAAGGAGAAGTTGCTATTTATATGACAGGCTCATTATGTACTTGAGTATTTTCCAGTGAAAGAAAAAAAAAACATGGGAGCTGATGGTTCTGAGAAAAACACTAGCTGCCTCCACAATTTCTTTTGTGTATTGACTAAGCTGACAGTAGTGCTGGAGTAGTCAACAAGCTGGAAGCAGATCTGCACAGGGGCTGGAATTTTTTCCCTATGCTTTTAGTAAGTTAAATAATATACTTTATATCACCACAAATATTTATCACTGTCAACATGGTATGGACCAAAATACCAAAATCTCATCTGGATTTTAAACAAAGGTCCCACATTTTCATAGTTTGCACGAAGTTTTCCAACACAATAAAAGAAACACAAACAAAGATAATCCGTGAACAATAGAGTTAATACTGTACTGGAACATGTTTTGTTTTGTGTCTGTTTATTTTTTTTAAAAAAAATGAATAAGTATTTATTTCTGGAATATTTAAATATTTTTACTTCAGTAAAATCATTTTATGTGGTTTGACTATACCCAAATTTCTGAGAGAACATCCTCTTCAGAAGCACTATTCACATCAGCTTTGACAATTGTGTGGATGTGAAATAATATATTTCCTAGGTTTCCTTGTACAAAAATATTTATCTATGGTGATATAAATAACATTTATATTGTAGATGGTAATAATGGTTATACCTTTAATTATCAAGTGTACTGGTAAAATTATCTTATTTGATTTGTTGTGCTTAGGTCATCTGCTGTGACATTACCTAACTAAATATATAAAGTCATTCAAAATTTTAAAGTGGAAATGTGAGATTTAGTTGTACAGGGAAGCTTCTAAATAAAAATAAAATCACTTCCAAAGTACTTAGTGATTACAACCCAATTAATTTCCATAGAAATCAGCTATACCAAGGAAGGACTTCTGAAGATTTAGATTTTCTTTTCAGGCTACTAGTGTTATGTACTCAAATCTTCAAACATTAAATAAAGATGTTGACAATAATCCACAATATTTTTCCAGTCTTTCATAAGCAAGTCACCTTCTCACCTGTTCTTGTCTAGTGACAAAATATGTGTGCATGTAGGAATACAATGAAGGAGAAGCAGAGGAAGAAATTGGTCTGTAAATCTCATTAATTCAGTAATTAGCACAAAGAGAAATTATCCACATGCTGAAGCACAATATTATTCTCTTACAGAAGGACAAAAAGGGTAAGCTGATGTTTGGTATGCAGTATATTAAGTCCATTTCAGTAAGTGAAGTGTGTAACATTACTCAAAATTTCTTATGTGGAAAAGATCTACTTAACTCATTTTCATCTTGTTCAGCTCACAAACACTGATACATCAACTACCTCATCTTCTATTTTTTTGTTATATTCAAAATAATCAAAATATATTATTCCAGCAATAAGCTCAAGCTCTTTCTTGCAGAATATAATTTGAAATGGGAAAGTAGTTACTGTGTTAGATAACTGTCAGTAAATGCACTAGTGGCAAACCTCCATCGGATCGTTTCCAGACCATTTAGCAGAAAAGAGTGGCAGTGTTAGAGGTGTGAATACTTGAAAATGTAGCTTAAATGAAAACAGAGGTGTGTGGTATTAATTGCCAGTATTTTGATATAGTCTTTTTATTAGTCAGGTTTTTATTTGCTGCTATTGGTTTTATTTTGTGGGTTTTTTCAGCTGTTGCAATTTCAAAGAACCTTGAGCCAGTCTTTCAAGGATTACATAAAGCTTAGCAAAATGTTTCCTGTGGTGATATAGAGCTAATAATCTGGTGGTCTAGGAAGAGTATTTGGATAGTGTGTCACAAGGTGTGGACAGTGCTGCTCTCAAATCTATTCTTTTCTTAACTGAGGGCCCAAGTAAAAATGGATTAAGAAACAGGAAGACTTATGAACAAAGACTATCAATAGCAATTGCCACATTTCCCTAGTTGCTATACCAGCAGAAGTGGGCTGTGACTTCAGCTGAAGTACTGGAGGGAACCTGGAGCCCATTTCCTGGCAGGGGCAGTGAGGCAGAGCATCCTGGCATCCACATCTTCAGATGGCAACACATCAGGAATCCCAGGAGCAGACATCTCTCCTGGGAATGGCTGCCACAGATGTGAAAGCCAAAACCCAGATGGCCATGTGAAGACCAGGGAAATCATGATGCATCCTGGCAGTGGTATTTTGAGTGGTGATCACAATACCCTTCTCTGAGTAGCTGTGGCTTGCAGCCACGGGGTCATCTGCAGCGAGCTCCATGGAAACATACACATGAGCCAGGGTAGCAGCTGCACCAACATGGGCAGCAGAATCTTTACTTCAAAGATCTGACAGGGACAAAGGTTTTGACATATACCATGTTCAGGGAATGCTATACTGAGTAAAAGGAAAAGGTGAGTGATGCTCTTCAGTTTAGCAGCCACTTCAGTGGCAGCAGCAACAGCTTCGCTATGTGAATCTGGTGTAATTATAAAGCTTGCTCGCTGTTGCATGGTTATTAGATGAGAACTGTCCACTTACTAATGATTAAGGTGTTTGTGAGTGTGTGTTGATACATAGCAGATCCAATGTGAATGAGCTGTGGCCACTACCAAACATTATCCCACTGAGAAAAATGTACTTTATTAAGTATTTCTAGATATTTCAAAGTGTATATGGAAAAGTACTTATGCCTTTATAAGAAACTCGAATTCAACAAGAGGGGTGGAAGTGCATTAGACTGCAGGGACAAAGTGATTACAATAATTAACAAATAAGGAGTTGAAAATCTTCCCTCTGAACTTGATACCGAAAGAGAGAATTAGGTGATTCTCACTTGAAATCTTTTTGTCTTACTTTCTTCCCACTCACCCTCCTACTGCTAAACATCTCTGTGATTTGGCTTGCAAACTACAGCATTAAATCTTCATTCAGGTGTTACTAGAGAACTATTTTTATTTTAATATAAAAGACCTGAATTCCCACGGACAGTAACTCTTTAACAAGAATTGGGCAATGGGCTATACCAGAATAGGCCATGACATAGATAGCAGCTGTCCCAATGGACTTACCATTTTATTGAATTCTTGTTTACTGCAGAATAGAGGATTGACAAAGTGAAATAAATTCTTAGCTCCTGAATGGAATTAACAGGTGAGGAAGTGACACTGGAAATCCTTTTAGGAGAGGTTGAGGTTTCACAGAGAAACATATGTATATAGAAGTCAAGCTTCCCAGTAAGCTATAGAACTTTGGGGATTTGATCTTAGAAACTGGAAAGATAACAGATCTCAGCATGGAGCAGGGCACCAGGGGAAATCAGACACATCTGCAAGAAGATCTGGAGATGTGGAACAATTTCAAAATAAATGTTTATAGTTGTTGCAAAAAAGAAGGTGCTACAAGTTACAGGAACTATCCATAGGTAGTTATGAACCTCGACTTTAAAAGAATACAAATTCCTTGGAAAAAATAGGTGTTGGGATGAGTTCATTAACTACATAAAACAATACTGTATTGTATACAATACATGGGCAACAGGCAGGAAATTAACGAAGAAAGCCTCACCAGACTGTAAGCCAGTAAAGATTTTCAGATCTCACCATTTGTGCTGCGGTGCTGTGTATGTACCAGACTAAACTGGCACAGCAGATACTGAATCAGGTTTGCAGGAAGAGTGATTCAAGAAACTTTGTTTCCTGTTGAACTCAAATTTTTTTAAAGGCAAAAATGGAACACGTCTTATATGTTGAACCAAGAATTTGCTGTTATTCTGATTTGGGTTCTGAGCTTAAGCTACCTAATTGCTACAGAAAATCTTCATTAACGATACAGCGATTTTTTTTTTTTTTTCTCCAGACTATACATTTCATCACCAACGATTTCGAGGCAATGTCCATATGGCTATGGAACTTAAGACAATGTTAATGTTAACAAGGATGCAGGTATTGTTTGCAGTGAAGACTGTCTTACTTGAAAGAGTTCCTGAAACCTTGAGAACAGGAAGGGCTGTGATCCAGGTAAAACCCTATTCTAACTGCAGGTGATGTAAGTTACAGCAAAAGGGGCAGTAGTCAGTACAAGTAAGCTGATGGCCTCCAAGTTTTGGACGTTTCTTTCAATTTACAGATCCCCATTGGTTAGTACTGTTAGAGGGAGAGCATGAGAAAGTTGATGCAGGTGCCAAATCTCATGAAATCTCCTGGCACAGATGTTGGGGTTATTGTTGATGTTTACAGCTTTAGAAAAGACATAGTATTTCACTTTGTTTCCAACAGCTTTGCCAACAAAATGTTGGTCTTCACCATTGTGCTGGTTTAAACCCGGCCGGCAACCAAGCACCATGCAGCCACCCGCTCACTCCCCTCACCCAGAAAGATGGGGAGGAGGATCGGAAAAGAATGTAGATGTCAAGGGTTGAGATAAGAACAATTTCATAGGTAAAGCAAAAGCTGCACGCGCAAGCAAAGCAAAGCAAGGAATTCATTCACTACTTCCCATGGGCAGGCAGGTGTTC